>CAWUFW010001849.1:747500-1112500 GCA_963921515.1 Calotriton arnoldi | reverse complement strand
CAATTGTCTCAAAAAATCACCAGTATCTTGTATAAAGGACGGAAGATTCTTAACAAAATCCTGCAAAAAGAAATCAATATATTTGGTAGTGTTTTCTAAAAAAAACCCTATTGCTGATATTATTGGTCTACCCGGTGGAATGGTAGCATTTTTGTGCAATTTAGGGATAAAATACATGGTTGGCATTACAGGGTGTTCATTTTTTAGGAACTTATATTCGTCCATGGTAATCAAACCAGTGCTTCTCCAGGCACTCAGTTTAGAGTAGTACTCAATCCATGAAGCACGTACTACTTGGACATTAGTTCTTTTGTAACAGTTTGAATCGCCCAATTGAAGAGTTGCTTCTTTAATATAGTCATCTCTAGGCCATATAACAATGTTGCCACCCTTGTCAGAGTTTCTGATAATAATTTGATCATTTTTCTGTAGTTTTTGCATGAGTCGATTATATGCCATCTGTTGGTAATTCTGTCGTTGTTTGCTTCTGCTGGTTTGTATTTTTAACCTTTTTATTTCTGTGGTGACTAGATCATTAAAAATATCCAATGAGTCTGAGAGTAATCGGTTGGAATGTAGATTTGGGCTTGAAGTTGGTGTTGACAGTGCCATATGTTGTAAGGTTAGTAGTTGCATCGCTAACTGCTCCTTCAATGCCTTCATTTTCCAATTCCTGTAGGTTGCATATATATATTCACTTAAAAAACCATAGGTTTTAGGGACAGTTATAGTTAGTTGGACATTTCACTCGTACAAAACCCGTGAAATTCCCCCGTTATAGTTAGTTCAGCTAACTATAACTCGCGCCCCCGCAATGCACTGCTGATGACGTCACATATTACATCTCTCATGACATGGTAAGTGACATCACTGATGACATCACTGATGACATCTCAAATGACATCACTGATGACATCATCCAGTGACTGTTTCTATAAAGTTTAAATATGTTTAATATATATGCCAAGGTGTATTGAAGAATGAGTGGGTGTATATAAGTGTCTGGATGGATGATTTAGTAGGTGCGTGACTGACTCTATAAGTGAGTGATTAAACGTATCTTACTAAATGCATGGGTTAGTGACTAAACTGTGTGAATGTCTTTATCCGTCTGTCTGTTGCTGTGTAAGTGGCTCAATGGGTTTGTAAATAGCTACATGAGGGTCTATATGAGTTATTGATTGGTTGTCTGAGTATCTGTATGGGTGCCTGAGTGTTTGTGTGGGTGGGGGGGGGGGGTGACTGTGCATAGATGTGTGAGTGGGTGATTCACTGGGTGCATGGTTTCAAGAGTGCATCTGTGATGGACTGTATGGGTGGGTGAGTGTGTGTATGGGTGTGTTAGTGAGTGAATGTATATCTCAGTGGTACATGTGTGAGTAACTACATATGTGAAAGGCAGTATATATGTGTGTTGGAGTATATAAATGGGTATAAGTGAGAGTGTGTGATTGTGAGAGTGGCTGTATGGATGAGTGTGTACTTGTATCAGTGATTGTATAAGAGCGTAAGAATGTGCTAGTATTTGTATGAGTAAGTTAGCTGGTGTGTGTATAACTGTATAGGTGAGTAAATTTATTTAAACAGTTTTATATAGCGCTGGCTAGACCCGAAGGTATCAGAGCGCTTTACATAAGGTCAGCAAAGTTACAACAATAATAGCAATTACACGTTACATCAAATATGTGAGAAACATTAATGGGAGAGAAGGAGGGATCAGTAGAGAGGGAAGGGGAGAGGGGGGCAAGAAGGGAGAGGACGAGGGGGATGAAGGAATAAGAGATAGAGGAAAAGTCAGCCAAAACACCGAATGGGTAGGTGACGGCTTGGGCGGTAGTCCAAGGCCAGTCTCCCCTATAGCTCTCAAAGGAAGCTCCAATGGGTATCGGTCAGACAGGTGGATAGAAAGGAGACAAGGCATGGGCAGAATGGCAGATATACGATGAGGGGGAGGGTGGGCGAGACAGGGAGAAAGAAACTGTGCCCAAGGTCCGGCTGGGCAGGTGACGGTCAGGGGGTGAGCCAAGTCCAATCTCCTCATTAGCTGAACAGAGCAGCTCCACCGGGCGTCGGACATAATGCTCGGACTCCGCTGTCAGGATAGAGGTCATGTGTACTCAGGGATTGTCAGAGTAGTGCGGGGGGGGAAGCCATGGTCCAAAAGAATTCAAGAGTCCTATTGAGGTCAGGCACAGTCCTGGAAGGGTTGAGTAATTAGAGGTTCATCAAGGGGGAAAGAGTCACCATAGTCGGCCATGTTGGGGTCAGGCATCCTGGGACCCCTTTCTACATCCAGAGTGTGCCGAGTATGACAGAAGTTTGTTGGCAGGGAAGGGTCAAAATCCCTTTAGATATTAAAAAGAACAAAATATCCCCCCCGGTGTCCGTAAGCGCTCGAGGCGCAGCGCAGACCCTGCTGTTTGGGTGTCGCTGTGCCACGCTCATTAGGGGCATGTCACCGCCTCTTACAGGATGACCAGGTACGTCGTTATTCTCACCCCGGCGCATGTGGTAGTTTACTGCTCCCCCACTCACCGCCTTAGAAGCGTGTCCGTTATGGGTCTCTGGGAGCCACTGCAGGTCGCAGTCGTGTGCCCCTCCCTCTCCAGCCGCAGCCGATCTTGAAAGCCGAACGAGCTGGCACAAGGGCAGTGGAAATTCCCCAGAGGAGTCAGCAGGAGCGACGGTGAGGACCGAGGGGGTACGGGTGGACGGGGGGGGGGGCGAAGCAGGCTGGTTTGAACGGAGGTCGGTGGCATCGCAGCGCGCTTCGATCAGCATGCAGCGTTTGCTCAATAATCCCGGGACACCATCTTGGCTGAATCAGTTGGAGGGAGATCGCGGCCAATATATCGGCGGGGATTGTTCGGAGAAAGGCAGAATTGGTCTCCTTGTGAGCCTCCTACGTTCCGGTTTCCGAAACTTAGAAGCGGGTGGCGTAGAAAAGCGGTGGAAACGCCGTTTTGGAGGCTGTAGGAGTGTTTGCGGCGGAGCAGTAGCTCCGAGCGGCCATGATGGGAGCTGGCTCCTCCTCGGACTAAATGGCAGTGTGATTAATTATTTGCATGACTGACTAGGTGTGTGAGTACCTCTATGGATGAGTGGCGGTGTGTGAGTGTCTATGTAGGTGTATGAGTGCATATGATAGTCCTGTACTGAGTGACCGGAAGTATGAGTGACTGTACAGGTGAGTGAGTGGATGTGTGTAGACCTAAGAATCAATGAGTGTGTATGTAGTTATTGGTGTTGGAGTGTCTATGGTTTTGAGAATGGCAGTATGTAATTTACAGTGGGTGTATCAAAAGTTATATTAGGGTGTGAGAAGATGCATCAAATTATCACATGGATGATGTCATCAGTGATGTCATTTGAGATGTCATCAGTGATGCCACTGACCATGTCATAAGTGATGTAATATGTGACGTCATCAGCAGTGCATTGCGGGGGCGCGAGTTATAGTTAGCTGAACTAACTGTAACGGGGGAATTTTATGGGTTTTGTACGAGTGAAATGTCCAACTAACTATAACTGTCCCTAAAACCTATGGTTTTTTCAGTGAATTTCAAAGGTTTTTTAAATGCTAATTTCTAACTATAACATGTCTGAAACCTATGGTTTTTTCAGTGAATTTCAAAGGTTTTTTAAATGCTAATTTCTAACTATAACGTGCCTGAAACCTATGGTTTTTTTAAGTGAATTTCAAAGGTTTTTTAAATGCTAGTTTCTAACTGTGCCTACAGAGGTAGGACATGTGAAGAAAGAAGAAAAAACGCACAGAAAGAAGCAAAAGAAATGCAGAAAGAAGCAACAGAAGTCCACAAAGACGAAGAAAAGTGCAGGAAGAAGCAAAAGATGTGCAGAAAGAACCAACAGAGGAGCAGAAAGAGGCCTTGTTCCAAAATCATCCTGTGCCCACAACTTTTTCCGACGTGTACTGGTGGTAACTGACTCTGACTAACCAGAGCCAGTGCTATGCTAAAACACACTTAGAATACAGTGAAAACACCTACATACACTAGGGAACACTATGCGTTGGGGTACCCCTGTGATTAGCATGACCTCTAAGTCCCTAGTACATAATAGGGCAGGGGGATTAAAAACTACCTCTTAAAACGCGCTACAGGGCGCGTTTGCACAGTGGTGAAGGGAGGGGGGGCCTGAGGTGACATGTGTGCAAACGCGCCCCGTGGCACGTTTTAAGTTGCAGGATTAAGTCCCCTTGAATCCTGAGTGTCCCTGGGGCCCAAATAGCCCCCCAGGTACCTACAGTTAGGACCACAGAGCTGAGTTGCAGAGAGGCGTTCCGAGGACACGCACCTTTTTTCACCTCTCTGCAACGCAACTCTATTGTGCTTACTGAAGATACCTGGTGGGCTAGTTGGACTCCAGGGACCCTCAGGATTGAAGGGGACTTAATCCCCCAACTTAAAACACGCCATGGGGCCTGTTTGCACACATGACACCCCAAGCCCCGCCCCCTCCCTTCACCACTGTGCAAACGCGCCCCGTGGCGCGTTTTAAGTTGAGGGATTAAGTCCCCTTGAATCATGAGGGTCCCTGGGGTCCAACTAGCCCACCCTGTACCTCCAGTATGCGCCAGGGAGCTGCGTTGCAGAGAGGTGTTCAGAGGCCACGCCCCTTTTACACCTCTCGATACAAAAGGGGATGATGGACGGAACGTTTGAGCCAATCAAACACTCACCCCCAGTCAACTGATCTGGGTTTAATCCATCATCATTCTTTAGCTCACTCCACCACCCCAGTTCAGACATGGCCATATGCAAATCAGTCTGACCCTGTGCCTCATGGGAACAGTCCAGCCCGAACTGCCAAGCCATGTCTTCCCTGGACCGGAAACAAGCATCCTAGGACCGGTTTCTGGCATTCCAGCCGTCATCAGCCAGGCTTGCTTGAATCCAGTGGCAAAGTGAGCAAGGGACCCACGTCTGGGCATACCCCCGCCAACTTAGGGCGAACAAAGCGATACAAAAGGGGATGATGGACGGAACGTTTGAGCCAATCAAACACTCACCCCCAGTCAACTGATCTGGGTTTAATCCATCATCATTCTTTAGCTCACTCCACCACCCCAGTTCAGACATGGCCATATGCAAATCAGTCTGACCCTGTGCCTCATGGGAACAGTCCAGCCCGAACTGCCAAGCCATGTCAGACTGGACAGATCAGTTGACTGGGGGTGAGTGTTTGATTGGCTCAAACGTTCCGTCCATCATCCCCTTTTTGGCAAATTTGGTGTAATTCCGTTCAGCAGTTCGGGCTGTAGCTGCGATGAAAGGTTCCTATGGAAAATTGCATGGGGAAAACACGTTTTGGGACCCCCTTTTTTCTCAGCCCCCGCTTGCCGAATCACCCCGAAACTTTCAGGATCGGACCGGAGCGGGCCACAAAGTTTGAAAATTTCGCGAAGATTCGTCAACCGGCGCCAAAGTTATTTCAAATAGAATGTTGCGGATTTCCTATGGAAAATCGGTCCTAACTATAACTATCTACTGGCGACCGCCAGTAGAATATATATATATTCATATTCTGGTCATATGGGCTCCATGTCGCTTCTCTCGATGCTGGGTCACTGCTCTGAATGGCGCCTCATTCCAATTCAAAAAGGGTGCCATGGTTCTGAAGTCTGGTTTGGTGGGATGAATCCCATTCCTCTTTTTACAGGATTCATGTGCCACCCTCCCTGTCACTATTCAAGTACGGAATAAGCTGACTGGGTGGACTGCAGTAGTTCTTCATCTATTTCTGTGCCTAAATAACTCGATAAAAAACAGCTTAATTAAACATTTGCTCTATCAGCTTAGTAAGTCTAGCCCAGATCTAAACCAGAAGCCCTTGACAAACACCTTGGACTGGTTAGGTGTTCCCATGCCGCGCAAGATTAGTTCCAGGTTTCCCTCCCCTCAAAAGAGCCCTTATCGAAGGAGAAACTTTCCCCAGAGTCTCTTTGTGAGATATGAGCGAGCGGGTCCCACCTGCTTGAACCCCTAGTCTTACGCAAACTACCACCGAGTGTACAAATTAACACAAGTGGCTACAGGAAATCCACTTCCACCAACGGGAATACGTCACATCTGAAGCCTTACCTGTAAGACTTCTTGATGTCATCTGCAGAAGCCCCTTTCTCCAGGCCTAGTACTTTGTAGAGACTTTCCCCTGTCCGGGACATCTTCCGTGTGGGTTTCGGGGGCTCGGCCATCTTGCTCTGTGAGGAAGAGTCAAATAATAATAATGTCTTAGCAAAAAGAATGGTCAATAATGGGACAAACAAGTAGGATTAGCTAAAGTATTTAGAATACTTCAAGTAAAATCAACAAAGCATAGGATATGCTCTCCAACAACCCAACCCCATTAAGTAAACCTGTGATGTGGTTAGAAACAAAGAAAAGAATGTTTACCAATATGGCTTGGCTGCAATCTTAACAGTGGCCAAATATTAACAGGTTTCCTGCAACCTAGGACCCGACCAGAGCAGTAAAAGCAGCAAACACAGGCTTGGTAGAAGTGTACAGAAAGGATTTTGCGTGACATCTTTGGTGGTTCAAAGGTTAAAGGATAGAATCTTTAAATAGAATTCTGTCCTTTCACTTTCCCATTAGTAAAAACACATTGTGAATAAGAGGGCAGTGAGCTGTCCATCCATATCCATCCCAATGAATGTCTCAAATGACAAGTGTGAAAGCATGGTGGATCATCGTGTCTGGTGCAGGTATTCAATGACCCCCCTCCACAGACATTTAAATCCTGTTCATAAGGAGAGAGTTTAGACCACATTTTAAACAGTCACAAAAGAGATAGTCTTCCCCTAATCCAAAACAAAACACTTTGAAGGCTCTTTTCTGCTACCTCCTTCACCATGCCATCTCATCTTTGTATGCTCTTTGCTTCTGAAAAGTATGAATTTGCCATCTTGAAAAGGAAAAGCATGTGTGCCAGGCATCAAGCATGTGTGCCAGGCATCAAGCAGGTGTGCCAGGCACCAAGCACGTGTGCCAGGCACCAAGCACGTGTGCCAGGCACCAAGCACGTGTGCCTGATCTCACAAGAATGATGTTCTGATATTTTTAAACTTCTCTGCTAACAAAAGGTGGTCTGATGCTGAAGCAGAGATTGGAGGACTAGCTGCAAGCTTCAGATGTGAGAAGTGTTAAAACATTTCTCCCGCAATCTTAAATCAGTTGCCAGCAGTAGCTCAAGTGAGAGGTGAGTACATTTTGTGGGACCTGGGGACAAGGACCGCTCTCTCGGCTCCTCTCATCCGCCGGAACCGGGGTACTACTAGGAGTAACGGAGATTCACAACACAATGCTGTTCTATGAAGTTATGGTTTCAGTTTTTCTAGCAGGAGCACTGCACTAGTTCCATACCCAGTGTGATGTTCCGCGTATATCGCTTTAACATGCGCCTTGGTAGACGCAGATATGAAATGTCAAGACTTCAGAAGAAGAGACATAGTTATGAATGCCTGACCCAGAAAACAACCAGTTGCACTGCAAAAGTCTTGCCAATTACCTTTTGGGATGGACCACCTAGAGCGCATAACCACAGTTTAGCACAGTCCAACAAGGGTGTCAGCTCTCTTTCCGGAATAAGGCATGGCACACCATGGGAAGGACATTTAGATTTTTTTGTATCTTTTCAATGTGTTTGAGCTCAGAAGTACAAAAACAGGCAAACAAATCTTCTGATCAACAAACGTTAGATTAAATCGAATGAAAAGAAAATTACAGGTACATTTGCAAGTAAAATGGGGGTCATAATAAGGTGACTGTAACCGGTTTAGAAGCAATGTACTACCTTAACAACGAAACAGACTGGTTACATACTGGCAAATTAATACATATGGGAGCACAGGTAACTGTAAAAGCTAGCAGGTAGTTGAGTACATAGGATCAGCCTGATAAGAAAAAGGAATAAGCAAGCAGAGGTAGCTACACAGTTGAGAGAGGTGGGGAAGGAAATTAAAGAACTTTATGGCAGCGCAAGATCAGGTCAGCGGTAGGAGTCCTTCGCTTATAGGGCGAATCCAATGTCAGACTATCCAGCGGAGTGGTGTGTACAAGGACTAAAAAAAAAAAAGGGTAGTACATAGCTTAAATGTTTGAGAGTTAAGGGGTGTGGCCAACCCTCTGAAGGCCAGCATTAAGTTTGTCACATATGTGTGGGAAGGATTTTGTGATGCCTTGCTACGGCTGCAGTGGTAGTTTGGTACCTCTGAAGGACGTATCACCACGTGTGTATGGAGATTCGTTCTGGGGATTTCCATTCAGAGAGGAAGTCTCTGTTGCTGGCAGTGAGCATCAGGTCAATAAGGGCTAACTGAGTCAGTAGGTTAGGCACCTGATGGGCAGCATGTATTCCTAGTGTAGTCCTGATGAAATTAAGTTTTATTTACATTCGGAAAATGCCAGAGATGTGCGCTGACAGAGGTTCAAAAAGGATGTGTGCCATTACAACTACAGAGCATATGTTTAAAATTGCCAGTATCTTTTACAATTCCAGCAAACATCAGACGTTACTACGGTAGCTAACTTGGCGGGTGGCCAGTAGGCTGGGTGCAACAGGAAATGCTTGTACTGCGAAAGGGAAGGTAATCTTGTATTTTTGCTTGTGTTCGTGCATAGAGCTGCCTATGCTTCACTAGACAGGTTAGGTCTGTTTGTCATCAGCAGACCTTTATTTCATTTGTTTAGGATTGGGGACTGTTTTTTTTTTTTTTAGATATATAAGAGTTGATAATTTTATAGATTTTAGAGGCCGGGTGGCCAGATTGGCTTACTTTGTTCAGAAAACCATAGAGCTCCTTGATGCACTAAGAATGATGATTGATATTTGAACCACTTTCGGAAGACATCCACCGGTCTGATAGTTACAACAGTGCTTTTCTCTTAGCAAGGATGGCTTTTTTTTGTTTTCCACAAAAAAGAAGAGCATAGATTATCCAGCGTGTCATGGAAAGTCAGCAAAAGTCCAACTGGCATTATATAAGATAGGAAATTAAAAATCTGTGCGGTATTCATTCCCAGCGTTTCTTATCTTCCCCACCATAAGACTTTCAGAGACCAGGTGTCTAGACACTCTTACTTTATCTAATGTTTTGAACACATTGTCTTTTACCAAGTCATTTAGATCAGTGGAAAGCATATAGTAAGGAATTTGACAAATTTGAGTTGCAACTGGAGGCCATGGGGTTTGAATAAGTATTTGGTACATAAAATGCTAACAGAAAGAAGTTCCCTTTGCGTTTGTTGAGATGATAGCATGAGGCCTCAAAACATTCCTGAATAATGTCTAGGAAGGTTGGGATGGATTTCTCTACATCAGATGTAAAAACTAGAATGTTGTCAGTTTACGCTGCAGTCTTAATGGTGTGGATTTAAAAACAACTGCTGCAATCCCAGGGTGATTACTGATCTACTGTACAAGAGGGTCAATAGCTAGAAAGAAAAGGAGGGGTTGGAAACAGAGGGCAACCCTGCTGGATACCTTGGCTTAGGTGGAATACCTCACATAGCATGCAGTTGCTCTTAAACCCTGCACTTTTACTGAAGTGGCTGCTTAAGTAAAAAAAAGAAAAAAGAAAAGTAAAACTTCATTAGGTAGAGCCATGTCACTTTGTCAAAGGCTTTTTCAGCGTTTAAAGGGACATCTACATCGGACTCGGACAGATATGAGCTTTTTCAATTACGTGACAACAATTAAGTGTTGGCTTTTGACAAAGCCCGATTGTGTGGGGTGGACCTATTTGGTGATAACTTTATAACCTTTCAGCTAAAAAAAATGTGCATATATAGCCGCTTCCATATTTCTCACCGATATAGATATGTAGTTCTTTGTTAAGGTATGGTCTTTGTCCTCCTTGGCAATTGCCACAATAGTGGCTGCAGCTACAGGGCCATTGAGAATACCAGAATCTGAAGTGATTAAACGGAGACCTCTTGGGGGGGTCAATCATGGTACTGGAGAAAGGTTTATAAAGTGCAATTGGGAACCGTCCGGCCCCAGGGCCCTTCAATTGGGGATTTTGGAAATGGTTCTTAAGATCTCAAATTCAGCTACAGGTTTATTCAGATTATCCTGTGGGCTTAATTTGTTGCTGGTGATTGTTTTATAGAAAGGAGCCGCTTTCTCAGCTGTGTTATTAGCTGCATATAATTGACCATTGAAGTCATTAAAAGTCTTGCTAGTGGAGGCGGTATTTGATTGTAGCTTTCTGGGCTGGTCTCTAAAAGCTGGTATCAAGGAGCTACTCTTTTTTAATTTTAGGTAGGAAGCTACCATTCTGCAAGCCACATTTAGGTTTGATAATTTATTAACTTTGTGTGCTTGGACCCACATATGTGCTCTTTTGCTTAGTATTTTGTTATATTTGTACTTTAGCATTCCAAAGGCTCCCTCCCAATTGGAAGCCTAATGCAATCTAGTGAAGAGATTCTAAGCATTTCACTTCAGCTTCCATTACCTTTAGTCTTGCCTTGATCAATCTATTTTGATGGCCGTAAGATTGATCATGGTGCCACATGGAGTGGCCTTTAGGCCATCTCATAAGACAACAGAGAATCTACATCAGTGTATGTTTTCCTAGAGGAACAGTAGGCGGTCTATTCTAGTGGATTCAAGGTCTTCATTATTAGCAAGGAGCTCCAAGTTCATGCACCAACCGCCATTTCTTAATGGGGTAGGATACATTTTAATGGTTATTGATATGCACGCGTACTCAAAGATGGTGATCAGTTCTATGGTAGGAGCAAATATGTATTGTAGTTGAGCTTCATCTAGTAGAAGATAATCAATTCAAAAATAACTGTGGTTAGAAGTGAATTCCCTACTTGTGGGATTAAAGAGTAAACAAGACTCCTCTAACGTGTGAACTCTGCATAGTTTGGGTAACTGTTTGTGGGAGTCAGGTGGGTGAAACTTGCAAGATGACAGTTTATCTATTATAGTGTCCATAGGGAGATTGAAATCGCTTGCAAATAGGATTTTAGCATTCTGAGCGAGTCTCACAATTTTCTCTTGCACTATAAATCATGGTGTCCGCATTCGGGGCATAGATGTCAACGGCATACAGATATCCCATGGCCATTCTTCTGCAATTTAGTGATTAGATATCTTCCGCCAGTTTTAGTCATAATTACAGGAAGTCTAGAACTTTTGGAATGAGATTAATAAACCAGTTCTTTTATTTAATAGCTTCATAACAGGTAAGAACATTGACCAAAAACGTCCTCCGATGTTTCCATGGGAATGCATACTGTGCACCAGCTGATGTATTTATTGAACATCACACTCCTGCCCAGGATACACCCAGTCTGTTGGACAGATAGATGTAACATCTTAGTAGTAAGGTAGCATGATAGTCATAAGCTTTTTGACACCCCAAAGGCGTATGATGAACAGCATTAACAGAGAAAGCATGACATAAAGGGGCAGTACATGTATACATCTTTCTTGAATGCTTTAAAATACAATGGTATTTTGGGGTGAGGTTGTGGGGCTAGAATGAACAAAGCAAACACAAGGAGATGATGGACGGAGCGCTGAAACTTTTCAGACACTCACCCCCAGTCACAGATCTGGGTTGAATCCATCATCGTTCTTTAGTTCACTTCACCACCCCAGTTCAGACACAGCTATATGCAAATCAGTCTTGGCCCTGTGCCTCATGGGAACAGTCCAGCCCGAACTGCCAAGCCATGTCTTCCCTGGACCGGAAACAAGCATCCTGGGACCGGTTTCGGGCTAACAGCCCTCATCAGCCAGGCTAGCTTGAATCCAGTGGCAAAGTGAGCAAGGGACCCACGTCTGGGCATACCCTGCCAACTTAGGGCGAACAAAGCTAGTATGTCAGAGCATGTGCAGCACCAAAGTAAGCTGTACTAAACAAAGGCGATATAGCGCTGTAGCTGAAAAAGGTGAAGGTTGGATAATGGAATAGCAGTAGTAGAGTAATATTGCCCACCGTGGACTGAGTGGGACCAAAAGTACCAAAGTTAACAGGTTAGGTAGTGATTGGAGCTGAATAGTCGAGTTAGTAAAATAGACAGATTGGTAAGCCAGCAAAACAGTAGGTTTGATTAAAACAAGTTAGATAGTCATGAGTCTGTGTCCAGTTTTGACTAATATATTGGCGAGAAAAGTGTCTTGATGAGCCGGTTTTATGAAGCATGTGTTTTGTTGTTATATATGGCTCTTAAATGAGGCCTAACAAAGAAATGATGTACTGCCATGGCTGTTAAGTTACTGCACAAGACTAAGAAACCTTCTCTCTTGTAACCATCTCTTGGACATAATCAGGAGAAATTTTTATTTTGGCTTCTTCCCAAGTCACGTGCTTGATTTCCTGATATGGACAAAATTACCTCAGTATGCTGGTCCCTTAGTGGTTTGAATATCAGTGGTCCGAGGGAGGCAGACACTTTTAAATTGAAAGGGCACATGTGTGCTAACAAAGAATTTCACAGTCAGTTTCAAAGACTCTCGAAAACGAACTACCAATGGACTTGGGATCCACTGTTGCGTGTTCGTTCTTGCCCTTCTACCACCTCCAGGAGGCCAAAGATGCAGAGATTGCCCCACCTGTTGTAGTCTTCTATGACTGTAACCTCTCATTGAAGACTAGCAAAGCTGCAAGTAGATTTTTCCATAAGTAGGATCCATCTTCGAGTTTACCTATTCTGGTTTCAGTTTCTGAGACTTGTAGTTCGTTCAATAAACTCTTTCCTGATATCCAAGATTTTAAGTTTAAATCAGTCAGTGTTTGTTTTGGTCCTTCACACAATGTCGTGGACTGCATTTTTAGGATGAAATCCAGTGCTAGGATTTGGTTGGCTTTTCTTTTATAGGCGAGTCGGGGGATTGGTGGCTCCTCTTTGGCTCACTTCAAACAGGATTTGGTTTAGTTATCTTTAGCTTCATTAAAGTCAACCATGTTGCAGAATACAGAGAGCTTTGTGTGAGCATCAGGTTGCCATTACGTATCATCTAAAGAAGGATTACTTGCATGGACTGGCAGGTGAGTGCCGGTAGAAGCAATATTTTAGGATCTATACTATAGATACTAAAGATAGGTTTGCAGATTGTGAAAGAACAGCCAGAATACAGTATTGCATGGAAATGGATAGCACAAGTATTGCTGAAGTGTTACACAGCACCACCTTTTAAACAGCTTGCAGATGTCGCTGAAACATGTCAAACAGTGGATATGAGAGCTTTGTACAAGCAGCATGTTGCCTTTGGGTTCGGAATGAAGCAATATTGTAGGCACCATACAGCACAAATGTTGGCCAACATTACCCAGCACCCCATTAAACAAACTGTTGTGACCGAATCATTTGAGCCAGTGGAACAATGGTGGATATAGACCGACCAACTAAAGATTACACCAGGAGAGTGCCACACAAACTCGTAGGTTTATAGTTCAATAGATTTATAGTGCCACAAATTTAGAATTAGCATTTTTTGCCTTTTGCAGCAGTTTGCGTCATGCACAGATTAACAAGTTTGCTAACTAGCTGCCGTACAGGAGTCATAGGAGATACTGCATTACAGGATTCACAGCACTCCGAGAGCTCTACTTGCAAACCTTATCACAGCATTTCTTGTATTATAGGATCCGAGCAGGAGTCTTCGTGCCCTGTGGTTGTAGCATCATGAAGGATTTAAAGTGCTAAGGCCACTGGATTTTTAAAGCATTTAGTGATAAATGGACTACATACAGGCATGTGTAGTCCGCTTTAATTCCTTTACTACATTCCTGTTTAGCTATAACCAAAATTTAAAGATTCAAGTTTAATATTGGTCTCGGAGATCAGAGCAAGTATGCAAATTCTGCCTATTCAGAGACCTCTCACTAGCAATCATTCACTGGTCATTGGTGCAAAAACAGGAACAGTTACTAGAAGTGTTGCTAATCTGGGCTATCGAGAACACATCTCACCCCTGAGAAAACGCCATTACCTCCCATACAATACACTCAGTTCAAAAGCCTTCCTCTGACTTGGAGGCCATACTTGAACCAAGCCCCTAGCCATATTCAATTGCACGCAATCACAAGCACCTCTTTTTTCCTCCCGCATTTACTATACTTGGGCTTTGCGTGACTGGCCTTCTCTTTCATGCTTTGTAGTTTGGTCTTCCCTCCCTTCTTTCTGACCTTTTCTTTACTTTCCTCCAGCTTATTTTCTTACCCCTCTTTTCTCGATTTGCTATTGGTGCATGTATCGCCATCAACATTTCTATCTCACTATGGGTCCATGGTGGACTTGCGGGTCACTGTATTCGCTGTTATTTTTCAGTACTTAATTTATGCCAATAAAAATAATTGCTACAAAATTTTAAAAAAAAACTCTTATTGGATCAGCACCTCCTAAACACCAGACTAGACATTCTTCTGTGTAACACCTGGCTATCTTCATCCCTGCACCTCCACTCTGAAACGTCTGCCAGTCAGCCTTCAGAACCCCCTTACAGACACAGAGCTCCAATGCCGGAAGCGCTTTCTTATGACTGCGTTACAAAGAAAATAAAAGCTTCAGCATAACACACACAAAAAACAGCACACGCCACAGGCTACATTGTAACAAAGCGTTCTGCAGAGATCATCAGGTGATCTTAAGCTAAGAAAAGCACCACAAACAAACAAGAGATCACTGTTGGTGCAACACAAACTGGATTATATTAATCTGCATTTGCTTTTTGCACAAAGTAAGATTAAAAATCAGTGTTTGATTCCATCAGCTTTGTGGAAGTCTATCATTGTTCTACTAAGCACCATACTGTGACGGAAAATGTGGTTTAAAAACGGTGCTTTTCAGCCTTAACCCCTTTATAAAAATTACAAAAACTGAGAAAAAAAAAGTTAAATCATTTTAACATCAAACCCCTGCGTAAGTCTACATTACAAGGAGGCTGAATTTACCAGACAGTAATTTCACTCGGAGGAAAATCAGATGCCACATGGTGAAATTAGAACCCGTTCCAAGTTTGAGGTCTGCGGAGGAATACTCTGCGGACTTTGGAGCTTACCACAAATTTTCCCTCTGTCAACCTTTCTCTCTCTCCAATTACCTACTAAAAATATGCCTGGGGGAAAAAATAGTTTCAGATTGAAAATACCAGCGCATGCAGAAAGTGCGCTTTTGTTTAGAGACGTCAGAGCACGAAAGCGCTTCAGACTGAAAGTGGTTTAATGTGATGCACACAATCTGGGTCACACTGTCCATTGATTTCCTGTGCCGGGTAGTGCTACAGCCAATGCACCCACAGAGGTCACTGGAATAAAGCTGATGTAATTCCTTTACAAGGGGTATTTATATAGAGAGTATAACCCTGGAGGGTGCAAGAGCATACTACGACTACATCTCATGACTGTCCAGTATTGTGGAAACTCAGCCTTCACATCCAGCTTTCTGTATGTAACAGGATAACACAAGTCAACTACAGCTTTCCACAACAATAGACAGGCCCAGACAGTGTAAAGGGGCAATCTACAGCAGCTGCTGTGCTTCCAATTAGAGGCCTGAATAGAAATCCAACCTCAGGCCACAGGAACTACCTTCGTGGCCAAACAGGATCTAAATTGGACCACTCTGAGCCCAATCTGGGTCCCTTACTTTGGGCTCGCTACGCAAGGATCAAGCTTCATGACTACCAAAGACTTCACTCTGAAATAAGTAACCAGTATTCATTTTTATGAATTAAAAAGGCAAACAAAATCCACTGAGAAGACTACCACAGACCCTGAATAATATGTAGAGGCTACCTCTGACCTGCAGCCGATCATACTTGCCAATATTCTGTAACCAAAAGGGCGTAGGACTTTTCGAATTTCAAACCCATTGCCAGCATTAGGCTAGTGTCAGTAGTAATACATCAGGTGCGGACACCATTGTTTCTTGCAGGAATGCTCACAATGTGCCAAACATTATATATGCCAAGGCCAGAAGAGCTTCCTTGTAGTAAATTAACAGCACCTATGCCTGCCAACGGTAAATAAAACCGTGGAGTCACAGACGTTTCATTTGAACAAGAGGGCAAGTGGGTACAGTGAACAACAGAATTATTTCCAGTTCTTGTCTAGTGCCCCAGTTAGGCTCGTCTGTACTAGTGCGCTTTACAGTTTGAACAACTCTGAGAAAGTAGATTTAGAATGTAGCAATGAAGCATCAGAGGAACTAAAGTACAAGCATTGGCATAGCCAATAGGTCTCGCTTTGGGACCTTATAAGTATTTAGTTATGCAGCACAATATCCTTGGTACAACAAGATCAACTGTTGCATGGCGAAACACTTATAAGGTCCCAAAGGCGAGACCTATTGGCTATGCCAATGCTTGTTATTATTCCGAAATTCAGTCGTGCAAATTCTGTCAAACCCTCTGGGATTCTTATCCGTGACCACATGGTGGAACCCGGGCCCAGCAACAGATGCTTTAGCCCACTCAGCCACCAGGATGTCTTTGTATGTCACAAAGGGGTGTCACGAGGGCCTTCCTCCGTTAGGACTAAAGACTGAAGGTATACCTCGCCCAGGTAGCCGGATCATGCCTGGGGTTCATTATCATCTTGTGCTAAAGGAACATGGCCTGTCATCACCTCAGGCCAGACTGCCTGTGTTGGGGGGAGTGACTTCTGTGGGCCTCTCAGTGAATCACTATTGGAAACCTGAGACCACAGCCTAAGCTATTTCTACAATTCGAACCACAAAACAATGCCTAGAAATAAAGACCGAAGTGGCACTCCAACATATACACAACTTATGAAATGCTTCATTCACAAACAAAACAAATATAAAAACGAAACTGTTAAATGGAAGACTGGAAATGGTTCGTCCATTCTAGACTCTGTTTACTGTACTCACAAACCAAGCTAAGAATATCAATTTAATTGTCCATTCCCAATTTCAAATTCCTTCATATTTACAGAGATTTAAAAAAAAGTTTTTCTTTTCGTGTATATATACACACTTTATTTATCAATCTGCAAGCATTATTTACTTTTCTAAATAGCCGAGGACCACCAGAGTAGGCATCGCAGACACCAAGTTAAGAACCGCCACTTTAGCCGACTGTGACACACGAAGCTGCACTCTAACCTGCACTCTAACCTTGGGTAGTCCCCAACAGCTAAACCCCTTACCATTAGTAACTTATTTAACCAGTTTGAAGGCTGCCTCCTTATCCTGCGGTAGTGCAGTCCTCCCTTCTGTCCTTCAAATCCCCAGCAGTTGCCACCCACCTGACACCACCATAGGGGGTAGCTCCTACAACCGCTTCAAATGAACCTTTCCATGTAGGAGTGATGCTTCCTCCTTTGCCCCCTTCAAGCCTCAGCTCTTGCAGCAGACCCCTAATCCTGGGCAGAGAAAAGCAGGTGCCATCCATCTCTCACCGATTAAAGCGCCTGTAAACTGGTCAGAAGGCCCAATAGCCTCCATACCTGTCCTCAACCCTCTCGCACTTCATTGATAGCACCAATAATTGTTTCCAAATGCCCTCATACCTTCTGGCAATTGCTACCCTCCTGAACCCCACATATCCCAACAGCTGTCCTCCTCTCCCCCCCCTCCCCCCCAACCAAACCCCAGCAGCTTCTCTGGCCACGAGCAGCTGCTACAACAGGCTTCAGGCCCCATTCCCCTGGTACCTAGTAGGGTCCCCTACCCCACATCCTCCCAGGTCCCAGCTGTTCCTCTCTCTCCACATCCCATATGGACAGCCTCGGCTCCTCCTCGCCATGAGCAGACTCTACACTTGTTTCTGAGGGCTCCATGTGCTCCGGTACTTTGTGCTGGGATTGTGCACCCACCCCTTACCTTGGGCAGCTCTCGCAGCTGGTTGGCGTCCAGCAGCAGCTCCTCCAAGCTCCGGCAGTGCCGGTACAGCTCCTCGGGCACAGCCTGAAGAGAGCAGTGCCGCCGGTCCACTGCCTCCAGCTGCCGGTTACAGCGCCACAGGGGCATGCACTTGAGCATGGCGGGGGCTCAGCGGGCGCGCTGCATCCCGGTCTCCAGCACAGGCCGCGCACCGGGCCTCACTCTCCGGCAGCCACTCCGCCCCAGCCCGCCCCTTGCGCACTCCTCCAAGCACAGCGCCTCCTGCCGGCTCTACCGCTAGGCCGCCCACCGCTCTCTATCGCACGGCCCTATGGGAAAACGAGTCCTGAGGATGTAAAATGCAATGGAGCATGGCGGGGGTAGGACTACGTATCCCAGTATGTAAACAAAGCTCTGATTGGAAGCCAGCCATCGCATGGCGAGATGGGATACTTATTCCAATCGTACAATTATAAAGACTAAGTTAGGCGGATATAGAACTACATTTCCCCAACGGCACAGCTCAACCTGCTATCGAAGCCATGGCGTCACGTCAATATTTAAACGAGTGGTGCGCGCGCTTGCGAGCAGCAGGCGTGACCACACGCTCGTGCACCATGGCCTTTTGCTTGCGGGTAACCGCAGGGAAAAGGCCATTGTGCACGAGCGTGTGGTCAGCTTTTGAAACCCCTACATAAAGTCTTGCCAGAGCAGCGCTTGCGCGCTACTCGAGGCTCGACCTAAAAAAGGAGTGGAATGAATACCTATACATGAAAGAAGAGGTGAAAGCCCATGGGTAGGAAAGGGAACAATTTAAAGAGACATTGTGTAGAGTACACTGGTGTTTATTATTATTTTTTGTGGAATAGTCAGTTTTGTGAGAGGAGAAAATGGGATGATGATGTGCTTTATGTGTATTAATCAACATTTTTAAAGAATATATGCTAAATAAATCACAGTGAAATCACGTGGGTGAGGCTCGAAACATACAGAACACCCCAGGAGCAGATACTGCACCTTCCCTGCACGCTATGGATGTGGATCTGCTGCAGTTGCATCACTAGGATGAGGAATGGTGCAAACATGAGATCAGGAGGCATGAACGATGTGTTCTTGGGAACAGGCTGCCTCCGCAGTAGTTCCTTATTGCCCTTTATGCCGACTGGATTGTATGGCAGCAAAGGACGACGCCCACTTTAGTCTGTCTTGGGCAAGATTCCCCAAGGACCCCCAGCTGTTGTTCAGGGTCTTCATTTCAGTTTCCACAGTTCGCCTCCAGGTGTTCTTTGGCCTGTCTCTCTTCCGTTTGCATTCCGGGGTCCAATGGAGAACTGTTCTTGTGATGGAGCCTGATGGTGTGTCCTGCCCGTCGCCATCTTCTTCTCATAATGGTGTCCATGCTCTCTGGCTTGCATCCGGTGAGCATTTCTTGGTTGGTGATGGTTCGCGGCCAGAAAATGTGCAAGATTCTTCTGAAGGCTATTGGTTTGGAAGCTAACAGTATGGTGATGTCACTTTTTGTCACCTGCTAGCATTCTGGTCCATGCTAGCGTGTGGATCAATCAATCAATCAATCAGGTCACTTATAAAGCGCACTACATACCCGCGAGGGTCTCAAGGCGCTGGGGGAAGGGGGGGTGCTGCTACTGATCGAAGAGCCAGGTCTTGAGGAGTCTTCTGAAGGCCAGTAGGTCTTGGGTCTGCCGAAGGTTGGTGGGGAGGGTGTTCCAGGTCTTGGCGGCGAGGTGGGAGAAGGATCTGCCGGCGGCGGTTGTTTTCCGGATGCGGGGGACTGTGGCGAGGGCGAGGCTGGTGGAGCGGAGCTGGCGGGTGGGGGTGTAGAAGCCGAGTCGTCTGTTGAGGTAGGCTGGTCCGGAGTTGTGGAGTGCTTTGTGTGCGTGGGTGAGGAGCTTGAAGGTTATCCTCTTGTTGACAGGGAGCCAGTGCAGGTCTCTCAGGTGGGGTGTGAGGTGGCTGCGGCGGGGGATGTCGAGGATAAGACGTGCAGAGGCGTTCTGGATGCGTTGAAGCCGTCTCAGGAGCTTAGCCGTCGTTCCTGCGTAGAGGGCGTTTCCGTAGTCCAGCCTGCTGGTGACGAGGGCCTGGGTGACTGTTTTTCTTGTTTCGGTGGGGATCCACTTGAAGATCCTGCGGAGCATTTGGAGGGTGTTGAAGCAGGATGAGGAAACGGCGTTGACCTGCTTAGTCATGGAGAGGGTGGGGTCGAGGATGACCCCTAGGTTGCGTGCGTGGTCGGTGGGTGTCGGGGCTGTTCCCAGTGATGTCGGCCACCAGGAGTCGTCCCAGGCTGAAGAGTTGGAGCCAAGGATGAGGACCTCAGTCTTGTCCGAGTTCAGCTTCAGGCGGCTGGTCCTCATTCATTCGGCGACGGCCTTCATTCCTTCGTGGAGGTGGGCTTTGGCGGTGTGAGGGTCTTTGGTGAGGGAGAGGATCAGCTGGGTGTCGTCGGCGTAGGAGATGATGTTGAGGTTGTGCTGGTGGGCGAGGGGTGCCATGTAGATGTTGAACAGAGTCGGGCTGAGGGAGGAGCCTTGGGGTACGCTGCAGATGATCTTGGTGGCCTTGGATCGGAAGGGGGCGAGGCGGACGCTTTGTGTTCTGCCGGAAAGGAAGGATGTGGTCCAGTCCAGGGCCTTCTCTTGGATCCCGGCGTCATGAAGGCGTGTTCGTAGTGTGTGGTGGCAGACCGTGTCGAAGGCGGCTGATAGGTCCAGGAGGATGAGGGCTGCTGTTTCTCCGTTGTCTAGCAGGGTCCTGATGTCATCGGTGGCGGCGATGAGGGCAGTTTCGGTGCTGTGGTTGCTGCGGAAGCCGGACTGGGAAGGGTCCAGGATGTTGTTCTCCTCGAGGTAGCGGGTCAGTTGTTTGTTGACGATTTTCTCGGTGACCTTCGCGGGGAACGGGAGCAGAGAGATGGGTCGGAAGTTCTTGAGGTCCTGGGGTCTGCCTTGGGTTTCTTGAGTAAGGCGGTGATCTCGGCGTGCTTCCAGCTTTCCGGGAAGGTTGCTGTCTCGAAGGAGATGTTGATTATTTTCCGGAGATGGGGCGCGATGGCTGTACTGGCTTTGTTGAAGACGTGGCGAGGGCACGGGTCTAGCGGTGAGCCGGAGTGGATGGTGTTCATGATCTCGCTGGTGTCCTCATAGTTGATGTTGGTCCAGGAGAGCAGGCGGTCGTGGGGGCAGTGGTCTCGGTGGTTGCCGGGGCGGTCGTGGTGTTGAAGCGGTCATGGATGTCGGCGATTTTGCAGTGGAAGAAGGTGGCCAGAGAGTCGCACAGGTCTCGCGACGGCGGGATGTCGTTGGTGTTGGAGCTGGGGTTGGAGAGTTCCTTCACGATGTTGAAGAGCTCTTTGCTGTTGTGTGCGTTGTTGTCTAGGTGGTCTTTGAGTGAGGCCCTTTTGGCGGATCTGATGAGGTGATGGTGACTGCGGGTGGTGCTCTTGTGGGCGGCGTAGCTGTCCGTTCGTGGAGCCAGATCTTCTCCAGTTTTCGGCATGTTCGTTTGGAGGCCTGGAGGTCTTCGGTGAACCAGGTGGCTTTCTTGCTGGTGTGGCTGTTGGGCGGATTCTTGAGCGGGGCGAGGGTGTTGGCGCAGTCGATCCACTGTCTGAGGTTGCGGGCGGCGGTGTCGGGGTCGGAGGGTTCGGCGGGTGGGCTCAGGGTGAGGGTGGTGGTTAGCTGGTCTTCGGTGACTCTGCTCCAGCAGCGGCGAGGCATTTGTTGGGTGCGGTGGTGCGTGGTGGCCTTCCTGTAGGTGAAGTGGATGCAGTGGTGGTCGGTCCAGTGGGGTTCGGAGGTGTGGTTGAAGGAGACGTGTGGGCTTGCGGAAAAGATGGAGTCTAGCGTGTGGCCGGCGGCGTGGGTGGGTGTTGTCACGAGCTGTCTGAGTCCGAGGGTGGCGAGGTTATCGATCAGGGTGGTGGAGTTGGTGTCCTTGTTGTTCTCGAGGTGGAAGTTCAGGTCCCCGAGGAGGATGTAGTCCGTGGAGGCGATGGCGTGTGTGCTGACGAAGTCAGCGATGGAATCGCTGAACTGTGGTCGGGGTCCGGGGGGTCTGTAGATGAGGGTTCCTCTGAGGGTGGTGTTGGGATCGGTGTGGATCTGGAAGTGCATGTGTTCGGCGGTGCTGAGGGTGTCGTCGGTGTTGGTTGAGACTCGGAGGGTGTTCCTGTGGACGATGGCGATGCCTCCTCCGACTCCGTTGGTGCGGTCCCTGCGGGTGATCTTGTAGCCGTCCGGGATGGCAATGGCGATGTCGGGGGCTGAAGCGGGGTTCAGTCAGGTCTCCGTCAGGAAGGCGACGTCTGGGGAGGTTGAGTTGAGAAGGTCCCAGAGTTCAATGGCGTGTTTGCGGGCGGAGCGGGTGTTGAGGAGGATGCATCTGAGGTAGTTGGGTTCTTCCCTGGGCGGTGGTTTGGCGGGGCGGGTGCTGGCGAAGCTGCAGTTCCGGCAGGTGAAGGGCCCTTGGGTGCGCTTCGGGGTGGCCCGGTAGCAGGCGTGATCTTTTCCGGGGTTGAGTGCGTGGAGGGTGCTGGCGTCGTATCGGCGTCTGTTGATGTGGCGGGCGCGGGGGATGCACGGACCAGGGGTTCTGGCGCTGGGCGCGGTCCAGGCGCGGACGGGCGCAGACTGGCTTGCCTTAGGCGCGGCCGCACAGCGGCCGCCATAAATGGGGAGGTGGGAGGGAGGAGCAGGGAATGGGGCAGCGAATGGGCAGTGAGGGGGCGGGGCTGCAGGGGCGCAGCGGCGGGAAACAGGCACAGAGGAAAAACGAGCACAATCAGGGCAGCAAGGGGGCACAGAGGAAAAACTAGCACAATCAGGGGCAGCAAGGGGACACAGAGGAAAACGAGCACAATCAGGGGCAGCAAGGGGCACAGGGGAAAAACGAGCACAATCAGGGGCAGCAAGGGGGCACAGGGGAAAAACGAGCACAATCAGGGGCAGCAAGGGGACACAGAGGAAAACGAGCACAATCAGCTGGCAGCAGCAGGGCACACAGACGGAGCTGTGTGGTGGGGGAGCGACCTACCAGTCAAGGTCAGGGAACGCAGCTCTGGCAAACCCTCAGCTTGGTGTTGGTACAGTACCGAGATGACATCCACACACTGGTCAGCATCCTGAAGGAATTCCTGGCCTTGTTCAGTCTGCTCTTGAGGTCACTACCTGCCCCTCCATCATGTCTGATAGTACTGCCTAGGTAGGTCAACTCTAAAGTCAAGGCTAACTCCCCCTCCCTCCACCTTGATTGAAGGCTTTGGGATAGTGATCGGCATGACTTCTGATTTTTTCACGTCGATCTTCAGCCCACTTGCTATACATAGATGGTGAGGCTAGATGTTTTTTCCTACATATGCTGGTGTGTGAGAGCTGGTGAGGCTAGGCGTTTTTTCCTACGTATGCTGGTGTGTGAGAGCTGGTGAGGCTAGGCGTTTTTTCCTACGTATGCTGGTGTGTGAGAGAACAAGGCTAGGTCATCCGCACAGTCCAGCTCCTCCAGTGTAGCGAATGAGGTCCATCTGATGTCTCTGGCTTGGTCTTCAGTTATGCAGTGTATCACCCAGTAGATGACCAGGTTGAAGAGCAATGCTGACATCACTCATCCCCATTTCCCACCTTGTAGGTAAAGTTATCACAAAAGTTCTCCATGAGGAGATCAATTTGCTGTGGTATGGTATAGATTCAGTATACGCCATAGGCTGTCACGGTGCCATCTCGGCAGTACTCTCCTTTATATGAAGGATTTCTCCACCCTCAAACTTCACACTAGAACGGGAACAACTAAAGATGCATCACTACGCATATAACCAGCAAATATTAAAATGTTTAAGTATTTTTTGAGAACAGCACTCTGCAAAGTGCTGACCACCCGTTACTATAATCTCCAACTTTTGCACAATAGGGAAGCCAGCATAACAACTCCCATGCGTACACGTCACAGGACACCCAAGAACAAATCAGTAATAAATATATATATATATATATATATATATATATATATATATATATATATATATATATATATATATATATATATATATATATATATATATATAACAATCTACGGGCAGACGGGGATAGTCTGTCCATACAAATGCACACTTTAAAAAGGTGGGGCAAGGCTTAGATGCTTTAGCATCCTCGTTTATTGGAGGACGAGGACATTTTATTTTGTATTTCCCATAGGCAGTCTTATAGCATGTGCAAATTTCTTTAGCTTCATCAGTCAATTAGAAATTATTTATTTTTAAAGTTGAATGTAGTGCAGCCCAAGTCATTGCCGACAAGAGTGCTGTAGATTGCAGAATGCGTATGAACAAAGAATCGTGGTAAACCTACAAGCGTGTTTCAACAGATCTAAACAAGAAGCCCCGTAAACGTCAATATATAGAGACACTATGGAAGCCAACAGTACAGGGAGTACAAAGCAGGCGGTTGGTATCTCAGGCTTTCCACATGTGTAGCTACAACAAAAGCAATGCGAATAAACATGATCTTTTGGTAAGGTAAATGTGCGTCCAACTCGGATGAATACGGCCCTACCCACGGCGGGCACACAATACTGGCCACCTAACCCAAGCATGGGTACAACCGTATATGTATCCCAAGCGGGGTATAGTGATTTGCTAACTGAAGGCAAGCAGGACGTTACAAAGGGGGAAAGCCCACTGAATATGCAAATGACCATTAGCCAGCCGGCTTCAGCCGGTAGTCCTGAAAAATAATCATTTACATTTCGGCAGGATTCAGAAAGTAAATGAAACATCCAGTTATAAGCCAAAAACACCAACTGAGGAGTTCAATTGTTTTTAGAACAGAACGAGTTAATGATTTGATAAAAGCAACACATAAAATTTAAGCATCTGCCTTGTAAGAGTTATGGTTTTTAAAAATTGATTTCTAAAGTGTATTTATTTAGATTCAATTCACAGGTCATTCGGCCCAAAGATGCAGTGCACCAAATCACATCTTCGTATGAGGAAAAAAAAATGTCCTTGTTGGGACCTATAGACACTACAAATGAAAAGAAAAACGGCAACCTACAGTTACAGTGAACTGATTACAGCTAAAATTACAGGACTCAAATGAGAGAATTGATCACAGCAGGAGAACGATAAATGCGCATATTTGACAGAGGTGAAAGTGAGACAAGCCAAAGATGAAACCAAAGCAAAGAAGCAACACGTTCTGCTTGTGACAAGATCAGGACACAGGAGGGAGGGAACGTGCCAGAAGACCAGGAAAAACCTGAACTGAAGAATCGATAGGTGGGTGGAGGTTCTGCAACTGGAAAGAACAAAGACATTGAAGAGATAAACGAAGAAACTGGAGCCGAGCGAGGAGGGGCAGGTGAACTCGGAGGCATGTTCGCACAACCAGTTTCAGGAGCCAGCTGAGGTTCGTGGGGCCGGAGAAGGCAGTTTAGAGCCGCTCCAGAAAAGCAAAACCACGGGACAGCCAGGCCTGTGTCACAACACAAGGATGTGAAAAACATGGACACACAAACTAGAAAACAAGCCATAGTAGATAACCAACAGTGCATTAAACAAGCATTTGCAATGCAATAGGTCTCGCATTTACGCGAGTTTGAGCTATTGACATTGCAAATAACAATGCCTTTTATTTTTGTTTTTAAAACATAAATAAAAGGCATTGTCATTTACAATACCAATAGCTTAAACTGGCGTAAATGTGAGACCTATTGCATTGCAAATGCTTGTTCTGTGTTATTATTAACACGAGCACCCCACCCACCCCAGTGCTGACCCACCACTTTCTTTTGGCAGCAGCTGCTACTGGTATCTCGCGCAAAGTCATACATTGTAAAGGGGCCTTTCCAGGCATCGGCCGCACGATCACCAGACCCACCCTCCGATCCTGGCGAGAGTGTACCTCAATGCTGTTCCACCAAAGCGCACCAACACACCCTACAGTGGGCTGGAACCTACAGATTGTTATCGTGTGCCATATTGTAATACTCGTCACTCGAACAACACTGTCTTTCTAATAGGTTGTGCAAATTTTAAAAAAACTTCAATAAAAAGAAAAGCGTTTAATAAATAAAAAATTTAAAAAAAAAAAAAAGAAGAACACACCACCAGGCTCCAGTATCCAAACAGTGCACAACCCCCAAACGTGTGGCTGAAAAGATAAAAAAAAAAAAAAAAAAAAAGTACAGAGGAATTTATACCTGGAACCAAAAGCTGAAAGTGACTCCAGAGGACCTGCAAGAAGTGAGGTGAGACCTGTCTGTTCGCATTGTAGAGAGCCATTCGGCTACTCCACAACAATGTATCACGCAAGCACCCCTCGTGACCGGGCTCGCATCTCTCTTTAACAAGGAAATGAAAAGACAGGTAACACTTGGCACTAACCCGCCATGAACCAAGCTTCTTGTGAAATAACCAAACATGCCGAAAGGTTTCGTTTAATTAACAATATAAACAAAGGTGCCTGGCACATGCCAAAATAGCAGGCGTCTGTTATTTCTAGAGAACCAAACAGCCCATCCCATCATAAAACACTGCATCCACAGTTTAACAAGAAAGCATCGTACGGAAATCAGCGTTTCAAGAATTCGGTGGCAGGGAGCCAAGGCAGGAGGCTGGCTCATACAGTCAGCACTATTTATGTGCGCCACAGTTTAGATTGAACGTGTGACAGTTGCAAAGTACCATCTTACCTCTTTCCATGTATACCTGATCTTTTTGTGCCCTTCCTCGCTTACCTGCACAACGGTGCGGGGTCACAAGGCGAAGGTGGGAAAGTTGCCTCGTCCGTGAATGAGCACGCTCTCCCCCAGGATGGCGTCCAGGCGCTGCACTTGCTCCCAGCTCGGCGCGAGACACAAGCCGACGGCTAGCTGCCCGGTGACACTGCGGGGATGACATCACTCGGCGGCTCCTGGGGTGTGACGTTGCTGCTCCTGACGTAGCGACCTGTCACCTCTGGTGTCCGTGCGCGAGACAAACATAATTAATTTTCTAAGCCTGCACAGTTTCCTTATTTCGGCTCGAGTAATCTTGACGTCACGAGAGTTGTGACGTAAAGTAGCGAGACTGGCGTCGCGAGCCCCTCGGCTGGTGGCAAAGTAGCAGGTCTGCGTGAATGCAAAAAAAAAGTGCTTAGGAGACAGTAGAACACCGCCAGTAGAACGCTGCAAGTAAACGATCCAGTCCGGATGGGCGGGGCCCAAAGGAGACAGGGCGGTAACAAGGAGGGACTAAGAAGCCTTGTTCACAATAGAAAGCCAGCGTTTAGCATGAACTATGACGCAAGCCAATGGGAAGAAGGGGCGGGACTTAAAGCACCCTTCTGAAATCTGCTCGATTACAAGAAGCCTCGCAGAGCAAGCAGCGCATGCGCGCTGCAACGCAGGTCTGCAAGACCTAAAAAACAGACAAAAGGTTTCGGCGACGGGAAACCATGCCAGGCCAACTCCCTTGGAGCTCTGGCCTAGGGACTGCTTCAGATGTCTTTCTTACTAGCTCATGTTTTCTAAAATATTCCTAACAAGAAAACATACATTTACACACACACACATGAGTCTGTGGTCGCCCCTCTCCATCCACTGATCTCCAAGTGTCACCCACATTTTGCTCGAATCTCCTACAGCCTGGGGCAGCGGGTCTGCCTACTTCACCCATAGGCTGTCTAGCCCCTTTAAATACAGCATTTCCCTGCTCTTATGTGTGCTACTCCCTGGAAAGGTGTGCACTTCAGTGCAGGGCTGGTGGGGCAATACTTTAGTCTGCCAGCCCCCACCCCCCCCCCCATCTTTATTCTCATTTATCCTATATAATGTTTTGGTCGCCCATGAGTGTTTAAACTACGTTTTCAGGTTACAGTAATCCACAGCCAATGGCACCTCTTCTATGCCAAAATAAGTCACGCTTTGCACCGATGTAGATTTCTAGGAAGCACTCGCACAGTCTATTAAAATTAAATGCTGGGGTGGACCGAAGCATAATATTAGTTACAGGTTAATGAAACAATACAGGAAATCAATCAATCAATCACAGAATTTGTAGAGCGCACTACTTACCCGCGAGGCTCTCAAGGCGCTGGGGAGAAAAAAAGGGGGGGGGGGGGGGGAGGTTGCTGCTACTGGTCGAACAGCCAGGTCTTGAGTAGCCTCCTGAAGGTCAGCAGGTCTTGGGTCTGTCGTAGGCTTAGTGGAAGGGTGTTCCAGGTCTTGGCGGCGAGGTGTGAGAAGGATCTGCCGCCGGTGGTTGTTCTTCGAATGCGAGGGACGGTGGCGAGGGAGAGGTCGGCGGAGCGGAGCTGGCGGTTAGGGACGTAGAAGAAGAGTCGTCTGTTGAGGTAGGCTGGGCCAGTCTTGTGGAGTGCCTTGTGTGCGTGGATGAGGAGTTTGAAGGAGATTCTCCTGTCGACGGGGAGCCAGTGCAGGTTCCTCAGGTGGGGGGTGATGTGGCTGTGGCGTGGTACGTCGAGGATCAGGCGTGCGGAGGCGTTTTGTATGCGTTGCAGTCGCTTGATGAGCTTGGCCGGGCTCCCGCGAGAGGGCGTTCCCATAGTCAAGTCTGCTACTGACGAGGGCCTGGGTGACTGTTCTTCTTGTATCTGCGGGATCCACCTGTAGATCTTGCGAAGCATGCGGAGGGTGTTGAAGCAGGAGGAGACTGCGTTGACTTGCTTGGTCATGGAGAGCGTTGAGTCGAGGAGGACTCCCAGGTTGCGTGCGTGGTCGGTGGGTGTCGGGGCTGCTCCCAGTGTCGTTGGCCACCAGGAGTCGTCCCAGGCTGAGGGGTTGGAGCCGAGGATGAGGACCTCTGTCTTGTCCGTGTTCAGCTTTAGTCGGCTGATCTTCATCCAATCGGCGACGGCCTTCATTCCTTCATGGAGGTTGGATTTGGCGGCGAGGGGGTCCTTGGGGAGGGAGAGGATCAGTTGAGTGTCGTCGGAGATTATGTTGAGGTCGTGCGGTCTGGCAATGCGTACGAGCGGGGCCATGTAGATGTTGAACAGTGTTGGGCTGAGGGATGATCCCTGGGGTACACCGCAGATGATCTCGGAGGCTTCGGATCGGAATTGTGGGAGGCGGACTCTCTGGGTTCTGCCGGCGAGGAAGGAGGTGGCCCATTCCAGGGCCTTGTCTCGGATCCCTGCGTCGTGGAGGCGTGCGCGTAGAGTGCGGTGGCAGACAGTGTCGAAGGCGGCGGAGAGGTCCAGCAGGATGAGGGCTGCGGTCTCACCGTTGTCCAGCAGGGTCCTGATGTCGTCGGTGGCGGCGATGAGGGCAGTCTCAGTGCTGTGGTTGCTGCGGAACCCTGAATGGGATGGGTCCAGGATGCTGTTTTCTTCGAGGTATCGGGTTAGCTGTTTGTTGACGATCTTCTCGATGACCTTGGCTGGGAACGGAAGCAGGGAGATGGGCCGGAAGTTCTTGAGGTCTCTCGGGTCCGCCTTGGGTTTTTTGAGTAGGGCGTTGATCTCTGCGTGTTTCCAGCTCTCTGGGAAGGTCGCGGTCTCGAAGGAGAGATTGATAACGTTGCACAGGTGGGGGTGCGATGGAGCTGCTGGCCTTGTTGAAGATGTGGTGCGGGAAAGGGTCTGACGGGGAGCCGGAGGTATTGTGCTCATGGTCTTGATGGTGTCATCGATGTTCACGCTGGCCCAGGCTGGCAAGGGGTCGTGGTCGATGGTGTGCGGCGGGTCTGGTGCATCGATCTTAGTTGGGGCTGTCTGGGTGTTGAAGCGGTCGTGGATGTCGGCGATCTTGCGGTGGAAGAAGGTGGCGAGGGAATCGCACAGGGCTTGCGACGGCGGGATGTCGTTGGTGTTGGAGCTGGGGTTGGAGAGTTCCTTCACGATGTTGAAGAGCTCCTTGCTGTTGTGTGCGTTGTTGTCGAGGCGGTCTTTGAAGGAGATTCTCTTGGCGGACCTGATGAGGTGGTGGTGGTGGTTACGGATGGCGTCTTTGTGGGCTGCGTGGCTGTCCGGTGTCTCATCACTGTGCCATTTCTTCTCTAGTTTCCGGCAGGTACGCTTGGACGCTAGGAAAAGGACTAATCCAAAATTTTGTATTTATGAATTATTTTGAATACATTAGGTTGGAGGGGGCTAAAAATAAAAACGGAAAATAAATATTTTTTGTGGAAGAAAGAGGGATAACATAGGAGACTGGAAGGTGTTGATTACAAAGCAATTAAAGAAAACCATTCTTTATTCATGAAAGGCTACCAGTGAGGGGCATGCATCAACAACAAGCATTGGCAAAGCCAACAGGCCACACCTCGCCTATGTAAAGCATGCAGCCATCTTGATTGAGGGCATGCTCACTGCACAGTCCATAGGTCGCACGTGCTTGTTACAATCCTTTGAACAGTGGGAACATCAATGATGCACTGGTGGCACGTCATCACTTTGGAGGTACTTTAGTCAAGGATTTGCCAGCACCGGTGAATGGGAGCAGGGCTTACAGCTAACATCCAACACTAGGGAGAAAGCAACAACTCACTAAGGAGCCACAGGAAATGGTCATAAACGCCTGGCTATATGCTAGCCGGAAGTAATACTGCTTGATAACAAATGCATGATTGAGCACAGTAAGAGCCACAATACAACGAGTGTTATCTCCACCCCAGTGACGGTTTTATTTAAGTCTACGGGCCACTGTGTCCTGGTCCGATGATTGGTCGGCGTTATGTGCCCCAGAAGTCAGTGGCAGATGCTCCTGGGCCAATAACAATATCCCAACCTGGAAAGCAGTTCCAAATATTTACCACTCTTTCTGTGAAAACCTTTTCCCTCCTGGACTTCGCCGCAATGGGTCTTACGCCGTTCTTCATTCTAGAATGACACGCCTACTGCAGTATGCTCCCACCCCCCTAGCGCTTTATTTAAAGATCTCGCCCCTTTCTCTCGTCCCTGCAATACCATACAGATTTAATCCATAGCATTCATCGTCACAGGCTTCGTGGTCAGGCTTGGCAACCATCTAGGCTGCTCTTCGAAGCAGTGCACGGATATTAGGAATTGTAGGTGCAACAGGAAACATGCAGAAGAGGATTTAACTAATGGATACAGCTGGTGTTAGCGATCCTCTGCAGATGTACATACCTATGTTCACAATCAACGAAATCAAAAGACATCATAGACAAGAAGAACAAAGGTTAAGCGGTCATTTGTAATCGAAAGGTGGAACCCTCTCAGCTACTGACAGCTGCCAGGCTACACTGATAGAATCCCCATAATCCCTCCCTCCGGCTAATCCCCTGGAAGAGCTGTGCAGATGGAGGGATCATGAAGAATCCACACACAAAATGTCCTCCTGCACCCTTCCCCCTACCCTCAGGCTCCCCCTCTTCTCATTCACAGAAATCCTGGTGCCTGCCACCTTCACTCCACTCCCTTCAGCTTTCCCTCTCTCGCTCACCCAGAGGGCTGCAGGCAGCATTTCTGTCAGAGTTGCTGCATTCACAGAGGAGATAGAAGGACCATATGCCACAGGCCTGCACTGACCGGCAAAGCGAGACACTGGAAGCGGATGGGAGGGCATCCCTCCTCATTCACCAATCGCCCTCAGTCTCTGCAGAGAACCGAAGGAGAAAGGGGAATGTGCGTGAAATCGCCAGCCAGCTAATGTCATTCAACTGCCAGCTTCTGATCTCTGGTGGGAACAGATTCAGTGTCCGCCCTTAGAGCAATTCACCTGGACCTGTGTAGACCAGGAGACCTTTGAGAAATCAGTGCACTGAAAAACTCTTAGTTTCCCTTCTGTGCTTTCACAACAGTGAATCAAAGAGAAACTTTATAAGTAGCTAAAAATCGACAATTTAAACAAAAGGTAGCCCAATCTCAAACACTGACCTTCATGTGGGGAAATCAGAGCAACACCACATGTCCGAGCACTCGAGAGCAGCCCCCAGAGTCATCTGATCAGGATGAGACGTGTTTGTCACCACTCTTCGACATCAGCAAAATAAAGCCCTGCTTGGAACATCCAGCCTTATTTTAGTCCCTCCACTGGAACCGGATAGCTCTACACAGCGGCCTGCTGGGCCCACCCTGGAGCTGGACTACCACTGCCGAAGCTCACACCGCCTGATGAGGTTCCGTCACAAACTCTACGCGCGTCAATTATCACCTGAAAATGCGTAGATCTGAACATACGGAATTCTGCAGTTATTGATGATTTGGGAGCTTTTGGGAGTAAATGAAATACAGAAAATCTAGGCAGGAAAAGATCACAAGTGTCGAACAAGTTTTCAATCTAGAAGGCAGCACAAATTTGGATGCACTCACCACCCGCTAGTCTTATTGTGCAGTATTTACTACGCTTCGCTCCCAGGAGCTCCAGTGCGTGCACAGTTAAAGCCTCTCACGCTTTTCTAGTGGAATTATGCAGTTTCAATTCATCCAAGAGATAACTAATAAGACTTACTACAATTCTATACCAGGGGAACATGCCTCTAATAATTGATGTGATGTTTATCGGGCGTTTTTTAGAGCAAACTCTGTGGTTGGTCAATGAGAGAATTCCCTGCTGCATTCATAAACAAGGCGAAAGTCCAAGAAGGGGGGGTGGAGTGGGGGGGAGGAGGGGGGCCAGCCAAGCATGTCTCATGTCCACTAAAAATGATAGACTCCAAATGTAGCTTCGACTTTGGGATTCCTGCAAGTGAGGAAATGCCATCCCTCTGCCTCACCTGTATTGACATATATTTGATGGGACTGTTCAATTGAGCTATTTGGTAGTTCCAAAGAAGCTTTATGATGGAGGTAATCGGAACAAGGAGGATAGCTGGGTTAATCCACAGTTCTCTACAAAATCAGTCAATCTTGGTTAACTACACTGAAGTTTGCAATCTTATACTTCATCAGAAAGTCAACTACTAAAGAGGAGCTGCTGTCCCAAGAAGTTCCTTTGAGTTGTCGGAGTGGCTCACACAATAGGCTGTGATGAGGCTGAAATAGAATTAGTTGTTTATTTTTAAAGATCGCGTACGAAGTAAGGGCTGCTTTGAACAAGTCTACCCATCCCAATACTTCATAGGTTGAATAAGCATGGTGTGAATAGTTTATGTTCATTTTAAAAAGGTTTGAAGCACTCCTTCATGGCCTGGTTTGGCTTTTGCAGCGGGTCTCGAAGAATTTCAGGACAGTTGCACAGCTCGCAATGGTCTGTCGACAGACAATTATGTGAGCATCACTAGAGAGGGGCTTCAGCTGCGCCCACATGTTGGGAGCCAGGAGAACATGTTTTGATTGGGCAAATGTTGTTTAAGGTAGAAAGATATTTTATTTTTAATTTAGTTTTATTCTGATAAGTGAGAGTGTTCCAAAGGTGTGTGGCCTGAACAGGGAAAGTGTGGCTTCTGCAGCAGGTCTCCCAGAATTTCAAGACTGTTGGACAGCATAATTGACCCATAAGGCTCACATCAAGCTATATGAAAAGGAATACCAACTCCATGTCGCACCCAAAGTCCACAGACAAGCAACTAAAACCTGAAATAAAATACCATCAGCCTGCACTAGCACACAAGTTCTACAGAAGCACCACAATACAACAACAAAGTTATATAATGTCACCATGTAAGTAGGTACTGGTGATGAGCGAAAGTGCTCAGCACTGAAGGTCAGAATACATGTGCACATTAGGTCCAAAGAGATGGTTAAATCAGTGTGATGAACTATAAAATACCTACACTCCAATAGAACAGAAAATACTGCACTTCACCTTGAAGATGGGGTAAGGAACAATCTACAAAATAATTATATGATGGAAACACTGTATATTAAATCATAAATTGCATTTTATGGGGGGGTTTTAAATACCCAAATAAAGAAAGAAAAGAATATATTATGAGTTCTATGTATCGGTTGAGTAGGTTCATATGCGCAAAAACTATCAAGTCTAGACATGTCACAGTTCTGGCAGTATTAATCACATCTCAATCGTATACCTTTCTGTGCCTGTCAAGGCTTGTTCGGCTCTAAAAACAACACCCTACCAGTCAGGACAGGAAACAAGCTAACCAGGAATCGGAGATAAAAAAAAAGGCCTTAAAGCAGCCTGGCAACAGCCCAAACACAAGTTGAAGGAACAAGCCTGAGCACGGCCAACACCAACAAGCTGCAACAACACAGCAGGTGAGGAGACACAGGCTCAGCACAAGAACTCTCTGAAGAGCCACCACATGCAGCACTAACAGTCTATCAGCCAGTGCAGCGCAGAGACCCACAGCGCTTCCTGTGAAGCCCCCATCACTTAAGCTAAATTAGACCCCAAAGCCCAAACCAACCGTATGTGGAGGACAAATAAATGTACTCCCCAGATCACTGAACAGATACAATGGTTATGACCACATCGATCCTCTAGAGAGCCGATTACTGAGATATGATGGACACCAACCTGTCAAATACCCCAGATACAGGAGTGAGAGGCAACAGAGGCCACGAGGAGGAGCTTAAATCGAAAGAAAAGAACACCTGATCACAACCTTTGAATCGTCCCACTGGCTCCTGACGGAGCACGGGATTCAATTCAAGGTTCTCTGCTCCTCCACAAAAGCTTCTGAAGTCACTGCTCCAAATATTTAGGCAAGGCATCCTACCTCACAGGCCAGAAGCCGCTGTCCTGCCAAGCACAACTTATCTGCCCAAAACAAGAACCATCTTTGTAAGCAAGCAGCAGTGTCCAGACGAGACGACATTTATCAACTTCTTTCCATTTAAGAAGTATAGATTAAGCTTCACACATCACTACAGGAAGCATAACAGTGTACAATGTAAATGTAAAGATATACATTTATCTTCTACAACAAGATAACTTTCGATTGGAAATCCAGTGTACAGTTCAAAGGAAAGTCAACTCCTGGAGTAATGACAAACAATGGCCTACAAAAAAAACAAGTGCGTTGAGAAAAAAAATGTAAAGGTCACCATTAGAATGGAAAAACATTTGAGAACCGTAACATATGGTCTTTTCAACAAATTAAATGAAGTTAACCTCCAGCTGCTGACCGAGTTCTGGATTTCAGAAGTTTCAGATTGGAGGGCCACAATTGGTGAAGGATCCCTGATGCACGAGCGCAGAAGATTCACAATACAATCACCTCAGTGCAACGAGCAAGCAGAGTGTGAAACAGGCCCTGAACAGCCAAAAACCATGGCGGCAAATATCTAAGCACCTCAGACCAGGGGTGTCCATTGTAGGTCCACGAGGGCTGGATCTCTACCAAATTTCCAGGACAACAATGAATGTTAAATTTGACCCATTTACAGTATTTTAATTTGTGTTATGTGAATATTGTGATAACATGGCAATGATTCAGCCTTCACGATTCTGCATTGGGACACTAATGCTTTTGACCACCGTTGTAGAACAATGCAGACCGGAACCTCAAGCTCCAATGAAACTACCACTCGCTCAGTAACCACCGGATCATCATCTTCAGGAGAGCTTTCATCTTGCAGCAGACCACGACACCCTTCTGCTATAGTGCCAACCTCCTTCCTTATTCACCACCAACAACTTCAGTCACCACCCACAACACAGATCCCTTGGTGGTGGGGGGGTTGGGAGCATAGCAAAAAGAGAACATCGTAGCATGCGCTACACAACACCATCCTCGACCACAGCATATAAATCTTAATCAACCAGTCAAGTCGGGCAAATATGTACTAACGAGTGCAGAAGATGGTAGGTTACATTTAGCATTGTAAAACTCCCTTAAAATAAACAAACTTCAGCCATCATGGAAATGTTTCGACCCAAGTTAGTCTTTCTGATTGCTGCTAGTTACCAATTTCATTAACCAGTCACCAACAGGTGAGTGATAGCCATAGTCCTCGTCTTCTCACAAGGAGAGAACAGTATGATCTGTGTACAAAAACAAAACATCATATGCATTTTGCAGAAGGCATTTGAAAAACTAGACTCCATACTCTAAACCAGATCTATACGTTAGCATTGGACTGCATTGATCCAGTGTTTTTGGACGTCAAGGCGCTGCTATTTAAAACCTAGACAAGGGCAGCTCAGCGACAAATGTCGGTTCTGTGCCCGTACAGTACCCATTAAATGCAAAGGTGCACAGATTTATTTTCAAAACTGTTCAATGGTGTACAAGAGCAAATAAAGCATTTTAAACTAGTTTAAAATAGTTTATACGTACAGTTTGAACCATTAGCCAACTATTACATATTCAAAATAAAATGTAGGCTTTTTTTTAAATATAGGGAGTAAATACCCCCACTGTATCGCGAACCTGGGGCATTTGCCACAATCTTGTACCGAGGCTCAGCAGTCATTTTATCTTATTAAGCAGAAAAATAGTGAGGCTTACTGGTACTCCTCCCAATGACTCCTCTACTATAATCGACATTTCGGAAAAGCGACAGATTTTAGAAATCGAGTTGCAGTATTGCTTCACTCCCTGATGGGATTTCTTCCCATCTTTCTTTTCCAGATGTTAATGTCAGGAAAGATTAGCATATGGCTGTCACATTACTTATGGCAACAAACAACTGTTGGCAAAGGGATCTACACTTTTTAACCGACGTCACAAGGAGCATAATAATTTAACACAATGGACACTTAAGCAAACCCAAAGTGATCAGCAAGTTCAATTATGACCACGGGTAATAATACAGAGCTAATGAGAAACACTGTGCGCTCTGTGTAAAAAGGCGGCTGACACCGCAAGCAACAACTCTAAAACAAGCCAAGATGTGACTGCAAAAAAAAAAAAAAGCATACGCCCCCACCCTGATGCTTCGGGCTATATTAAGCAGGTCGGGTTTATTCCAGGTCAATAATATCCCAAATATACAAGAAATCTATATTTAAGTTATTTTTATAGAGCGTAGTAAAGACTCTTTACCAGGTGTCAGAACTTTACAAGTTACATTACAAAAACCATTCATTTGCTTCACATCGACAACAAAATAAATATTACAAAATGGTTACAAATAAAAAGAGCCATTATACCAGATTCTATCGAGAGTTAGTTTAGGATGACGAGTAAGATAGAGTTGATGCATACATGGAAGGTTAGTTAGCGGGTGGCCAACAGAGCATCCTTTAGTCGTATGGTTATCCAGCAAACGTACAGTGTTTGGTTTCAATAAATGAAAGGGAAGGTTTAAAAACATTGACCCCTCTTCCATTTCCAGGCCTTCTCCACCCACATACATACATACATACATACATACATATCCAGGATACATCTCCATCAGCACCACCCCAACGCTGCTCCAGTTTAGGGAAGAGTTGAAGAGCCGCCACTTTAAAGAACACTGCTTCACAATGCAATTACCAGCTTCTGCTCAAGCTGGCCAGGGGCTCGGATGCTTTTTCAGCTAGGTTTGTGCGATAAAAGTAGCACATACATAAAGACAAACTTACAAACAAGAAAACCAACAGAAAAATGTCATGTCAGGTTATCTTTCCCTGCTGAAATATACAATAGTTTTGAGAAGCACGGAGATCTATCCAACCTGGTATATGTCCATGTGTTTTACAGAAAATGAATATTCAAACTCGGCACTTAAATCTTAAATAAAAAAACATGGCTGTCAATCTGTGAAAATTCCATTTTTATTTTGAACTGATGCCCTGAATCTGAAAGGTTCTAGATTGGTATGAATGAATATTAGGGAGGTTTCACTTGGGGGAAAGGTACTATAGCAACAAAGACACATTCTGCAGAACCAGTAACCTAGCATTGACTTGCAGCCTCCTCATTTTAACCAGCTACATGATCCGGATCACATTAGCACCCCTCTGCTCAGCTGTATCCTCTGCCATCATTCTGGAAGTGTTCAGATGAGAGAGGCTGGGCATGTCTACCATACCGACAATCTACAAAATCCTTTGTGATAAACACTACATAAACACTTTAATATGCAAGGACACATCAGCTTATCCACAAGCAGTGCGTTTCACCATCTCAACCTCCTTAAGAAGGGGGAAGCTTTCGTACCGCCACAAAACTTTAAGATCTCAGTTGAACTCCTGGTAGCATCCAGACTAGACTGCAGGAGTGCAACCTTAACTGGCCTTCCTCAATCACACCCAGCGCCATTAAAGGCAACCCTTAAAGCTGCAGTGAGACTAATAACAGGAAAGAAGGGATTCACCCACATCCCACCCTAATGTCTCTCCAGTGGCTCCCATTAGAAGCTAGTATCTAATTGACAAAAGCGCGCCTGACACACAGTCTTACACCAAGATACACACAGATACCCAACAAATGAGCTCATGATATTAGGGGGCAGCTGCTCCCCAAGGAGTGCAAACTCACTCAGACTGGAACCTTCCAGATTCCGGAAAAAGAATAAGACCTATGCCCGCATCTTCCCCGGATCTACATTGAGAATTTGGAATGCCCCCCCTTCAGAGATCAGGTCAAGCCCATCGACATCCACCTTCAAGAAAGAGGTCAAAAGGATTTTACTAAACAGAGGCCTGAAACCAGGTTGCTGGTCTAGGCTCTCCTCACCCACAGGGGACCCTCAGACTCTGCCATTTCAGCGAGCGCGAGCGATCATGCGGCCATAAGGGCTGATAAAAAAAAGGTGATCCTTGTGTGTGGATTTCTTACGTTGCAAGAACTTTGTTTGAAATGAAACCAGATCTATCAAGTTTATGATTAATGTCGTGAAACAGGATCTGGTGGTTATGTACAGGGTTCTGATACCCATAAGTCATGTTTGTGCTTTATAAAACTCTAAAAAATAAATAAATCTATTCAGGAGAGCCAATACCTGTTCACCACACCTAGAGGTAGATTGTTGACCCACTTTCTGGTGGCAGCAGGACTTGCCATTGCAGAGTCCTGCAATGAGCATCTCCTTCCTGGAATCTCATTTTGGGGGACCAAAGTATGGCATATGCATGTATAGGAAAGAGTTTCTACCAGAATACCGGATAAGATAAATGTAAGTTTGATAAAATATGGTTGCAATTCAAGACCTGTCAAGAGTGAAAGAGCCACCTGCAATGCCTGAAATTCTCTGTATTTCTCGAATGGGGGTGTTATCAGAGAACGAGCAGGATGAAAACTAAGTTCTCATACAGAATAATTAAGAGAATCAGTGGGGTGCTAGAATGTGAGAGCGTACAAAGGTTTGTATCATCGATCTATACTCTGACATATTTGTTTGCTGATGCTCTATTGTTGCCCTGCTGTTTTGTAGCATGATGACGTAAGCAAAATGTCCTGGATTTAAAACCTAAATACAGTGTTTGAAAAAAGAACTATATCTAAACATACGCGGAGGTCACCTCCTGCTGTTATTAGCCATTCATCAGAGCTCTAAGAGATACATACACAAATGTGACTGTGCAAGCTGTTTGTTCATTAAACAAGCAAAGTAGAAAGCACCACACCCCCTATTGATCAGGTTCTATCAGGCTCACTAATAACACAAGCCTAAGAACTATGTTACGTGTCCTAAGAATCCAAGGGGCTCATCTCAGGTTTTCACACGAGTAGCTGAAATGTAACACGTATGTTTACGGCGACACAAATAAGCAGGCGGTTAAAAATGCTCACACAGTGCGAGGCAAGAGCTACTGACACAAAAGGAAGTAAGATCACACATTACCTATTCTTTAAATGGGTCTTGCCACAGCCAGACTTCTCTCATCTTTAAGAAAATGTGACCACATCACTCAAACCTGCACCCTTCAGAAAAACAGACATGACCTCTTCCCACACCAGCAATGACATGACCTGTCCAACTCCTCACAAACACAAGGATCATGCACAAAAATACCGCCTTTCCTTGTAATGAGGAAAAAAGTCCTGAAAAGACAAGGAACCAGGCTAAGATGTACACCTGGCTGAACAAAGAAGCTTATAACAAACTACACAACACTAGGCAGTAAAAGGAGGAGCTTGTTTTGCCCAGATTTGATGCTGAAGCTTGTGTGATGCAAAATTTAAACAGCAGCTCTTAGTAGAGCATTTTGTCGGGTTTTGGGCTTTAGATTCCAACACTAGTGCGGAGTAAAGTTTACAGTCAAACTAGTACGGAGGGGAGTTTACAGTCTAACACTAGAACTGGGTGGAATTTATCTGTTCAAGTCTGGGGCTTTAGAGTTTAACACTAGTACTGACTGGAGTCCATCTGGTCTAGTCTGAGTGGGACCATCTGGTGTACTCTGGGGCTTTAGATTCTAACACTACTACTAAGTGGAGGTCATCTGGTCTAGTCTGGGGCTTTAGATCCTAACACTGAGGAGTCCACCTGGTCCAGTCAAGGGCGAACACTACTGCTGAGTGGAGTCCATCTGGTCCAGTCAGGGGCTAACACTACTACTGAGTGAAATCCATCTGGTCTAGTCTGGGGCTTTATATTTTAACCCTAGTACTGACTGGAGTCTATCTGGTCTAGTCTGGGGCTTTAGATTTTAGCCCTTGTACTGAGTGGAGGCCATCTGGTCTAATCTGGGGCTTTAGATTCAAACACTACTACTGAGCGGAATCCATCTGGTCTAGTCTGGGGCTTTAGATGCTAACACTACTACTGAGCGGAATCCATCTGGTCTAGTCTGGGGCTTTAGATCCTAACACTGAGGAGTCCACCTGGTCCAGTCAAGGGCGAACACTACTGCTGAGTGGAGTCCATCTGGTCTAGTCTGAGTGGAGTCCATCTGGTCCAGTCAGGGGCTAACACTACTGCTGAGTGGAGTCCATCTGGTTTAGTCTGGGGCTTTAGATGCTAACACTAATACTGAGTGGAATCCATCTGGTCTAGTCTGGGGCTTTAGATGCTAACACTACTGCTGAGTGGAGTCCATCTGGTTTAGTCTGGGGCTTTAGATTCTAACACTAGTACAGAGTGGAGACCATCTGGTCAAGTCTGGGGCTTTAGATCCTAACACTGAGGAGTCCACCTGGTCCAGTCAGAGGCTAACACTACTGCTGAGTGGAGTCCATCTAGTTTAGTCTGGGGCTTTAGATTCTAACACTACTACTGAGTGGAGTGTATCTGTTGGAGTCTGGCCTTCAGTTAATAAAACTAGTCCTGGGATCGGTATCAGTTTGAGTTGGGGCTTTCGGGCTGAATGGAGTTTATCTCATTTGAGACTGGCCGTTAGATTCCAACAGTAGTTTATTGTTTTAGATCGGTTTTTTTATAGCGTGAACTTGACCCTTGCAGCTATTCGGCGCTTTGCTGAGCAGAGTCCGTTTGAGTCTGGCTGTTAGATTCTATGAGTAGTACTGATTAACAATCTCGTCCAGTCTGGGCTATCAATTCTAACACTACTGTGGAGCGGAGTCTGTTATACGAGTTTGGGCTTTACTTCTCCTATTGGCACATCCTCACAACAGAGCAATCCAAGGCAATGAAAGCAGCAGGAAGGGCAAGCTCTGAGAAAAGTTAAACAAAAATTGGTTCCTGGGCTCATAATTTTGCATATGGTTTTCTAAATTGCAATTATTATATCACTATCACAATATCTATGTTACTGTCCATTGTCCAAGACGTAACAATATAATGCCCTCTACAGAGGGAGTTAACCACAGTAAATTGACCATTAAGTAATTATGACCCGAGCTGAAGCCTTTCTTGTGAAAGCCAATTCCTCAAAATTCAAAATGCCACGGATAGGAGTAGTGGTGACATCATGCACAAGTTGATGCCCTATGAAAATATGAAACGAACAGGGGTGAATTTACTGTGAAATAAGGGTGTGCAATAAAGCTGAATGCATGCTAGACATTCAGAATATCCATGATGGATATATTTACATTTAGTAGAACTCCTTCACGCAGTCAGTAGTTATCCCAGGAATCCGGAAAGGATCCCCCACCTACCCAGAAACACCAGTAGTAACAGGTTAAGGCAATGTATGAGATCGAACATTAGCAACCAGTGATAACATACCTCCCTTGTGCCTTGTTTACTGACCTTAACTGCACAATGCCCTTGGAAACAAAGCTCTTTTAAGCTTTCCTCCTGCAGTGTACAGCCCTGTGCTGATGAGCTTTAGAAATCAAAGGCATTATGCAAGAGAATGAAGGGTGGAGGCAGCAGTCACCAAAGGGCTAGAACAAGAACAGCCCTTTAACCCTTCACGTAGGAGATTCCCTCTAGCTATTGGAAAGTCCCTAGATGTTTTGGCCTCATTCTAGTCCAGGTTTTTGACCATATACCAGTCTGGACACAGACACCGACCTTGTGTGAATCTGTCTTGGTCCTTTTCCAAGGATGGAATGAACACAGCCCTAAGCAGTCACCAGTGGCAGACACTTTAAACAAGTATTCAACCCAATATATTTTAAGGAGAGGCCCAGCGTGCAACAGTTATGGCCAGACATGGGTCTCGTGGCTGCTGTGCTACAGGATTCAAGATGCAGCTGCACCTCACCGATGAGGGCCAACAAGACCGATAACAGTCTGGGGTTGCTGGTGTTCCCGTGCAGATGAGACCTGGTACAGCATGTCAGCCTGGACTGTTCCTACTGGTGCATGTCCCAGACAATTTAATATTCTGGTGCTGGACTAAAATGGCGCAGTGGGCAAAGAATCATGGATTGGGATGCAGCCCTAGTGTCTGTCAGGGGCTGAGACTTTTGCAAGCATTACACCCATCACGATTGCATTTTATGGTCTGTTTTGCACCTGGAATGTGGAAGGCGAATGAGGATTCGCATTAGTCCTCGTGCTTCAGTTAAAATGGTGAACCCTTTCCCTACAGATAAGGCACATTAGTAATAGTGAACTGACCCCCAAACCAGGTTTAATGCCATGTACACAAGGACTTAGTTTTCATGCAAAGTACATAAAACTAACAGGTGTGGCCGACAACGGTGAGCTGCTTCTGGAACAGCAGTGTGCTACTTTCAAATATGTACCATTCTGCTGCAATGGAGTGTTCTTCCCAACTCAAAACTCACATTTATTTCATTTCAATGCACTATTAAAGCATGGTCCTCACCATTAACCGACATGTTAATAATAAAGAAACTACAAGGCAAGAGATATCAAATCCTCCTGAGAGAGAGGGGGGCCGACATCAGGATAAGGCAGTCTAGCTATTACAAGATGTGCCAAATCAACTCATGTTTCCAAGACACTTGCAAGAGTAAAACTAGTTGGAAGAAGTGAAAAATACAAGGAAATCAGGTGTGACAACTGCGATTCCAAGATTAGAGTCAAAAGTAGCGATCTCAGTAACTTATCAACTATCCACATCTTGTACAAGTTTAACTTTTTCTTCAAATCTTCAAGAAATCGTGTTTTCAAATAAGCCCAGTGTCCATAGCTAATGTAGATGTATATACACGTAGAGTTCAGTTAGAAGCACAGCCAGAAATATAATACAATGACAGGATGCAATTGAAGACTTCTTAACATACAGTTAGCAGTTCTGTGACTAGATGTGTAAACCGCAGAAGGCATCTTAAAAGGACAAGCATTTGCAATGCAATAGGTCTTGCCTTTGCGATTGTTAGCACTATTGGTATTGTAAATGACAATGTCTTTTATCTATGTGTTTTGGTTTAGAGTGGAGTGGATGTATGTTGTTTGGAGTGGAACTATGTAGTCTGAATTGGAATAGTTAGATGTGGAATTGTGTAAGGTGGATTTGTGTGATGTGTAGAGGAATTATGTGACATGGTGAATAGAAAGGGGTGAGAGCTGCACAGAATAGATAGAAAGAAAGATAGAGAGAGCTAGGCAGTATGTGCACGAAGTGATGAATGAACTCTAGATAGAGTAGCAGAAAGAATGTGTGAGAAAGAGAGAAAGAAGGGGTGAGTTGGCCATAGATGCATAAAGAGTGTACGCAGAAGAGACCCTAAGAAGTGTAGGAGTGTGGATTTGAGGGAAGGAAATGTTCAAAAGAGCACGGGAAAGAAATTGTGCTTAAAGATCTGAAGTGTACTAATATGAGAGTGCTGGGAAGAGTGCATGAGAGAACGAGAGGTGTGAGAGAAAGGGACGAGAAGATGGGGCACCCAGAGGGTGGGGGGCGAGAGGTGGACTTTTGTACACTCTGAAGTGGTACAGGAAGGTAGCATGTGTGAGCAGGCAGTATAGAGAGGAGATAGGGAGTGTGAGGAAGCGAGCAGGAGTTTCAGAGTTATAAGAGGATAACATCTTCTATTGAAAACAAATTTGGGAGCCCTCCTATAACCTTTAAACAGTTTGGCTGGTTTCGCACCAAATTTGGTAAACTTTACGATATCTTCCCATACATTGTTCCTGTAAATCTTTGAAAGAATAGAACAGAAGGTTGGACAGGTCTGCTCCCTCCCACCGCTAAATTAGCACCAATTTCCTTGCGACCTTTAAGGTTGAAATGTGGGCTTTATTTTTGATAATGGCCTCAAACGGTTTCCTTATTTTTAGGTCTCGCTGAGCCAGCGCTTGCGCTGCTCTGCGAGACATTTAGTTAGTGGCTTTTCAAAGTGCTACCACAATCTTTTCCTGGCCTCAAGCTTGCGTTCACGAGCGCGTGCATGCGCACAGCCGCCATGTGGCTTTCATGGCTCATTAAGCCTTGCTCTCCCAAGCGCCTTGCTCTGCCCCTCCCCCACCACAAAGCGCGTCCCTGCCATAACTTTCGCTTTCACGGCCGCGTTACTTTCACGGCCGCGCGGCCAATGCTTGTTTTTAACTTACAGCTGAGGCGCGCGCGCGCTTGTTTTTCTCTCACCCCGACCCTGTGTACATCACCGGCTGCTCAACCTTATCCACCCCACCATGCCGAAGTACACACGCATTTCGAAATATATAACTTGCAGTTAACTTATGTAAGTGGAAGTTCGTATTTTTTTTTTATTAGCAGTTTTATATAGCTTTTAGCAGTTATATATAGCGCAAACTCGACTTGTATGAGAGCGCTTTACATGGGCACCCGTTGAATTACAGACACATATTCCCTTTACAGGCAAGGGGAGATTAAGGTATTTGCCCAGGATCACAGCATGCTACAGCGTCTCCACCGTAAAGCTACATGCAAAAGCTGGCAAGGAAGAAGGAAGGATCCGTGAACTTCCCGGGGGCGTGAGTGACTTAAGCAGTTACCCAATTTATCACTCTAGAGGGGGGTGGGGGGTAGCACTTGCGCTTGTTTCTTTTGGATGCAATATTTTGTTTTTGAGTTACTTTGAGACGTCACTTCTGCAAATACGCCATGAAACGTCAAAGTGCATTTATTTGCAAACACGAACGAACAAATCAATAGAACGTGATTCCCTCTAGTTCTGGCAGAGTTCTACTTTTAACATTCACTATGGTGAAAGGTTACTCTAGAAAATGTCTTCGTCATTGGGATATGTATATAGAGAGCCTTCAGAACTGTGCAATCTGCCCTTGGGTCTTCATTACTTCCCGCAGGTCGGTTGCTAATTGTTTACAGTGACTGTAACAGCACACTTATAATGCTGCTTTAATCACTTAGCCTCCCTTTACAACTCTAAAAACTTGAATCTCTTTTCACGAGAAGCTGTTGAATCCGGAATAACTGCTTTGATCAATAAAGCTCACTGTTCTGTGGATTTTCCTAGTAGGAACAGAAAATAGGTGCAAATACACAAAGACTCTTTAAAACTGAGACAATAAATGTTTGTTCACTGAGAATTTGTATTTCAGCTTTTACTGCCCAGACCTCAGAGGGTGCGGAGCGATGGGCTAATTAAAAATTCAGTCACTGGCTTTTAACCACCAAGATAACTCAGTGAGCTAAGCACTCATTGCTGATATCTGGTGTAATCTGCAAGTCAAAAGAGAAACTGCTGACAAAGCCATCTCAGCTTTTCACACCTTCCCAATGTCAACAAACTGAAAACAGTTAAATTGTGAACAAGAAAATCTAGTTTTCATTGCTGAAAGCAGGCCATATTTCCCTTTAAAAGCAGGGTGCGGATCTTGGCCCAGGTCCATCCCTTCCTTTAACCTCCATCCTGTTCCCTTCCTTCTCCCTCTCTCCCCTCACCTAGAAGCTGGGTAGACTATTCAGGTGAGGGGGGTGGGGGGGAAATCGGACCTGTGCATGAATACAAAATCCACACACCGCTCAATAAAAGCGCTCTCTTACCAAAGGCCATAATCAGTGCTACTCAAATTATGCAACACTGGGGCTGCATCGTTTTCAGCATAATTATGGTTTTGCCACACAATTCATCATGTGCTGTGTAATCTGCATATTTCAACAGAAAAACTGTTTCTAGATCAAACGGATCCAAAGTTACTATACACTCTGTGACATATTGCCGAGAAGTGAAAGGCACTTCGCATCGGCTGACTGTGGGCCATTTCTGTTTTTGGGTGGGAAAGTGGTTCCAATGAGTTGAAACCTTTGCGTAGATAGTGTTAACATATGTAAAAATTCCAAGATAACAAGATAATAGTAACACTAACTGTGCTGTATTACGCTGCATAATTTGAGTTCTCTTGCCGCATAATTTAGTTAACCATGTAACATAATTTGGTAGTCTCCTGCCACATAACTCCAGTGTCCCTGGCTATAATGAACTTATCCTGCACTCCGAGCCAGAGTAGGCTTTGTGTGCCGGGGGGCACAGAGGCAATGTGTTTGAAATGAGTGACGTCAGAACCTAAAGCTGTAACACAAGCAGTGTATGTTGCAGACGTTTTTAACTTCCTCTGGTTTCTGTGTCTGTTTCAGACCTCTGTATGGGTTCTGTAACATCATGGCCCAAAATCCCGTTTCGACAATTTGGTGAGCAAATGTGCCTTATGATTTGTATACACTATATTAATCCTACACTTCACTGCCAGCAGTGCCTTTCCAGGGATTCGTCCTTCCGAGGTGGATTACACCGAAGTTTGATTGATAAAATAGGCAGTGCGGGCTTTCAATTTACAGCCATCAAATGCAGTTTCCGCCTTGTACTGTATAAAGGGCGGTATAGTTGTTAGCCTAGCATCCGCTAACTGAAATCAAAATGTTAATGGCTGTGTGTAAGTTTTGCTAGTTCTGGGCAAGTGGAGGCTGCTAAGTAAACAAGCACCTTTGAGTTGGTGGGTAGATTGTGCCGATTGTGTAATACAAAAACCCAATGCTCTTCACAGCGCTATAAAGGTGCAGCTGGAGACCGGAGGGGAGGAAGGGTTTCCGCTTTTCCGTTTGATTACCGAAGGGGAGGGGCCAGCCTCGGCTCGTGTTGGGCTCCAGGCTCCAAGATGACCTAGAGTTGAGACAGAGCCAGAGCCTTCAAGCACTCGCCCACCTCTAATGCACAATCTGTGTATTTCGGTTGACGGACAGTGCTCTGTTTGAGAGGAGGCAGACAACAACAGTGGCTCGCGATTCTCTGACGGAGCAAAGGTAGGACGGGTACAAACAACTAGAGCCGCCTTCCCACTGCGTGGCTTCTCCTCCTCCTGAAGCAGCTATAGCCAGGTCCCACCAGTGCCTTGTTAAAAGCGGGCGCCTTGAATCTTCTATTGATTAATCTACCCTGCGGAAAGGCAAGAGTATGCGCTTTATAGCTAAAGTTAAGGGTCCAGGGGTGGATACGGGGAAGGGGGGGATGGAAGATGGGGAAGGGGGGAATGGAAGAGGGGGGGGGGAGGGGGGGAATGGTAGAGGGGGGAGAGGGGGAATGGAAGAGGGGGGGGGAATGGAAGAGGGGGGGTTCGGCGAGGACGACAACTGTAAATGCTTTACCGCACCAAGGTTTTTCGACTGCAGCTAGCAGGGTATTTTGAAATGTTTTACTTATGCAGGGCATAGTAATGTGTGCGCGCGCGTGTGCGGCGAGTGGCCTGGTATTCTGAGGGCTAGCGTACAGCGCTAATGATTCAAGGATAAAAGAAATGCACTGCGCCATTGCTGACCCTACGCATGCCCCACTGTTGAGAAAAAAAAAAAAAAAAAGCGGTTGGTGCACCTTCATTGTGAATACGCGCGGCCGCTATAGTTAAAGCGGACCGCGCTGTAATTAAAATACATACATTACTAAAAGCGTGCAGCACGCTGTGATGTTGTGGATCATTAAAAACCAGCTGAAGCAGCGCATGTCGTGCTTCCAGTAGGAGAAATAATTAGAGAAACTAGTGCTTCCAGCCTATATAACACGTACCGTGTAACAACTAAGTAAAAGGTCCAGTCCTTATGGGAGGTAACAAATGGAGACAAGGCGGTACCAAGGAGGGACTAAAAAGCCTATTTACCAATCTGAAGCCAGCATTTAAGAAGGACAATGACACAAAGCCAATGACAAATATGGGCGGAGAGTGGACGAGGCTTCCACAGCATACCCTACTACAGCATGCCTCGCTAGGCTCGACCTAAAAAACGGCTGACATGTTTCATATAAGCAACTTTTTCAAGGCTTCTGTCTCACAGATGGACATTTAAGAAGAAATGATGAAATTCAAGTGGTCAATCTCAAATAGGGTGAGTTGTTGAAATGCCATATGCTATAGTTCCAAGTAGGAGTTAGTACTGGTTGTCCCATACAGAATCTGGGCAGACTTGCAGTAACAAGGTCACAACTGCTGTGGTTCCGAGTAGAAATTTAAAGGACGCCCACCCTCTTGGTGCAATCTGTAAGTAGCAAGGGTGCACTTTGACTTAGCACCTATATATATATATATATATATATATATATTTTCTCTACCACTACATCTTATGCTCTTTCCTGTACTGCCTTTACACGAGGGAAAATATGGAAGGTGCAGGATCCAAGTTTTCCAAGTACTCAATGACAGCACAGTAGTATTCAGAAAAAAGCCTCACACTGTTTGATCAAAATGGCTAATCGTCTTATCACCATTGTTTAATTTCCATTATGCCTACATTTTCTGTCTCATCCTACTGCAATGCTGTCGTGGTATAACTTACGCCTTTCAGCCATCATTCTGGAACTGCAAATAAAGCAGCTGTGACACAACCCACGCGCGGGGTCAATTTGAACAGCATCAAATCAGTTTCAATTTCCAGTTTAAGTGGTTTGGCTTTAATTTGTATCCAGCAACGCCAATAACATATCATACCAGCAAGTGGAGGACAAACAATGTAAAAAAGGAAAAGAAATATAAATGAAAAAGAAATGAAAAAAGAAAGTGGAGGACAAACAATGGCAGACGGACAAGCAGGACATGCAGGGTCCTCGGCAGAAGCACACTACAGGCAAGGATGTTTCAGGTCTAGCAGAGAGCTTTCTAGGATAGATGTTTCCTCCGAGAAGCAAAGGGCAATCCGGTTCCTCAGAAGGAGCACACTGCCGGCGAGGTTGTTTCAGGTCTAGCAGAGAGCTTTCTAGGGTAGATGTTCTCTCCGAGAAGCAAAGGGCAAGCCGGTTCCTCAGAAGGAGCACACTGCCGGCGAGGCTGTTGCAGGTCTAGCAGAGAGCTTTCTAGGGTAGATGTTCTCTCCGAGAAGCAAAGGGCAAGCCGGTTCCTCAGAAGGAGCACACTGCCGGCGAGGCTGTTGCAGGTCTAGGAGCATTCTTTCTAGAGTGGTTTTTCCCCAGGTCACTTTCTCTGAAAAGCACATTACAAGCAGGCTCCTCCAGACAACACGGGATACATTAGTGTCCCCCATTATTTCTATACGGTAAGCGTGCTACTATTGACACGCTACCTCGAGTTCACCATCGCTTCACCGCAATTAAATTTACCTTTTTAATTCCGCGCTCTTTGCCTTTTTATACCACATACGTTTTTGCTCTTACTAGCCTCCTCCATACCGTTAGTACGCACTTCAAGCATAGCTATCCCCTTGACACCTCATAGCACTTGAGACCTAGAAGATATGACCGATTTACCTCGTACAAGCTACCACCTGGGTCCATCCATTCCCATCACCTCGCGCTGTACAAGGTTTTTTTACCTAACTTTTACCCTTTCCTCCCCACCTCCTCCCTCTGCCCTGACCCGGGACCATGAAACATGACATTCACGGTAATATACATTCTCATACTATTGCTTTACTCTGATTCGTAATCGTCGTTTTTAGGAATGTCTTTATCCCTATGCGAATGTGTGCTTCGATACCATATGGTTGCTATTGTACCCAAATTTATTAATATGCTCTCCACGTCGTCCTCACGCAACATTTTATGTATGATATGTACATTCGTCTTCCCTTAACCCTTTTCAACCCCAATGTGCCTTTATCGCGTTCGATTACTGTGGTACATGCAAATGGCAATTTTATGTTCCGACGTGTCTCTCTTCTCTTTTTATACTAGGATTATTGATATTCCCTGCTTTATCCATTTTCCCTCTTGCTTTCTGACTCCCTCCTCCACCTTTTGTACGTTTCTAAACACTGTCCACTTTTAAATCTTACTTCATGTCTCATAATACTTCTCCACTATCGTTTTTTATTCCTGTGCGGCCTTCCTTTCCTGGCAACATCTAAACCCATTACCTACCAAATGTGCCTATGATCACTGATATTGACATGTATAATTTATACGTTGTGATAGGACTTATGTTTTATGAAAATACTTCAACACTGTAAATACTGCACGGTATGCCTTTCAAACATACCAATGGCTTTATTACTACTATTCTCTCACACTGTATATACTGCATGTTTTTGTCACATATACTGTACAGACCTGAGGAAGCCCCAGGCCGGATGGCCATGTAAAGGGGCGAAACACGTTTTGGCTGTTACTTGGTGTTGCTCACCTGAGAGAAAGTCTCACTATCTCAGAAACTGCATAAAACAAGGGTGCAAAAAGATAAAACTGTCTTTGGAATTATTTCCGCAAGAAATCATAAATAACCAAGATTTGTCCTGACACCCCTTTGGAACCCTCAGAAGGAGCACACTGCCGGCGAGGCTGTTGCAGGTCTAGGAGCATTCTTTCTAGAGTGGTTTTTCCCCAGGTCACTTTCTCTGAGAAGCACATTACAAGCAGGCTCCTCAAAGAAAGCAGGTTACACTCGAACCTTTCAAGCACATTCGTTGCCCAAGTTCATAGCAGGACTTCGAGGAACAGTCTTAAGATAGACTAGAGTGTGCAGTGTTTCTGTGAAAGCTGGCAAAACAAGCACTCTGGAGGCATGATCGGCCCACACTGAGCGCTGCCCAGGCTTTGTAACGGATGTGTGAGTATGTGGTGGACCTAAGATCCTTTGCTCTTCCAAGTGCTTTTGCTTTCCCCATTTCGGTTCATCTTGATGACCGTGTTCTACTAACCTGTGAAATAACATCGCTTTACATGAGAAAAAACGGGAAAAAAACAAATGCATGCCGCATACTGCTTTGCCCAAGCATACAAATCGGCCCTCGTACGGGGTTCGAGGACATCCACACTCGGTCCAAGTTGGCTCAATTGCTGACTTGTTACTTTTCTACTCTGCCTCTCAAGCTCCAGACTGGCAATATTTAGGAAGCTTAGATCCCCCAAAAAACAGCTTTGCCTCCTAATGTTCTTTCTACAGGAGGCAATTGTCAGTGCTCCTTCAACTCTTTGCTCCCTTTTCATTTATTTGACATAGGCAAAAACAAATAAAAAAAAAGCTAAAACATTCAGTTATGAGCATGACCTCTACATTGTAAAGCGCAGAGGAAGCAACATGATGCAAATTTGGTAATTACTTGCGGAAGCATTTATGCAAACAGCAATATTCACGTTAAGTGGACTTTGGATGAGCACCATTCATCTACTGGCTTTCTTGAACCAGACTTTTTCAGCCATTGGCTTGAAACTTTGCCAAACTGGTCAATCCAGTGGAGTACTCGTCTCTCACCTAATGCTTTTAGGCTGTTTGGATGTATTCTTCAACCTCCACCTTACTGCTTGCATTGTACTGCATGAGGGACTACTTTACAGCTACTGCCGGTTCCCTCCTGTGTGTCTCACTTTAATACGTTAACATTACACGTGTCAGCACATTAAACCCAGACGAATTGCTTTTGTCAATGCCGGTTTTGAGGTCGAGCCTAGTGTAGCGCGCATGCGCTGCTCTATGGGAGGCCTCTTGGAATCACTGCAGACTTCCCCGAAACTTTTCCTTAGGTCGAGCCTAGTGCAGCGCGCATGCGCTGCTCTATGGGGAGGCCTCTTGGAATCACTGCAGACTTCCCCGAAACTTTTCCTTAGGTCGAGCCTAGTGCAGCGCGCATGCGCTGCTCTATGGGGAGGCCTCTTGGAATCACTCCAGACTTCCCCGAAACTTTTCTGTGTGGTTTTTCAACTTCCACACATTCTATTGGCCTTTGCGTGTGGCTTTCAAACATGAAAGCACGCAATTGGCCAAAGGCGGGTGCATGTCCCACCTTTTCTCTAAATGTTCACTCCCACGGCCTCCAGCTGTCGGGAGCGAGCAGCAGTGCACAGGCTGCCAGCTGCATTCTTCCCTTGTCGTGGATCATGTTACAAATTAAGCATAGCGCAGTCGCTTTCACTTTCGCGGCCGCGTGTGCTTGTCTTCCACACTTGTCTGTGGTTCTTTTTCATGTTCACTCCTTTATTTGTTTCTCGCACTTTTTAATTTGTCACGCTATCTCCCATTGGTTTATTTGATTGCAAGCATGTTATTTAATTAAAAGTCGTCTAAAAAGGCAGCGCACGCCTGCAAGGCAGGCATATTCATGGCAGCTTAGCAGACTGCCGCACTTCCGGAGCATTACCGGTGTGTATACCATGGCACACTACGCTTCCACTTCCGGAGCATTACCCGTGTGTATACCATGGCACACTAGGCTTCCACTTCCGGAGCATTACCGGTGCGTATACCATGGCACACTAGGCTTTTACTGCCGGATCATTACCCATGTGTATACCATGGACACGACGCTTTCACTTCCGGAGCATTACCAGTGTATATACCATGGCACACTAGGCTTTTACTTCTGGAGCATTACTCGTGTGTATACCATGGCACACTACGCTTCCACTTCCGGAGCATTACCCGTGTGTATACCATGGCACACTAGGCTTCCACTTCTGGAGCATTACCGGTGTGTATACCATGGCCATTACGCTTCCACTTCCGGAAAATTACCGGTGTGTTTACCATGGCACACTACATTTCCATTTTTGGAGCATTACCGTTGTGTTTACCATGGCACACTACATTTCCATTTTTGGAGCATTACCGGTGTGTTTACCATGGCACACTACATTTCCATTTTTGGAGCATTACCGGTGTGTATACCATGGCACACTACGCTTTTACTTATGGAGCATTACCAGTGTGTTTACCATAGCACACTATGCTTCCACTTCCGATTACTAAAAATGCCTCACTTCCGGAGTATTACTGGTGTATATACCATGGCACACTACGCTTCCACTTCCGGAGCATTACCGGTGTGTATACCATGGCACACTAGGCATTTACTTCCGGAGCATTACCCGTGTGTATACCATGGCACATTATGCTTCCACTTCCGGAGTATTACCGTGTGTATACCATGAACACAATGCTTCCAATTCCGGAGCACTACCGGTGTGTTTACCATGGCACACTAAGCTTCCACTTCTGGAGCATTACCGGTGTGTATACCATGGCACACTACGCTTCTACTTCCGGAGCATTACCGGTTTATACCATGGCACACTAGGCTTTTACTTCCGGAGTATTACCGGTGTGTTTACCATGGCACACTACGCTTCCACTTCCGGAGCATTACCGTGTGTATACCATGAACACAATGCTTCCAATTCCGGAGCATTACCGGTGTGTTTACCATGGCACACTAAGCTTCCACTTCTGGAGCATTACCGGTGTGTATACCATGGCACACTACGCTTCTACTTCCGGAGCATTACCGGTTTATACCATGGCACACTAGGCTTTTACTTCCGGAGTATTACCGGTGTGTTTACCATGGCACACTACGCTTCCACTTCCGGAGCATTACCGTGTGTATACCATGAACACAATGCTTCCAATTCCGGAGCATTACCGGTGTATACCATGGTACACTAGGCTTCTACTTTTGGAGCATTACCGGTGTGTATACCATGGACACTATGCTTCCAATTCCAGAGCATTACCGGTGTGTATACCATGGCATACTACGCTTCCACTTCCGGAGCATTACCGGTGTGCATACCATGGGCACTATGCTTCCAATTCCGGAGCATTACCGGTGTGTATACCATGGCATACTACGCTTCCACTTCCGGAGCATTACCGGTGTGTATACCATGGACACTATGCTTCCAATTCCAGAGCATTACCGGTGTGTATACCATGGCATACTACGCTTCCACTTCCGGAGCATTACCGGTGTGTATACCATGGACACTATGCTTCCAATTCCAGAGCATTACCGGTGTGTATACCATGGCATACTACGCTTCCACTTCCGGAGCATTACCGGTGTGTATACCATGGACACTATGCTTCCAATTCCGGAGCATTACCAGTGTGTACCATGGTACACTAGACTTTTAATTCCGGAGTACTACCGGTGTGTATGCCATGGCACACTACGCTTCTACTTCTGGGGCATTACCGGTGTGTATACCATGGCACACTACGCTTCTACTTTTGGAGCATTACCGGTGTTTACCATAGCACACTACGCTTCCACTTCCGATTACTAAAACTGCCTCACTTCCGGAGCATTAAGGGTGTGTTTACCATGGCACACTACGCTTCCAGTTCCGGAACATTACCGGTGTGTATACCATGGACACTATGCTTCCAATTCCAGAGCATTACCGGTGTGTATACCATGGACACTATGCTTCCAATTCCAGAGCATTACCGGTGTATACCATGGTACAATAGGCTTTTACTTCCTGAGTATTACCGGTGTGTATACCATGGCACACTATGCTTTCACTTCTGGAGCATTACCGGTGTGTATACCATGGACACTACGCTTCCACTTCCAAAGCATTACCGGTGTGTATACCATGGCACAGTAGGCATTTACTTCCGGAGCATTACCCATGTGTATACCATGGCATATTATGCTTCCACTTCCGGAGCATTACCGGTGTGTATACCATGGCACACTACGCTTCCACTTCCGGAGCATTACCGGTGTGTATACTATGGACACTATGCTTCCAATTCCAGAGCATTACCGGTGTATACCATGGTTCACTAGGCTTTTACTTCCGGAGTATTACCGGTGTGTATACCATGGCACACTACGCTTCCACTTCCAGAGCATTACCGGTGTGTATACCATGGACACTATGCTTCCAATTCCGAAACATTACCGGTGTGTATACCAAGGCACACTAGCATTTTACTTCCGGAGCATTACCGGTGTGTATACCATGGCACACTACGCTTCCACTTCCGGAGCATTACCGGTGTCTATACCATGGCACACTACGCTTCCACTACCGGAGCATTACCGTGTGTATACCTTGGCACACTAGGCTTTTACTTCCGGAGCATTACCCGTGTGTATACCATGGCACACTATGCTTCCACTTCTGGAGCATTACCAGTGTGTATACCATGGCCGGCGAGGTACGTGGAAGTTGGTAAAAAGCAGCAATCCGTACACTCCATGGGGCTGTTCATGTAATAATCAAACAGGAGCGCAAGCCACTGTCTCCGGTCTCTCCAGCAGCCTTAAGCAGCATCTTACACTTTCACCGTCAAAGTGCAAGATGCTGCTTAACGCTGCTGGATGGAGCGGAGTCGGACAGTTTGACCACATACACATTCCACTCTAGTCTATTTGCTGTCGCTAGCATTGCAGCAGTCTGCTATGAACTGCTTTTCTCTGTGGCCAGTATTGAAAAGACTAATTGCATAGCAACAGCTGAATTATTGAATATGCATGTGATTGCACTTCTGCAGTACAGCCGGATTAAAAAAAAAAACAAAAAAAAAAAAAACAGACCGACGTGAATAGGTTCCTACTGTGTGAGAGGGTAATAATCGGGGCCGCGGAATTATGTGGCAGGGGAGGGCAAAATATGCAGCAGGGTTGAGTAAATTATGTGGCAAGAAAAGGCAAATTACGAGGCACAATGCCACACATTTTGTGACGGTATTACTTCATTATTTTGCCATTTTGTAAACATGCTAACACTGTCTGAGCTTTGGATTCACCTCATTAGTACCAGTGTAACACCCAAATATAGCAATAAGCAGCAGATAGGTGATCAGTCAGGCTTTGTAAAGGGCTTTCAGCAGCGCTGCAAGGAAATGCATGGGTTCTTGGATTTCCACTTCCGGCAGTGCCACATACTTCAGTTCGTGTTAAACTAGGATAGGCCCACGTGATGTGACATTACATTAAACAAATCTGTGCCTGGGCCACGGGGTGAACAACGAGGAGGAAAGATTGCGGGCTTTCTCCCCTGGTCCGTTTCCTGTTGTGAATAGATTCCATTTTGTGTGGGGCATCTGCTTTTGGTGAATACCATTCCTGTGGACGAGTGCCTTCTCTGGGTTCTTAGGTCTTCACGATCTGGCTATGGAGCAGGCTTATGCGTGGCCCTGTGGGACAGTTTAAGTCATGACTATGGCCACTGCAAAATATTCTAAAGGAAAACATCACAAAGATATTGAAACATATCTGTTAAGGAGCTTAAATAATCGTAGCACAATAAAAATAACTCAGCTCTTCAATAAAAATGCATTGAATGGAATCAGGTTATGTGTTCTGGAGTATTAATGTTCTTTCCAAATTAGTTATGAGATTTAATTAAAAAAACGTAATTTATGAATTTCAATTTTTTTGTTATATAATGTTATAGCCTGCTTGCAGAGCGAACACATTCATATGAGTTACCATGCTACAAAATCACTACGGATAACAGAAATATTTGCAGTGCGCAACACAAATGCTCAAATAATAATACAACATTTGGGGGGAAAGATGGGGCCCATAGATGTACAGTACCTTATAGGGTGCCCTACTGCCTTTTAATGTTTATTCCTTGCTATCTCGTGTCCAGCCTGACAAATCACAATAATTTTTATTTTCTCAGTAGATTTCATTTCTAAAGGTATATCATTAAATAAAGAAATGTGAGGTACTCAGCATTGTAATCTCAAAGTCTGTTATGATATATACACACATACATCCCACCAACCCACATATCAACTCACCACTACATTCCACACCATGTCAGTGCCCTTACGTCACTACACTAAGCACAACTTGCACACAAACTTTACAGTACTAAACACAGCAGCTACATTGCTCTACAACATACCTTAAAAACATTGCCAATATCTCTGGCTAAACACTTATAAGGTCCCAAAGGCGAGACCTATTGGCTATGCCAATGCTTGTTAATAAAGCTTGCAATATCATTTTATGGTATTCTAATTTACTGCGAATTAATTCTTGTATCAACTGCAAAAGCAGCAGTCTCTTTCCCACCCCAGTAAACTTTAAAAAGTATTATATTGCAGAAGCACACTACAATGCTTGTAGGGCAGGAAAACAAATAGTCATCTGAATCAATGCCAGGACACTGCCAATATACGCCAGTTTGTCATTGGAGCCAGTCTGTTGTAAAAATCTTAAAGCAAGTGTAGCTCTGCAAAAACAAGTTACTTACCTGTACACTATAGTTCTCCAGTATTATCTTTCATAGATTCACAAGCTTGAAGCTTCCCAGTGGTTGAGATGGAGTCCTATAGTAACTGTAACAAGTGGTGTAAATTAAAGTATTGCACAGCAAGCCAAAACAAGAGGCATTGTTAACTAATTCACATCATTTTAAAAAGAACCAAACTTCAGCTAATCAAGAAGCAGTTCCTGACCCTCAAGGGCCATCATAGGTCTAATTTCTCAGCACAAGTGTAAAGGTAATAAGTATGAGGTATAAACGTGGTGCGCTCTAATCAGGGAGGAGGAAGGAACGCATGTCAATTTATTAAATATATCAATACTGGAGAATGACAGTGTACAGGTAAGTAATTTCTTTTCCCTCATTATTGAATCTTTCATAGATTCAAGTGCTTGTTTTTGAAAAGCACGCAGTTATCAATCTACAGAATACATTGTATGCGGAGGTGGGAAGCAGACATTAAATGTAAACCTTAAAATAGAAAGTGGAGCTCATCTCATTGAAATAAATGCCGAAGAACGTCTTGACTCAAAACACCATCATTATTTACCGTGGCATTGTATGCCTAAAATGTTCAATGTGAAAACATATGCCGGTTACTCCATGTAGCAGCTCTGCAAATGTCTGGCAAAAGCACTCCAGCAAACAGAACAGTAAAAGTAGACACTCCTCTCATGGAAAGGACGTACAACCTTTTGATGACAAAACTATGTCCACAGAGATCCATCGAGAAATAGTGTCTTGACAACTCATGTTTTTGTCTTGGAGGTCAGCTGTTTATTAGAAGCTGATCAAACTTTCTGAAAAATGTAGTTCTGTCTAAATAAAACTTTAGACATAGCTTGACATCAAGAATAAGATATGTTTTCTGCTGCATTTGAAGGATTCTGGAAGAAGGAGAGGACTATAGGCTCATTAAGATGAAAGTTTGAGGAGAATTTAGCGGATGAAACCAGGGTTTGCCCTAAATATGAATGTCATCTTTAAATTGCACATAAGACTGAGTGTATCTGCTAGCAAAAACAAAGACATTTTTTAAAAATCAATCAGCACTTGCAATTGAGGTGTGTCGCAAACAAGTCAAAATTTGGGATTTGCCAGGTCCTTGGTCTAATTCCCATTCATGACAGTCTTTTGATGTTCTGCTCGAAGAGTCCGTCCACTAATTCACTGTTCCAGGCACGTGTTCTACTTTTAACATGATCGGATAATGCAAAAACATTTGCATATCTTTTGGGCTTCTACTGACAACAGCAGTGACCTTGTTCTGCCCTGCTTGTTCAGGTAAAACCTAATTCTCAATTGTCTGTGCAAACAAGCACTGATGAAGATCTTATCCTTGGTAGAAAGGTTTGAAGCGCTAAGGCAACTGCCCTTAACTGCTGAAGATTTATATGCAGTTTGGTTTTCTGCGGTGACCATTTTCCCTGAATCTTTTGTTCCTGTAAATGTGCTCCCCATCCTGTTAGACATGCATCTGTGGTGATCACAAATTGGGTGGTGAATTCAGAAACAGTAGCCCTGACAATATACTGGGCATGTGCATCCACCCTGGAATGGCAGATTTCTTACTGGAAATGATCCGTAAGTTGTCCCCAAAAGAAGACTGGCTATGAAGCCACTGTATATCTCCTCTTGAAATGGCCTGATTTAGAGGCGAGAGCTGGGAATTGACATAATTTCCAGTAATGATTTATTACGTTTCATTTGTTCGGCATTCTGTCCGTCATCTGTTCCTTTGGCACATATAAAAAAAACTTTAGCAGACGTGCTTTCCCCCTCTTAAATAAGTACCCTTGCTTCAAGCCTCTTGTCTGCTAGCACAAATTTAAGTTAGGCTCCTAGATCCAACCACATCGGTCTATCCTATCACCACAACATGGCTAGGGCACTGGATGCTCTTACATTGGTCACTGCAGTTGCCAATAAGTGTTTGCCTAGGTTATCTGGAAGCCTTCCATCTTTGGCAGGTAGAGTGGAACAAGGCGTGGATGCGTTCCTAAAAGGCGTCCCGGCAGTCTGCATAACCACCAAATCTAGGCACAGAGGTCATATCAGGCAAGCTAGTGAATCGTCCAGGATATATATAATTTTGTTTTATCTAGACATGGCACGACAGCTGCTACCGTTGCTGTGTTTTTCATTTGCTTCTAACCCTCTGCCCATATATAGTCTACAATCTCTGTAGCCTTTACTGGCTTTCACACTGGTTCTTTAAAGCTATAAAGGAAACAGTCCAACTGCTTTATAGGGATAGGAAGATAAAAATCTTTTAGAAGCTCTCTTCAAAAGAGCATGAAATGCTCTAGGTCATCAGGAGGAGAACTAGCTGTTGGTGGAATAGATGGGGCAGGTAACTGCACACAACCATCCTATTCTGTACCAGCAATAGTTGGCGTGTCTTGAGTTACATCACCCTCTTTCGGCTCATCCTCGTCAGTATAGTCATCATTTATGAAAAATGGGTGGAAGTGCTTTGGGCAGGGGACACCTGTGCTACAGGAGAACTGAGACTTCCTAAGTTGTGAACCAAGCAAGGAGTAAGTGGCGAAAAAGTAGGTTTAGGAGCAGGAGTTGGTAGTCCGCTGCGGAGGGCCAGCTGAGTCTGGAAAATCTCATAGTAAATCGGCCAGCATTTGGCAACGATCTGTGACCAGATTTGTGTATTCCGACATCACTGGCTCCTGGTATTAGTTTTGGTCATCATAAGTATTGGAGGCATATTGCTCTGCAAAAGCCGCTTTCGATCTTAGCTATTCAGGTCAGTCTTGAAAAGAGAATTCACCCTCCAAATGTGTGTCATCATCAATGTCCTAACATTTGACATGGAGTTGAGTGGGTCTATATGGGGGTCTAAATGACATCGCTGTCGGACTCCTCAACATCCAGTAAGTGTGGGGGAAGAAGAGGAAAGACCTTATTGGGTGAGATTTGTTCTGGTAAAATAGAGACAGTTATCCCCTTGTCAGTGATCAAAACTACATCTTTTAAATTGGTCTGCAGTGCCAAAAGAATGTTGATGGTTCCTCCAATGAAACTTCAGACGTCTGCATCGCCAATGCAGTCTTCTTCATCACTAATGGTACCTTTTCCATAAACGAGACGTTCACCGATGTACTCCAGGACTATACTGACATGGTTACTTCTGCTGATGTAGTCGCCGTCAGCGGCGGTCCGTCAACAATTTCTTTGTCGACATGCTTCAATGAGGTGGCGGTCCGTCAACGTCCCTTGGTACCTCAGACATTGATGGCATCTTCATTAAAACGTGCAGAAGGCCCTGATCTGTTTTTTTTTCTGTTCTTACTGAGGAAGAACGGTCTTTCTACTCCTAAGGCAGGGCTCAGGGCACTCTTATCCTTACAGTTTGATATTCTTTGAGGGTTCCTGATAAAATTTGCTCTCTGCTTCGCTCCCTCTTGTGAGCCCTTTTATGAGACGTTCTGACCTTGGTGTCCTTTAAGTTGGATCTTCCTTAGATCTTTTTCTTCTGGAGCCAATACAGGAGCCTGTGTTCTCTGCCTTTAAAGAGTTTTCAGTGAGAAAGTACAACAGTATTTATAGCCTTTAGGTATATTCTGAGACTATACAGCAATACAGGCATTCCTTGTGTGGGTCCCTAGACTACAGTTTAAACCTACCACATGATCCACAAGGTCCAAAACCCTTTAATAGTATCAAACATTGTTTTTCTATCAGAATTTACACTGAGTAGATGTTATACCTGAGGTGTATCCAAATGAAACTGAAGAAAAGGGTCAAAATTTACAAATATTAGCTGTATAACAGATAAACTGACCAGAGTTCAGGGAGAAGCTCTTCACGACAGGCGGTTAGAATTCTGAGGTATAATGGGCCTTGAGGTGGCAGAGTTTTCCAGGAGGTGCTTACTGACCAGCTGAAGTTTGGTTCTTTTTAAAATGATGTGAATTGGTTAACAATGTCTCTTGTTTAGGCTTGCTGTGCAATGCATTAAATTCACACAGCTTGTTAGAATTACCATGGGGCTCACACCAAGACGACTGGGAAGATTCAAGCATGCGAATCAATAAAAGATTGGAGACTCTTGTATTCAATTCCCAAAGATATTTGCACATAGAAGTATCTAATGAGTATCATCTATAGTGCTCTAAAGGAGTCAAATGGGCAGAAAAAAACAATATATGTAAGTGGTATTCAGAGATTTGTGCACCAGAACTGCATACAACATGCCTCTACCCCTGTGTGCTCTCACCGGTTTCATCTCTTCCCACAATCGTTTTGGATCAGAACCAGCTTTTCCTGCTTCAGATGTATTTGGTGTCTCCAGCCATCCCAAAGCCAGTTCTGGGGTCCTTTTTAAGGTGTTTTACTTGTTTCTTCCCATCATCTTCTTACTCATTAGATAAGTTACCGTATGTCACAAGGCTCTAGATGTACCTGCAGCAGCTCATCCACATTACCCCTGCAATTAGCCAGATCCACAAAGAGTAATAAGCTAGCTCAGTTAAAGGCATTAAAAACAGGAGAATCACTGAAGAGGGGAAGGCATTCTCCATTTCCACCACAGTTGAAATACAAGTTAGCAAATTTAGAAAACTCACTTGTCCTGCATCCCTCTGAAATTGCTCACTCGACAATAGATTGCTTAAGGTTAGAAGGTATCTGTGTAGCCAAATCATCTATGTGCTTGTGTAAACTTGAGCTTAGTTAACAATTAAGATCTCGTTAGAGCGGTTGAACTCTGACCACTGTTAATGCCTATGGAGGGAGCTTCAGCTACGGAATGAAGCTAATCATTCATTAGGGGGGAGGATTCAAATGCAGGAGTTCCAATGGGAACAATCTCCGAGTGACTAGGTGAAGACATGGATAGTCCAAGTTTAAGGAACGTTAAGACAACAAGAAACGTTTTTATCCCGATTACGTTTAAGCAGAAGCATTATCAATTCCTTTATACATAAGGTCTGCTGATATTACAGTCCCACATTTCACCCTTTAATATTCCCTTCACTCTGCTAAATTGACCAGATTTATTATGAGCAACGAAGCTACTTTTTTGTAAACATGTGATAATGAGATGGACTTTTACTCTGGATTCTAAATATACCCGGTGTAGAACAGAAGATTATTTTCACCACCCTAGGTCGGGCTCATATTTACTGTTCTCGCTGTAGGCTTGGGCATTTTCCTCTGGGTGTTACAATGGAAGAGCATCAAAGAATAGTTTGGAATGGATGCAACTATCTCAAACCAAACCTACGGCTGTATTGGACAGACACCTCATCATACTCAATGGGGTGTGTCAACATCTCACATTGCAGAGATATAATATAGAACTTCCAAGGAATCCTACAACATGAGCTTCATAGTTGGAGTTGATCGAAACACTTTCAATCTCGCTTTTCCATTTGAGTTCTAGATAATCACATTTACAGTCCTAGTGTTGTGGACCTGCATAGACAAATGATCATTAACAAGCATTGGCATAGCCAATAGGTCTCGCGTTTAGGTCCTCATAAGTGTTTAGCCAGAGCTATTGGCTCTGCCAATGTTTTTAAGATTTGTTGTAGAGCAGTGTGGCTGCTGTGCAGCATGTTAAAAAGTTGCAATAAAAAAGTGTTAAGTATTTTTGTTACTGTAGATATAACACAGAAGACATTATGTACAACTAAAAAGAATGAACATTAAAAATGTCATCTATTTTGTATTTTCTTTCCAATGCTTGCAACGTCTTCTTGCCTTTTCTAATGCTTGTTATAACTAATTTTTGTTATGTGGGGGGGCGGGGAAATATAAACATTGGGAGGGTGGAGGTTGGGAGATAGTACCTGAATTACAACACGAGCAGCGGATGGACACTAGGGGAGAATCAATAGATGCCAGATTCCGAGGGCAGGCTGAGGTGGTGCGGAGTGATGCTGAAGTAGTGATGTGCTGGTGCAGAGGTGATGCTGAATGATACTGAGGTGGTGCCGAGTGGTGGTGTGTTGATGCGGAGATGATGCAAAGTGATAATGTGGTGCTGCTTGGGTGGTGCTGTGCTGGTGCTCAGGTAGTGTTGAGTGGTGCTCAGTGATGCTGAGTTGGTGCTGCGTTAGTGCAAAGTTGATGCACTGGTGCAGAGGTGATGCTGCAGACATGGCGTTGCGCTAATGCTGATTTGGTGGTGCACTGATGAGGAGGTGGTGCTGTGTTGATGCTGAGATGGTGCTGTGCTTACATTGGGAGGGACTGGACCAGCACAGACAATGTTGGCGGTAGGATAGCATCGTAGGATGAATAAATGACTAAACCTGTAGCCATGGGAAATCAGTTTTAGATTATGTGCACCTTACATTAGAAATATATGAAATTCCACAATCTAAAATAAAAGATGACCAAATCCCACACTTTGATTTTCAATGCACTTTCAACCCAGCAATTCAGATGCTTGTTGCTTTTGCTTGGTTCTAATTAGATGTGTGACCTCTTTTAAGATGCTTCACAGAAAAAATCCTTCCTCACCTCCCCCCCCCGACCCCCCACCCCAGTGCCCTTCCTTGTGTCTTAAAATTAGCGACAGAAAACAAATTTTACTCAGCCTTCGAAATTACTAAACAAAACTCTGATGTATAGCATCCCGGGCTAAATTGGCTAGTACAAAGTTAGCACAGAGTATGTTATTACATCCGAAGGCATGTGTCCAACATTTTGATTCAGTCGAAAGGCAAACTGTTCATGGGGACATTCAGAGCCTATATAAACATCCCTGCTCTAAAACCACAGGAAGAAAATGGCTAGCATCCTTTAAAAAAAAAAAAAATGAAGCAGTTTGAGACAAAAACAAAAGAAAGAAAAGCACAGAAATAGCTTTTCCTGTAACCGTCTTCAAGTAGCAGCGAAAACCAACGTAGAGGAGAAATAAGCAGCTAACCACAGAGTAAAGCCGAGAGATACACGTGATGCAGATGCAGGTGTGACTCCGTGGAGGATCATTTTAACCTACACTAATATACATGTATGCAGTCGATGACACTCTGAGCTTTATGACGCTGCCTGCTCACACCTTATGCAGTCTGGGGTGCCGCACCTCTTAGAGACCCATGATGTAATTTGCCGAAATGTGGCTATTTTTCACTAGTTGACAAATTGTAAGTGTTCACCTGCATCCCTCAGCTACACGCCAAGCACGTACGTATGTGCACAGTCAGCAGGGTGTTATAATATAAACAAAGGTCTGTGTATGCTTACGTACTCTGAAAAATTCATGGCCTCGATTTTTTTAAATTAAAGAGAGACGAGGGAGAAAGAAAGGGTCCAGGCAGACAGATGTACAAATCATTTGACTTATAGCCAGATGTAGAGTTGAAGGGAAAAGAGAACAGGGGAAGAGAGGAGAAAGAAAGGTAGGATTCTGAGGAAAGAATGCTGAAAACGGGTAGAGAGTGAACACAAGAGAACAGGAGGGAGAGCTCAGCAACACTGGGGGGGGGGGGGAGGGGGAAGGGGGTGGAGTGGATAATGACACAACGATGTGAAAGAGAACAAGCCCGGCAGTGGTGCGTGCGCGCGAGACCTAAAAAGAGGCGGGGCTTTAAGCCACAGTGTACATTATTACAGGCAGCATGCCTCGCAAAGCAGAGCATGCACTGCCCAGGTTCGACCTAAAAAACTGGTCTCTACGTCTCACACCTCAGGTACACAGTGTGCAGGGTCGGAAGAGCAGCATCTCAAGACTTCCCAGTCAGTTTCCTTGACTTCTTTCTCTTTTTCTTGTTCCCCATTTCTCTTCATATTACTGTCTCCACTCACCCACATGTGACTATCTCACAAGCGAGGAACGCCAGCTCATGGAGTCTGGAAAGAGCCGCCAAACACTCAAACCAGCTCGTAGTAAACTACAACTCCCATGAGGAAATGCATTGAAACTACACGTCACGTATAACGTCACGTTATAGTTACAGCTGAAGCTGCAATATTATTCAGCGGCCTTAGAGATAGACAAAGGACTACACACTAAAGGAGCACTAGATATGGACTGGGATCGTAGGGACTTGAAGCAGCCATCTCTTTTTGCCAGAAGTGGTGAATGGCATTGATCATAAAAAGTAAATATGAAAGCTTATTAACAACTTTGGTGCTACAAGATGAATTGCTATGAAAATGTAAACAATTATAAAAAAATAAACACAAAAAACGTTTTAATTTTCTCCAAATGGGTTATCTAATGGTTGCAACAAGTATGCCTTTGTAGTTGCTATTCTTGTTTTATCTTGTTTTGTGTATTTTAAAAAAGTGGCACAGTAGGTAAGCTTGTCCAAAGGGTTCAGAATTTCTCGGAATTTACGGCTGCAGAAGTGACGTTAGTGGTTAGCAACCGTCGCTTGGAAAGAAGACGAGAAACGCCGAGCGTGGTTAGGGTCAGGGTTACAGTGGGTGAGTGTTGGGCTTTCTTGTGGGAAAACATTGCTAATGTGGGAGACAAAGATTAAGCTCCCTTCGTTTGAAGTGGCACGTGCGGTGAGTTTTCACTTCCCTGGAACACGAGAGAACAGGAGCGAGAGCTCAGCAACACGGGGGGGGTGGGGAGTGGATAATGACAACGATGTCCGCAATTAAGCATGGATTATTGAGTGGGCTGCATATATGAAAAGCTTTCTACATATGAAATTGGTTCGGATACAGCCTCAAATAGGCAAACTCATTAGCGGTGGGGCAGCAAGCAATGAGCTGCGTAACCTACTACATGTACTTTATGATAGTAAACAGTAACCAGTTTTAAATGCTTCTGGGGCTGATACACAGCAATTCTACTGCACCTGGGGGTGATTTTTAGGCCTCCCTCTGAGAGAAGGGACTGGTGGGTGAGCGCAGTAGCAGCTTGTTTAGTGATGGGTGCGGCTTGCGCCCCCTACAGGTATCCTCATAGCGCGGCAACGAGGAAGCAATGAAGAGGCTGTCAAGGGATAGGTCAGCCAAGAGTCGTGAAGTCACTAATGTAACCTGCAGCGCAAAGCATCGCAAACGCATATCCTCTGTAAAGGGAGCCGGGCCTAATTTAATCAGATGAGATTCTAGGAGTTGCTCCCCTGATGATACGGTCGGGTAGGAGCCCTATCCTGAATTCCACATACTAACAAGCAATAGCCGCGCGGCCGTGAAAATGACACGGCCGCGCAAAAGTGAAAGGAAAAACAAGGTTAAACACACCAGAGCAAAGCCACAGACGTGAGGTGAGAGGAACCTGCAGAGATGGAAGCCCTCGGGGGAGGTAGGGAGAGGCGGTGAGATGTGGTGGAAAAGGTGCTCGTGAAAAACAAAGGAGGTCATTGTAGAAGCAGCAACAGATGCTTGGCCGCGCGCGAAAGTGAAAGCAGCGCGGCGGGGGAGGGGCGTAAAAGTGATCGGACGCGCTCTGTGGTAATCACGCGAGTGGTGCGCGCGCAACAGTGATCGCGCTGGAAGGGAGGCAGATGGCGGCTGCGCGCGTGCACGCTCGCGTGAACACAAGCGCTAGGCCGGCTGTGGCAGCACTTTGAACAAGCATTGGCCGCGCGGCCGTGCGAGACGCGCTCTGTGGTGGGGGAGGAGCGGGAGAGCAAGTGACGCGCGGCCGTGAAAGTGACACGGCCGAGCGGCCCCGAGAAGCGCTCTGTGGTGGGGAAGGGGGAGGAGCAAGTGAGAGGAAAGACATATGGCGCCTGGAGCATGCGAGGAATGCGCGTTACTGTGCGCGTACCCGCATGCTCTAGGCAAGCCCAAAAAAAAGTGGTTGCATTTCTAAAAGCCCACTTACAAAATGTCTCGCCCAGACCAGCGCAAGCGCTGGCTTCAGAGCGAGACCTAAAAACACTTGGGGTAGAAGAAGAAACAATATTCAATACTGGTTCTGTAGAATAAAAGAAAAACAGAGTACCCCAAAAGAGTAAAGGTGCATAACACACAGTCCACCTCTTCAGGGAAGAGGTGGATTAGGACAGAAAATGACAGACGCTAAATATTACAGGTTAAAGACACTGCATATCCTTTTCCTGGCAGTCCCATAAATACTCATTCTCCAAAGGAACTCGTTTCTTGTTGTTATGGCAAATAAATACAATTTTGTAATGTATGAACAGGGGTGGATTCAGGACTAGTGCCAAGAAAAGAGAACAAACACGAAATACGGTCAAAATTCTTAGTAGGTCCAGGCTGCCACATGTCTTCGTGACCTTCGCTTCTGGTCTAGATGGCTGTACCATAGGACGATATCAGGACACCAGGACTGTCTTCACTCTTTGGCTGAGCAGCAGGATCCTGACAAAGATGAGGCTTCTATGTTCCCTGGTGGTCCCGATGCACAGCAGGCTTGACAGGAGCTTGGTGGCTGCCTTTTATTGTGCCGTAATGCCACAGACTAGCATAGATAATATTGGGAGTCAACAGGGCCAGGCTAAATCTCACCATGAATGTGACTGGACGGCCAACAATGAGATAACAATGCATTTCAGAATGCTTTGCTTCACCCACTCCAGCAATCAAAACCAGTTAAACATTTGCAGTAAATGGAAACAATGAATCACAAAAAGAGAAAATGCAATAATATCCACTGCTTTTCAGGAGGCTGGGAAATAAGATTTAAATCGGACAAAAAAAAATGAGGGCCTAGATTAAGGAAAGAGGATGCTATATTAAGGACACCATCAGGCCTGTGTTTTTCAGATCTTACAGAAGCTTGAAACATTGTTTTTCACAAAGTTGCTTCAGGCCAGAACCATATAAGCCGACATATCACAATGGGCTATACCCAAGAAGGATTTAGTCACATTGCACTGAAGGTCACAATAGCATAGTTTCTTTGCTCATTAAAAATGGATTTCAAACCAAATAAAACAAACGTAATGAACTCAAGCAAATTAAGAAACTTCCACAAGACTTGAATCTAGAGTCCATGGTAAAGTGCTACTCCAGCCGAAATATTGAGTCCTGACGTCCTCTATCACATGGGTACTCAAGGACAGTACACAATGACTACACCACATCAGTATATTAGCAGATCAAATGTAGGCAAATCTCATGATGCTTCATTTCATCGTAGGAATTAAATTTTCAATTGGATTCAGTCTTTGAAGGCAAACATGGAGTACCATGCTCCTGCTTAAGATGGTAAAGTAACATAAGCACAACAGCACTAAGAGCCCTCAGGCAAAAGATCATACAACCCAGGCAGCTGAAGACAAGCACACAGTCATGAACAGGTCTACTTGGTTTCAAGGGTGGATGGGACAAATACCTCAGGCTTTGCCACTGTGTGGTGTGAGCAGAGGAGAAGGCTGAAAATATTTCCACTTAGTTTGTTGAAATGGACATGGAAGCAGAGGTACTTGCAGGTACATGCCTCTGCAAATCTGAAAGAGGAAAATATTTCTTGTGCTTGGCTCAGATTTCAGAAGAATTGCGAAACATCCTTGACCCTGGTGGGTCTTATTGAACGATAAGATTAGTTCCTTGCAGCAGCAATAGATAGACTTTTCATGTGGGGGAAGAAACACTTGCATTCATCATTCTGAAATTAATCTGCATACCTTTATATTATTAACAATTTTTCGCAAACGTTGGCCCGATTCCCTGAAAACTTGGGCTTGATGTCCAAAAGCTCTATAAAAATTATTTCCTATACCTCAATGGATTGAGAGGGAGGTCTGAACCAAGCATGTGAGGAAAACAGAAGTGCAGTGGGTGGTCCAGGAGTGGCCATGTTAGGTCAGGTAGTGCAACCAAAAGTATTTGGAGGCACCTACCCAAACTCCCACTGCAATCTACTGCACTCACACAAGTCACTGATCGCAGGCTTTCACACACCAGGAGCGAACAACTGCCCTCTCTACCCTATGTACTTCTGCACCAAACCTAGTGTTCTCCAATTCCAATTTTTTTATTGCATTGTACAAGTACACTGCCATTGTGAGAAAAACACAAATGGTAGAGATAAAAGTGCACTATTCATTTTTGTCCTCTAATAGATTGGGATGCATTAGAAGTCTTCCAGTGGCAGAGGGTCTATCAATGGAATCTCGCCTGCAATTTGGTCCCACACGTTGACTAGGATGGTTGTTTGGCATTCATACATCAGGATACAAGGCAATCATAGACCTCAGTGATGCACTCCTAGACCAAGCACTTATTACGCGATCACAGACCAATCATTCAGATAAATCTTCTATCTCTGAGCAACTGACATCTCAGCATCCATCTCTACAGAAAGTAACATCACGAGTTTCCATCTCTCATTTAATTCTTCTCTCTACTCAAGTCAATTCTTCAGGACGTCCCACCACCCAGGTGTCCCCCACCTAGGGGTGAAGATAGCCTGTTTGGACCTGGAAGGACCTAGTACCAGAACCTGCAGTAAATCAGCTTCATCATGTGTCTTGCAAATAATTACATTTCATACCATTCCCACACTCAGACCAACATCAAGCATACATTCACTCATTTTGCACGTCTAGGGCCTCCAACCTTATCCACATACCACTCACTAAAACACACAACACTCTATACTCAAATGTGCACTGTGCTGTTGTACATGCTCCAGGCATCACTCACATCCTCACCCAACACAACCTAGATGCACTTATTACTGAAAAATGGGTCACACCATCCTCCACACTCATCCTGGGTGTCCGTTGGTTAGAGCACCCAACACAAAAAGCACGCTCAAAACTCCAACATAAACTCACGTTACTCTGAACACTGAACTCTAATCACCAATCTCTGATCATCACAGCTAAGGCCTCTTACTACAATACCACCATCAGTGAGCCAACCAAACGAAGAGAAGTGTCAAACATTGCACCAAACTGCTCCCAGAACCAGAGTCCCGGCTTTAGTTAACAAACGCAATGGCATCAACCTCTTCTTCACCGAGAAGATAAAATCAGATCCATCATCATTGCCACTTCCACAGTCCGCTCACATCCAGCCAATTCCCTCCATCGATTTGTGCACATAGGCCTCCTTTAATCCAGTTTCACACACAGATCTCTCCATGGTTCTCCTGCAAAGACACCATCCCTACTTTCATCTTCAAGTTGCTCCGAGCAGAGGCCCTCAAAACCCTCCTCATATTGCCAATGACTCTTGTGCCAAGGAAAATTCTCAGATGCTCTTAAGACGGGTCAGATCCTTCTCCTGCTAAAGCAACCATCCCTGAACCCGGCCAAACTCACCAACTTCAGTCAGCCTTCAATTCATGGAAAAGAAAAGAAACAAACGCAGTCACCACCCAGCAACAGGAGGACATTAGCAAGAATAATATTCTAAAGGACAATCAATCAGGCTTCTGACCACAGTGCAGTACGGACACAGACGCTTCAAGTAGCTAACAATTCCATCTTTCTCAACAGGAGCGACCCCTGCCTCCAGGTCTTGCCTGACTGCTCTGCAGCCTTCGACACAGTTTGCATCCAGCTCTTATGATCCTGAAAACAATGGGATTTTCAGGCACTACTTGAAATGGTTCACATCCCACCTCACCAACCAGCGCCAGCTTGTGCAAATATGTTTCTTCAGATCACAGACATTCCCCGGCTCTTGCAGAGTATCACAGGGCTCCATTGTTTCCAACAACAGCTTTAAGTTCTAAATGGAAACTCTTGGATCCGTTCTTACAGATGGTATAAAGATTCATCAGTATGAAAACGATGCCCAACTCTACCTAAAATATCTCCATCCAATGACCTACAGACTCAAATCTTGCCTCAAACTCATCCCATCTTGAATGCCACCCGACTTCCTGAGGTGACCTCAAAAAGACGAAAGTCTTCCGGTCTCAAATAACCCCCGATTCAATCTGGTTTCTCAAACTTAAATCTAACAGGCTTCACCTCTCCAGCTGACCGACCACGCAAATTCTCTCCATTTCACCTCGACACAGACTGCTCATTGAAGCAACACTCTGCAAGGAAGACCAAGACACTTTGGTTCCAAGTCTTCCTCATTAAGAATTTGATGCAGTTTCTCCACGAAGATTACTTCAGGAAATGTTTGGGTTTTTTATTGGTTTTTTTAACGCATCCATTTTCCTTTAAAGAAAAAAAATGGGTTGCATGAAGAAAAAATGTTTGCATTATTTTAAAGCTATCAGACCCTGTGATGTCAGCAAAACATAGTGAGTCGCAATTTGAGACCTACGCATGAATATTCACGAAATAGGCCAAATTGAGACCCACTACAATTTAGTATTTTGAGAACCGGCATATAGGTACATGGAATGGTTCACAAAATACTGCGCTGGTTACAAAAACTGCCACCAGTATTTTGCGACCAGAGCTTATTGGCCTCAAATTCATTACACTTTAAAAAATAATAAAAGAAAAAAAAAAAAAAAAACTAAGAGCAGACGTGACTCTAGAATAATTTTCCACCAACATCATCTCAGTTTTGTCTACGTTAATTTTAAAGCAATTGCTGTTCAGTCTTTATCTTTGCAGAGACTCTAGTTCATCCGAATAAGAGTTGGAATTAATGAGCTAGACAATAAGTTGAGTGTCATCTGCTAAGGCGTAGAATTTGCATCCAAAACGTCAGATTAATTTAGATACAGGGAGGATGTAAATACTGACCAGGCAGAAAGAAAGAACAGACCCATGTGGGACTCCTATAGTTAGAGAAACAGATTCAGACAGGAAATTGTTCAACTTATTGTGATCGGATTTTAAGAAAGAAGGTAAGCGAAGTAAGTGCTTCACTCAAAATGCCACATTCAGCTAATCTGGAAATTAATATATTAAGATCTACAGTGTTGGATGCAGCAGAAAGGTTCAATAAAATCAAAGCACTTGTGAAACCACTGTTGGCAGACATTCCCCGATCCTCAGAAACTGCTGGAGGTAGATCCACACTTGTAAGAGCCTGCAGCTTATCAGAAGTATGTAAACTGAATAACAGTCATGTTACATTCACTAGTTTCAGGTAAATAAACACATGAATGCATGGGAAATAACTATAATTGTTGTCTAGCTTTATCTTAACCTAGCATTTCCACAGCAGCAATCTCATTGTGCAAGTTTGACATACATAACCCCATAGAATCGCACTTGAATGACAACCCATGAAAGAGTATAAAACCTTTCCACTCTGGCATAATGTTCTACCTCCCAGTGCTAGTGGTACGGTACAGCTGGCAGTAGTTCTGTGAGAAAGGAGAATTAATTTCACTTGTTCAACCCACACTTAAATACGAGAAAGTACCATTATTCGGGAATGCCAGTAGAGGCATGTAGTAAAACAATTAGATGTTAGCGGAGTGACTTTTCATTCCTTTTTAGGTCTCGCCTGCGTTGCAGCGCAGCTGCTCGCTTGCGAGATCTATAGTCGTTGGTTTTCTGTCGGACTTCTTTGGAAGTGGGGTTGGTGACCGCCCTGTCTCCCTTAGGCCCCACCCACCCGGACTGCACTCGTCATCTGTTGCTCATCATGTGTGCTGCGTCTGACTCGTCGTTCCAGCAGCGAGCGCTGAAGGCAAGTATGCTCCGCCGACAGCTAGTTCCTTTCACCAATCTCCTTCTCTGTCTCCACTCTCTCGTCACCTTTCTCTCCATGCGTGTTTTGCTCTGTCTCTCTCTACACATTTGTAGTCGGTGATGCAATCTTTCGCTTCTCTTTCTGCTTTCTGTACCAAATATGATAGTGACCGTGCAGAGTGTGCACTTGTAAGTGGGAGATTACACAATCGGTACTGACGAGTACTGGAAGTCAGGCTTTTTTAAAAGGATGCGCGGGGGAGGGGGGGCGTTGAATTATGCTGAAATTCGGGAATCTCTATCCAGGAGATAACCCCTCACTGCTCACACAGTTCTGCCCGGACTGACGGCTTCTGCCTCACTTCCTGTTTGAGTTCTTCCTACTTAGTCAGCGGCCTTTCTTTTTATTAGTACTTGTTTTACCCATCGCGGGGGCTGCGGAGACTTCTGTTACCTACTGACAGTGCCGCATTTGCACCCAGCCTGCATTCTTTCACAAAAAGAAAAGGCTCCAATATGGAGTCTTTCCCCTAATATGAATTTCTTCTGCCAGCGAGAGAACCGTGGCTGCAGCCGGCGGCACAAGAAATCGTGCCCTGCACCGCCTATGAGATTATGGCCTGATTTAGCAGATTTTGCTGTTTACATTCTTAAGGAAAATAGGACGCAGGTGGCTCACTTTATCTCGGGATGAAAGATTGAATGCGGTGGCCACAGGGGTCTGCCTTATCACCACACCTCTTTAGCATCTAGATTCAACCCCTTGGAAAGGAATGGGTTAAGAGAGGTTCTCGGATCTTTAATTGTACACGTGACTGCCTGATCTTGCTTCGGCTGACGGGCAGTGGCCTGCCAAATAAGGCCAGTCCGCAACCTCCGTGAGCTGAAAGCAGCTAGCGCCTCCCTCCCTGAAATACATAGCGCCGATAACCATGTGTGTATCGCGCCAACAAACTGAAGTGTCACCGGCACCCAGGGTGGCATGCTGGGACTGTGCGGCCAGCCAGACTGCTTAGCATCACAGCACGGACTGCTGCTGTGTGTCTTCAGTCTAGGGTCTGTGGTAGGGACGTGAGGCAAACAGACGCAGCAGGTACTGCCTAATTGCACAGTGAGACTCGTGTGAAACCAATGACATGTCAGAGGGAGAATGACACCAAAGGATGAAAGGCAGAGGCTGCCCAGCAGAGATGTGAACCTATAATCTGCAGAGAAAGACACACCCACACCCACACACAAACACACACGCACACATACATACACACGCACGCACACATACAAACACTTCCTTTTGTTGCTCCACTCACTGAGATACATCAATGGCTTAGATACTAGAGCGATACGAAGAACAAAAGTTTCTCCGTCACTCCCACCACGGCCCAGTGCCAGGCGCGTTCACTGGCAACTCATACGGTTTGACCCCCGCGCACCTCCCCATGCCCTTGAACATGGCCTGGGGTTCACAAGCCTGCCAACCAGAGATACCGCAAAGCACGCAATATGTCAGGTCTCAAAACAGAATTCAGGTTGTATTACCCACGTGAATGAGAAATCCCCTGCTGCCACCCCTGCTGCCATCCCCGCTGCCCCAAACCCGCTGCCACCCCGCTGCGGTACCTCTGCTGCTCATTACCTCAGTCAAGTCCACCAGAGACAGACAGCTGAAGACGGGCAGTGGCCTGCCAAATAAGGCCAGTTCGCAACCTCCGTGAGATGAAAGCAGCTAGCACCGCCCTCCCTGAAATACATAGCGCCGATAATAACCATGTGTGTATTGCGCCAACAAACTGAAGTGTCACCGGCACCCAGGGTGGCATGCTGGGACTGTGCGGCCAGCCAGACTGCTTAGCATCACAGCACTGACTGCTGCTGTGTGTCTTCAGTCTAGGGTCTGTGGTAGGGACGTGAGGCAAACAGACGCAGCATGTATTGCCTAATTGCACAGTGAGACTCGTGTGAAACCAATGACGTGTCAGAGGGAGAATGACACCAAACGAGGAAAGGATGAAAGGCAGAGGCTGCCCAGCAGAGATGTGAACCTATGATCTGCAGAGAAAGACACATACACACACACACACACACACACACAAAGTCAATCTACCATCTAAGTTCACTGAAAAAAGGACCAGTTAACACTAGGTATCAATTACATTAAACAATGTTCCATGTGTAGCGCTTAACATAAAAGCCCTTTATAACTGACACCCATTACATTTTTTAGTATCAGAAAAGAATGTTATTTATCCTCTAAAAGGCAACGAATGGATAGCCCCTGACAACTATCCAACACTGCCTGAACATTCTAGCCATCCTAGCTGCAGAATCGGCTCTTCCCTGTATACCCGACCATATTGTATAATGCTAATAAAACAGAGATTTTTTTAGGTCGATCCTGGGCAGCGCATGTGCTGCTCTTCGAAGCACGCTGTATTCAGGTATGGACTTGAAGCTCCGCCCATATTTTTCATTGGCTTGTGTCATTGTCCACTGTAAACTCTGGCTTTTCATTGGTCAATAGGCTTAGTAGTCCCTCCTTAGTACCGCCTTGTCTCATTTTGTAACCTCCCATGAGGACACCCCCTGTTGCGTGTGTTGTTACTCGGTAAGCTTTAATTACAGACTCCGAGCACTATTTTCTTAAATAGTTTTGGACACGCTCTCTCATAACGCTTTTTAAAAATTATCTTTATAGCACGGGTGCAATAAGTCTCGCATTTGCGAGAGTTTAAGCAATTGGCATTGTAAATAACAATGCCTTTTATTTATCGGTTTAAAAAACAACACATAAATAAGACGTCGTCATTTACAATGCCAATAGCTCAAACTCTCATAAATGCGAGACCTATTGCAATGCTAATACTTTTTTTTTGGGGTAGGCGCGGGGAGATTACGTGATTTGCGCAGACTCACAGGATGTGGAGTCGACCCCGAGGCTCGTACCTTGGTTTCCCAGCTCCAAAGTCGGCAGTCTAGCCGTGAGCCACATCCTGTAGCATGGTGTGAAAACAGGAGGAGGTGACTGCGTTGATCTGGCGGTATCTCCAACCACACTATTATTTACTGGCCCAAATTAGATGCATGGTTGAATGGAACAGGCCACTTAGAAAAATAAATAGGGTTTCATTGTCCAATCCATAGCAGGGATACACATATGGAAAATCCCTTGGCTCCCCAAAAAGCACCCCACCCGGAAAGGGTATACATCTCACCTATGGTATACACCTCACCTATCACTCAAATGACAATTGGAGCTTGGGCCAAAATGATGGGGGCAAAAGGACTATCCTCTCCCGTTTCCCCACCCACACTCATAGAGAACCAGACATTCCTCTCCCCCCCGGAATACACCGGCACAGACTTCCATGTTTGACAAATGACCAACTTCCAACGAATTGGCGATCTCTTCTACCGCACAGGGGCACTAGACTTAACACAATTCCAGCTCAACTATGGCCTCCCCGACAATGAGCACTGGTGGTACGCAGCAATAAAACATTGGGTCTCCCACCCTACAAACCACCCACAGGCTTGTAGATCGCTTACAAAACTCGAGAAATGGCTGCTCACCAGACCAGACGACAAGCTCTTACTCTCGGACCTATACACCTTCCTGAACACACCCACAGAAGCCAGCAAATCCCCAGCCCAGAGCCGATGGGAGACCAAACTAGAATGCATGTTCACTCCAAGGAACTGTCAACATCCTCCACAGATCCCGCCGCTCCTCCACCTGGCGGCTAAGACCTGGAACAACCTCCCCCTGCACCTCAGAGCCTCACCACCGTTCTAGCAGTTCAGGTAGGACCTCAAGACGTGAATGTTCAACCAATAGGAGAATAGGAGTTACAGCGATCTTGCCAGCCCCACGTAATAAATAAAAAAATAAAAACACATTTCCACACACATATATAAATCAGCTTAAGGTCAGTCCTGTTTCTCCATTGGCCTGTTCAACTGTTATTCACATTTTGCTTCCACCCACCACAGCATGAGGGAAATGGGGCAGACAGCTTCACCCATCGGCTCTTTCACTGTGAGTGAGAGCATTTTTAATTTTTCCTGATCACATCCACACATTCACCTAAAAAGAAGGGCACTTCAGAGCTAGGACTGGTGGGCCAGCACATTACTTTGCCAATGCCGTTTTCTTTCAGTTAAAAAAAAAAAAAGTGTATATAAATAAATATATGCTCAAAATTCCTCCATTCCAGTTGGATTCGACGAAGGATCACAGCACCACGCACAGAAGGTATTCAAAAAACGTGATTTTTATTTTCTATTAAACCATAGTGCAAATTACAAAACGGTAGAGGACGGTCTACGCGTTTCGGCTCCCAGCCTTCTACTGGACCATAGAGTCCCAGAGCCTAGAATGTCTTATTTAAAGTGCTCAGTGCAATTACCCACATTACTTTCCATTAGAAGAAAGACTAGACTTACGTAAATCCTGAAAAAATATATACAAAATATTTACAAACAGTTACTATTCTGGCTGGAACGGTTGCATTAGTTGTGCAAAGGAGCAAGGTGTTTTTTTTAAAAACAGAATATTGAAATTTAAAAGGATATTTAAAATAGTATTAGGACAAGGTACAAGTTGTTTATGTATTTTGGAACATAGTAAAAAAATAGCTTTGTCATTTTCCTTATAATTTTGCCATGAGAATCTTTAAGATTTGCCAATCTTTTTCAAGTTGGTATGATAAAAGAATACATGGTGTGGAGTGTAAAGTACATTGCCAATGAGTTTGTATTATAAAATTAAGATTTGTGCAATTCTAGAGACTTCATTAAATAAACCTACTGTAGGAAGGTCAATTTAAAAAAAGGGAAGAAAAGGTTATACGATAATTCTGTCTTCCATTGTTAAAGTGCTAGTGCATATATCGATATGTTGTCTTCTATGGTAAGTAGTTTGTAAAGTACATTCTACCTACTGACCATGTGTCTCTTGGATCTTAATGCACAAGTTACTACTTGTGTAACGATATATCTGTAAGAGACATTAGTTAGTGATAGATTCCTTACCTTCGAATATCCCCAGGTGTCAGACTGGATCCGGAAAGTTTTGTCAGCAGTACCCCTGCGCGTCGGTAGGTGGCGTTGTGCAGCTCTGCGTTTGTCGCTGGCGTCGTAAGCACCGAGATGACGTCACGGAGACTACTTAGGCGCCACCCATGCGCGCTGTCAGTTCTGTACACGACTTTCCGCGCCAGGAACGCAGAGCCATGCAAGAAACTGACCACTGGTGCCATGAAACTAGGGCCCTGAAAGGGATGACCTTAACCCTAGAATCAGTTCGCAGAACGGGGAGGATGGGTGGGGTGGTAAAGAATCTATCACTAACTAATGTCTCTTACAGATATATCGTTACACAAGTAGTAACTTGTGCATCTGAAAGAGACACGTTAGTGATAGATTCCCTACCTTAGAATAGATACCCCAGCAATACCAACCCCGGTGGTGGGTCTGCGAATAGATTACACCAGAAAGTCACGGAGAACAGAACGGCCAAAGAAGCCGTCTCTCCGGACTTGACTGTCAAGGCAGTAATGCTTGGTAAATGTGTGCAGCGAGGCCCACGTGGCTGCCTGACAAATATCCTGCAAGGGAACGCCGCGTCCCAAGGCAGTAGTGGCTGCCGTCGCCCTGGTAGAATGGGCACGCAGCCCCACAGGAGGCTCCTTTTTAGCCAACGAGTAACACGCTTTGATGCACAAAACTACCCACCGAGAGATGGTTAGTTTGCGCACGGCCCGACCATTTTTGGCGCCCACGTAGCCAACAAAGAGCTGGTCATCCACCCGGAACTGTTGTGTGCGCTTCAGATAGAACGAGAGCGCATGTTTTGGGTCCAGACGGTGGAGCCTCTCTTCCTCTTTTGAAGGATGCAGAGGCGGAAAGAAGGCGGGCAAAGTGATGGTCTGCCCGATGTGGAAGGGCGTGACAACCTTTGGCAAGAAAGAAGGACGGGTCCTTAAAACCACCTTGTCCGGATGAACAGAAAGGAAAGGAGGTTTAGAAGAAAGAGCCTGGAGCTCACTCACTCTTCTGGCAGAGGTGATAGCTACCAGGAAAGCCGTCTTTAGAGTAAGAAGAAGACGTAAAGGACAGTTATGAAGGGGCTCAAAAGGAGCGCACATCAGATAGGTCAAGACAAGATTTAAGTCCCATTGAGGCATTATGAAAGGCACGGGAGGAAACGTGTGTGCAATGCCTTTCAGGAAACGGTTAACAACCGGGGACTTCGAGAGAAGGCTGATCTGGAAGCCGGAGAAAGGCGGAGATGGCCGAAAGATAACCTTTGATAGTGCCCAGAGCAGAGCCCTGCTGGGCTAAGGATAGTAGGAACAGAAGGACCTCAGAAAGAGGGGCAGAAAGGGGATCCACAGACTTCGCTGTGCACCATGCCACAAACTTGTTCCACCTGCAGGCGTATACCGTCTTAGTGGAGGGAAGCCTGGCTGCCAGAATGACATCACAGACTTTGAGAGGAAGATCGAAAGCTGTCAACTGTCGCCGCTCAATCTCCACGCATGGAGGTGGAGGCTGGACAGGTTCGGGTGGAGGACCGTTTCCTGCTGCTGCGACAGAAGATCCTCCCGAAGAGGCAGTCTGATATGGGGATCGATCGCCATGTTGAGTAGCTCGGGATACCAGTATCTTCGTGCCCAATCCGGAGCCACAAGGATGACTTGGACCCGGTCGCGCCGAATCTTCTTCAGCACTCTGGGCAGAAGTGGTATAGGCGGAAAGGCGTACAACAGACCGCAGCTCCACTCGCGACGAAAAGCGTTGCCGAGCGAGTGCCGTCTTGGAAATTCCAACTCGCAGAACTGATGACATTGCGCGTTCTCTTCGGTGGCGAATAGATCTAACCAAGGCTCTCCCCACTGCAGAAAGAGACCTTGCGCCACGTCCAAGTTCAGACGCCATTCGTGATCCATCAAGCACCGGCGGCTGAGTTTGTCCGCCCTGGTGTTCAGAGAACCTGCCAGGTGTTGAACCACCAAGGTAATGCCTTGATGTTCCAGCCATGTCCAGAGGCGCAGAGCCTCCTGACATAGGGTCCACGACCCCACCCCGCCCTGTTTGTTGCAATACCACATGGCGGTGGTGTTGTCCGGGAACACCTGCACTACACTGCCCCGGACAGAGCAGTGCAAGTCGGATCGCCCGAAGCTCCAAAAGATTGATATGGAGCCGGGACTCCGCCGGAGACCAGAGGCCTCTGATCTCCGCCTCTCCCAAGTGGCCACCCCAGCCCTGGAGGGACGCATCAGTCACCACTGTGTGCTCCGGTTGGGGGAGGGAGAGGGATCTGCCATTGACCCAATCGCGATTCGTGAGCCACCACCGCAATTGTCGTGCAGTGCCCTCCGAGATCTGGACATGATCGGACAGGTTGCCCTGATGCTGTGCCCACTGGAACTTCAGGTCCCACTGCAGAGCCCGCATATGCCACCTGGCATGTTGCACTAGCAGAATGCAGGAGGCCATCAGGCCCAGGAGCCGGAGGGTCATCCTGACCGAAACCCAAGATAGAGGCTGAAAGATCGGAATCATAGCCTGAATATCCCGGACTCGCTGCTCGGGAGGATAAACCCGAAACCGCGTCGAATCCAGAACCGCTCTGATGAAGGGGAGCTTCTGAGAGGGACTTAGGTGCGACTTCGGCACGTTGATGGAGAACCCCAGCAATTGCAGGAGGTCGGCCGTAGTCTGAAGGTGGGTGACGACGGCCTGGGGCGAGCCCGCCTTCAACAACCAGTCGTCGAGGTAGGGGAAGACTGACACTCCTGACCTGCGCAGATGAGCTGTGACCACCGCCATCACTTTTGTGAACACCCGAGGGGCGCTTGTAAGGCCGAAAGGGAGCACGGTAAACTGAAAATGCTCCTGGCCTACCGTGAACCGCAGGTAACGCCGGTGGGCCGGCAGGACGGGAATGTGAAAATATGAGTCCTGCAAGTCCAACGCTACCATCCAGTCTCCAGGGTCGAGGGCAGCCAAGACCTGAGCCAGAGTCAACATCTTGAACTTCTCCTTCCGGAGGAAGCGATTGACGTTCCGGAGGTCCAAGATGGGGCGCAAGCCCCCTTTGTCCTTCTTGGGGACCAGAGAGTAGTGGGAATAACAACCATGTCCTACTTCTGGCCCAGGAACGCGCTCGATGGCCCCCTTGGACAAGAGGGCCGTGACTTCCTGTCGGAGAAGCGCTAAGTGATCCCCCGACATGCGGTGGAACTGAGGTGGCATGGACAGGGGGGCAGACTTGAAGAGGAGGGAGTAGCCCCTTCGGACGATTTGCAGCACCAAGCTGTCCGAAGTGACAGAGCGCCAGTGGGGGAGGTGATGTTGAATCCTGCCGCCCACCGGCGTGCGGTGCACCCCAAAGCGCGGACCAGGAAGGCTTTGAGGCGGATGCGGAGGTGGGCTGACCCGCACGCTGGCCCCCTGTGCCGCCACGGCGGCCAGCATGCCCGCGCTGAGGCTGGTTCTGCGCAGGCATTTGGCTGAACGGACGTGTAGGGGCGCCCCTTCCGCGGCCACAAAGGTAGACGTGGCCGAACGTGTGGTGGAGAGACCCAAGGACTTGGCTGTAGCCCGAGAGTCCTTAAAACGCTCCAGCGCACGGTCTGCCTTATCGCCAAATAGGCGAGTACCATCAAAAGGCATGTCCATGAGGGAACTCTGGACATCCCCCGAAAACCCTGTGGACCGCAGCCAGGCATGTTGCCGCAAGGCCACCGTTGTGGAGACGGCTCTTCCCAAATAGTCTGCGGTGTCCAACCCACACCGAATGGCGAACTTCGCGGCATCCTTACCCTCTGCAACAGCTTGGGAAAGCTCAGCCCGAACCTCTTCCGGGCACTGGGGCAGAGTTTGCGCCACCGTGTCCCACACAGCGTGAGAATGGCGGCCCAAGAGGCATGCGGTGTTGACTGACCGCAGCCCCAGGCTGGCAGAGGAAAACAACTTTTTGCCCAGCTGCTCCAGCTTTTTTGATTCCTTATCCGGCGGAGCGGTAGGGAATGCAGTTTGGGAAGTGGAAGCCTGAATGACCAGGCTCTCCGGTGTCGGATGAGTCGTCAAAAAGGCAGGGTCACCCGGTGCCAGGCGGTGACGTCTGGCCACGTTTTTATCCACAGGAACCCCCTGTGGCTGGCCTAGACCAGGTACCCATCAAAACATCCGTCAAGGCCTCATTGAACGGAAGCAGAGGTTCCATAGAACTTGCCGCCGGCTGAAGCACTTCAGTAAGGAGGTTAGTCCGGAGGGTAACAGTAGGCAATTCAAAGCCAAGAGCCTCAGCTGCTCTACGGAGCACCACAGTGTATGTTGCGCCTTCCTCCATGACAGTGGGAGGAGACACAAACCCAGGCTCAGAGGAGAGGTCAAGGCCACCTGCATCCTCTGCCCACTCCTGTTGGGACTCACACTGCCGTGCAAGAGGGTCCTCCGACCCCTCCCAGTCCTCCCCCTCCACAACAGCCCGAGGCACAGGCTGCAGCGGCGGGGGAGGCACAGGGGAAAACAAATGCTCCACCGGCGCCGGGAACGGCGCCGGTCGACACCGCTCCGGCTCCAAGGCCCAATCAGGGTCCCAAGCCGGAGCAAAATTACCCGGAAACTCGGGCAAGGGCGGAGGTGGGACGAACGGGACCCAGGGCGGCGCAGGGAAGGGAGCCGCAGGGGGCGCCGGAGCCGCCAGCGGAGGACCCTGCGGCGCCGGAGCCGCCGGCGGCAACCAAGGGCCCTCAAGAGGGACCGCGGGGCCCGAAGGCGCGCCGCGGGAGCCCTAGGCCTGAAAAGGCGGTCCATGGCGGCAAGAAACTCTTGCACCTGGGCTGGAGTCGCCGACGGACCCGGGTATGGTGGGTAGGCCGCGGGACTGACAGGCTCCAACGGAGCCGCGGGGGAAAGACCCCGGGCCCCCTCGTCCGCGCCCGAAGACCGACAGGGGGGAGGTCAGAGAGCGTACGCGCTTCTTCGACCTTTTTTTGAGACGTCGCTTACCCGATTCCGAGGGCGAAGACTTGGACCCCGAGTAGTGATGATGACTCCGCGGCCGGTCCCTTGAGTGACCCCTGGACCTGGAACGGCGCGGAGACAACTGTCGGGCGTCCAGCAGCTTTCGGGACCGCTCCCGCAAAGCCTTCGGAGCCATGGCCAGACAGTCGGAACATGACCGGGAGTCATGGTCGCGCTCCAGACAGTAGAGACAGACGCCATGGGGTTCGGCCACCGACATCGTACGGCGGCAGGCCCCGCAGGATTTAAACCCAGGCATCCCTACGTGGCACCAGGAGTCAAGATTTAAGAAGTAGAGACAAAAGTCCCAAAAATAACTAGTCAAAAAGTGACTAAGGTACGTGCTCTAACCGGATCTGCGCTTGCTGGCGCGGAAAAAGAAAGAACTGACGTCAGTGCGCATGGGTGGCGCCTAAGTAGTCTCCGTGATGTCATCTCGGCGCTTACGACGCCAGCGACGAACGCGGAGCCGCACGACGCCACCTATCGACGCGCTGGGGTACTGCGGACGAAAAACTTTCCGGATCCAGTCTGACGCCTGGGGATATTCTAAGGTAAGGAATCTATCACTAACGTGTCTCTTTCAGATTAGGCAAAACAGAAGCATAATCAATGCTTGTTTTTAGGTCTCGGCCTGCACCAGCGCTTGCGCTGGTCTGGCCGAGAGTTTTAGTAAGCGGGTTTTGGAAGTGCAAACCCACTGGCTTTCGGCTGGCGACCAGCTTAAGTTCACGATGGCGTGCACGCGCGCAGCTGCCATCTGGGTTTCCTATCTCTTCTTCATTTCCTCGTCATGGCTCATTAACTCTCTGGACTCTGATGTTTCAATCGCAGCAGCAGCTCACATTACCAACTGACGGCCCTGGACTACAGTCACATCAAAAACAACAGCGATTAGCATTGAAATGCAAGCTTTTTTTTGTCTAGTTAGAAATATTGCTTCGGTGGGTTGATTTCACCTTATATCGCTATTTGTTTTATATTGGGAGTCACAGCCTAATTACCAGTATTTTTGTCTCACTCAGTTTTTTTTTTTATATTTATTCGCGCAAAGTACAAAGCTATATTTAAGGTTACTTTTTCCGCGTCACTTCTTCACTCTATTTAAACTCCACACCCCCCACTCTTATTGTCTCTCTCCTTCTCTCTCTCTCCCCTCTCTAATTCTCTCTCTACTTATTAACTCTCCCCTCTCTATCTTTTTTAGCCTTTCATTCTCTCTCACCCCTTTATCTGTTTCTCTTTCAAACTCCTTCATTCACTCTCTCTCCCCTTCTTTCTCTCTCTCTATCCCGCTCCACTCTTTATTCTATGTACACCCTTTCTCTCTCTTTCTCTCTCACCACCCTCTCTAATTGGGCATTATATCTTCGCTCTATCTCTCACTCGGCAACACCACAGCATCACTCAGGGCCGCCACTGCATCACTCAGGGCCGCCACTGCATCACTCAGGGCCGCCACTGCATCACTCAGGGCCGCCACTGCATCACTCAGGGCCGCCACTGCATCACTCAGGGCCGCCACTGCATCACTCAGGGCCGCCACTGCATCACTCAGGGCCGCCACTGCATCACTCAGGGCCGCCACTGCATCACTCAGGGCCGCCACAGCATCACTCAGGGCCGCCACAGCATCACTCAGGGCCACCACAGCATCACTCAGGGCCACCACAGCATCACTCAGGGCCACCACAGCATCACTCAGGGCCACCACAGCATCACTCAGGGCCACCACAGCATCACTCAGGGCCACCACAGCATCACTCAGCGCCAAGACAATATCACTCAGCACCACCACAGCATCACTCAGCGCCAAGACAATATCACTCAGCAAGACCAGAGTATCATTCAGCATCACCTCAGCATCGTCTCTGCAACAGTCACCACCACCACCACTACCACCTCAGCATCACTCAGCACCACCTCAGCCTGCTCTCGGAATCTGGCATCTGTTGATTCTCCCTAGCGTCTGGCCGCTGCTAGTGTTATAATACAGGTACTAGTTCCCAACCTTCACCCTCCGATTGTTTATGCCCCCTCAAAAAAAAAAGCTTTAACAAACAACCATTGCAATAGGCAGAAACAAGTTGCCAGCATTGCAAGAACAAAAGAAAACTGAGGAAATTTTTTATTGTAAATACTTTTTTTAATATGGTCGTTCAGTTTTACATAATGCCTTCTTGGTCATATATAAAGTAACAAAAATGCTTCCGACACTTTTTATTATAACTTTTCAGCATGCTGCACAGCAGCCACACTTCTCTACTGCACAGCTTGAAGACATTGGCAAAGTCAATAGCTCTGGCTAAACACTTATAAGGCCCCAAAGGAGAGACCTATTGGCTATGCCAATGCTTGTTCTTCTTACCAACGATGGGTCACCATGTTTATGCAGCATGGGTTTTGTTTTCCTTTTTATTTTCGTGTCATACACTTGCAATAAAAAAAATTAAAAAAGATTGAACAGCTTACCAAGGTCACAAGTATTGGCTGTGCCAATGCTTCTTTTAAAAACTGCATTTCTTTGGAAAAAACTGGTCTGAAGTAACGTAGCGTTATGATGAAGCACACCAACAAAACAAAGGTTGTAAATCGTCCACTGAATTAAAGGCACTAAAAAAATACCCAATTGTAAAAAACGTAAACATATTGCCCAAATTACCACCTTTACCTATACCCAACTCTAAATCACAAACCTACCTACACCTTTCAAAGCTTTACATTAATGTTTTGCTACATGCCAGTTTTTGTTAAATACATTCCATGCTTAAAATGAGGTGCTATGAACAAAATCATTTTATTTCAGGGTGCTGGCGGAGCTCTGTAATTCCTTTGGAAGACTGAATTTACAGCGCACTAATACTGACCCTACAGATTGTGCCCTACATTCGTAGGCTGCAAGAAGGCACAGGCTGGATCCGCGCCAAGGATCCCAGGACTGCTGCATAAAACAGCGGAAGCTACAAGAGCCACGTGACCAACCATGGAGGCTAAGCAGCTTAGTGGGCGACCTTAGGAAAGGAAAAGCAACGAGGCGCCAGCACAGTGCACACGGCCAACCTATGTGAACCAATGCCAAAGCATCTCAGTAAAGTGGAACAAGTGCCTCAGGTGTGCAGGAGCTCACACCTGTTGTAGCTCCTTCACAGTAAGCCAAGTGGACTTCAATCTCACTTAACAAGATGCTGGTGTGGGCCAGAGAGGGGATGAGTCAACCAGCTGCGAACAAGTTGATGCGCTGAGCGGCTCAATACTACCGCTGCAGGGAATATCACCGGATTAAGCCGCTAAAAGTGGACATTTCAAATATGCAGCTTGTTCACATGTAATCGTTTCCAACAGCTACGGAATTCTGGGCTACTGGCCAGACGGAGCGAGATTTCCTTGCCACTGCTTGAAGACTTTAGGTAACTAATAAAGTCCTCGCTCCTGCTCCTGGCATGGAAAGGCAGCATCCTTGCAGAAGGAAAGAGTGTGCCAGGATACAAGGTGAGGCTAGTGCCTGCGCTTCAAGGGCACAGCTTACTGCACTTAGATGTGGAGGCCAAAACAGAAGGAGGATTGGCAAAGCCAATAGGTCTGGCTTTAATGAGCGAAGGTGTGCAAAGAGCATTTCTGCACGCCTGGATGCCGTATTAAAACTGCTGTATACAAGAATGTGTGTTTATCAGCAGGCAAAATATATACCCGGACTAGGACCTAAAAAAACAACTTAAAAAAACAGACGGCTTCTATTAAACAAAATGATTGTTTACTGTTTATAATGTATTTTTTACAACAACAAAAATAGCGTGATGATTCAGTGCACTTTTGAGATGTACATCTGTCACTCATGTATTGCCAGGGAGGCACTCCCAGGCAGACGAACGATACACCAGTCAATAGTACAAGGTGTAAAAGAAACTGCTATGAACAGAGGCAAAGCCCACTAGGTTTATTTCAGAAACGGTGTTTTTGGTCTGGCTTGAAAGAGCAGCTGTCTGATCGACCCGTTATAACCAAACAAAACATAGGTCTCACCTTTTGGCTTTGCTTTTTGCCAATCCTGTTCAGCAACTGCAACAACAGAAAAAATGGTTATTGAGAATGCTGAACAGCATCAGCCAAATTAAAAACAAGCATTGGCAAAGTGCTTGCGACCAACTGGCTTTGCCAATGCATCTAGCGATGCTGTACATCATCGGCAAGATACTGTGCAGCATGCCCAAAAGTAGACGTGTGCGCTTTCAAAAGGACATGGGTGACTTTAATTCACCGATGCGAGCAGGAGCCATAAATAAAAATCAAAAAGCAGCATTATGAAAACGCAATTTCCTTACTGGCCTTCCGCCTCGATAAAAATATATTATAAAAAAAAAAAAAGACAGGCGGGGGTGGGGAACAATGAAAGAGTGGTTGAGGGAAAGTGGGAAGAGGAAGGAGAAAAGCAGCGCACGAGGGAGAGCCCAGTGTGGTGGAGGCAGGAAGTTTGGCAGGGGATAGGCACACAAATGAATGTTTGCAACAGGAGTGAGCCAGCAACAGAGCATGGGAGTGTGTGTGGGGGGTGAATAAAAAAAATACCAAGCAGAATTGTGGGGTGGGGGTGAGGTAACACAGAGCGCAGGGACGCAGCATACATGGAAGACCAGAACTATCCACTGCCATGGAGTGCTGAAAGAAAAACAAATCCCTGCTATGGAGCTGTGGTGGGATGCAAGTCATCCATTCAAAAGAACGGTAAAGAAGCTGTGCTCCAAGGGAGGGGTAAGCAAAAGACGACGAAGGAAAGCCATCAAATAAGAAGCAAGCAACACTGACTGACAAGGAGCCAACCAATGGGAAGCAATGGGCTGACCCATAGCCCACTACAAGTATTGGCAGTGTACGATATATAGATATATATATTCGTGGTATAAAGAAGAGTATCCACAGAAGTAGTACCTCCAAGTTGGATACTTGTGTGCATGTCATGACTACAACAAAATACAGTGTTGAGTAACGCAAAGTAAGAACAGTCACTTGCCACGACAGATGCGATTCACAATCAAACTGGGAGTATGGACCCAACGACTAGGGTACTAATCGCCATTCATAAAAAAAAAAACATCACCATAAGAGTATTTGGAGTGGTGCATGCATGTAATGTAATATAATGTAAACATGTTATTTAAAGATTTAAAACAAGAGGAGGAGAGAAACCTTTGGGCACCGCAGGCGTGCAAAAGAGCACACCGTGTACCACAAAAACTTTAATTTATGCACTTTTTGTGCTTCCCCGTGTAAATAATAGCTGGAAAATCAGTAATTAGGTGCGCCTAGGCAGCGCATGCAGAGTTTGCTTTTTATTGCACAGGCATCCTTCTTATCTCAAGGCCCCTGGGCAATCCCATTCCCACTTTAAAGTTGTAATTCCACTCTTGGCAGTCCCTTGGCCAAAGTTTGGCTCTCGCATCCCCCCACCTGCTTTCTGCCACACTCGTGCGAACCCCCTCCTTTAGCCAACTCCATTTTTTTTAATGGGGCCCTCTTGAAGGGTTAGGGGCCCTCTTGAAGGGTGGGGCCTCTCCTGCGCTACCCCTCGGCTTAAAATACTGCGGATCGTTCACAGTAAATATAATAATTAGACGTTTAATTGCACCTTATAACACGTCTCTTCGGTTTATATGTGCTACTGAAACCAAATGTAATGGTATTGGATTTGTCGACGACCTTAGAAGGATGAAGCGCCGAGCTGGTACTGCCTGAAGCCGGAGCCTTGGCCTTTAGGTGCCAGCGGTGATCATTTGATTGGCCAAGCCAGCTTTACAATCAAGTCTTGACCAAACTCGCCAACAGGACCAAAAATTACATAACTTCATCTCCGTGGATGCAGCTCCTGTGGGACAACAGTATTCATTCATTGATTCATTCATTTCCAGTAGCTTCAGCTTCCATTAGGCAAGGGTATGAACGGATTCAATTAATCCATATATTAATTATTCATTCATTAATGCACTCATTTCTGCGTTCGTTCATTTGTGATGGCCTCCGCTTTCATGAGGCAACACGCTCATTCGTCGAATGCATTTTTTCAAACCACTAGCCATGTGTTCATTCATTCATTCATGGTAGCCTAGCATTCTTGTATGGATTACATTCATCTTCGCCGATTGATTCATTCTTCAGCCATTCATCCATGCATGCATGCATTCTTTCGTCCACAAGTGCACTCATTCAACGATTCGATTAACTCGTCGATTCACTATTCAGTCTATCCACGTGTTAGCTCATTTATACATTCATCCATTCTCGAGTCATGGCTCAAGTCTGCAAATGGGACATAAATGGCTTGGTTGATTCAATTCACCCAGTCATCCATCCGTCATTCAGCAACTGAGCGCAGGCAGCGCATGCCGAGTTTGCTTTTTATTGCCTAGGCATCCTACTTCTCTCAAGGCATCCTACTTCTCTCAAACCCTTAAAGTTTTAATTCCACTCTTGGCAGTCGTTTGCCCCTCCCCCCCTCCTTTGCTGCCACACTCGCGCGTGCTTTCACCCCTCTTTTTAGCCACCTCTATGTTCTAACGCAGTAAACCCGGTGTTCACTTCTCTTGGCTGGCGTAGGGATAAACCGGCAGACGTGTACTTGAAAGTACGTCCAGCTTGTGACTAAAGAAACAGTTTAAGTATTCACCAGGGGCTAATGCTGTTCTCAATCAGCGCTGCTGCTCGGGCGCCCAGCATAGCTAAAAACCCACGATCTTCCCCAACTCCCCCATTGTACCAGGACCCCATCTACAACCATGCGCTGCCAGGGCGCATTTCAACATTGCATTTGCGTTAGTTCTTCTCGGGATCCCCGCTACTGGTTAATTGCCAACTCATACAGAAAGAAACATTGCCATTTACGGCGCCAATACCCCAAAATGTAACTAATGCGAGACCTAAAGCATTGCAAATGCTTGTTTAAGTTAGTTTTCAGACTCTATGATTCGTAAACGCCAACAGGACAGGCCTGGACCCATCCCAGCGGCACCGGGACCCTAGCACCTTAAATGTGCCCTGTACAGCTGCAAGGTCCTACACCCCCCCCCCCATTAGAAAACAAGGAGGAATCCTCTTATCAGAGCAGTGCCCTGGCTACGGTGAGAGATCTCACACGCACATCCCTGCTCGGACCGCCAAAGCCATGTTACCAGAATGAAGCCCCGAGCCTTGCCGGATACACAGGTGTGCAGCCGGTGCCTTAACCCACTGAGCCGTCTTTGGGGGTGTGTCTTTGACAACAGGGAAATGTGGTATTAAAACCGGTGGCTGACTGTTTGTCAATTTCTTTGGCGGTGGAGTTCGCAAACTAACGCCTATTTAGTGTCACACAGGCGGATTCTAACACCCCCAACCCCAGGCAAGTCCCACCCGCCTCGCCACTCCCCCCACGGCTCGGGCAGAGTCTGGGGACCCCGAGTCCGACCCCAGACCCTTCCGCCAGCTGCGCCACCCTCTCCTAGCCCGGGACCGAGCCTCGGACTTTTGCCTCTGAGGCTCCATCACCTTCCGGTTCCGGAAGCAGTCACATAGACTGGAGTGAAGGGTAATCACCTCTTCCGAGACTCTATAAACCCTTAGCAGACCTTCCTCGGATCTACATTGACAGAGCCTGGCCGCAGCGGATCCCAGGAGTTACCCCACTGAAGGGACTGTGCGAGCGCCGCCCTACAGGCCTGGAGGTCGAAGGACTGATGGCTTGCTTGCCTTTGTAAATGTACCGCACGTGTCGAAAAGAGTTGAACCTCGTGTAATCGTAACTGGTGCTCATGTAAAGCGCTTCAATGCCCTTGGGTCGAGTTCGTGCTATGAAAACTGCAATAAATAAATACAAAATGGTTTGCTCTCAAATAGTGTCTGAAATTTCCACTCCGGGTGTAGGTCTTGAAAGATCACCTGGTCCCCCACTTGAAGTTGGGGTGCACAAGCCTTTCGAGTTCTGTCAGTGTCTTTCTGCCATTGTGTCTTGGTGACTTCAAGGCGTACACTGCGCTGCATGGGTCCAGCTGGAACACTGCCCAGTGTCTGTCACTTTACCAGGGGGGTCATGGGTGACCAATGGGTAAAGCTGTGGGGCGTTACGACAGACTCTCAGGAAATAGTGTAACCACCAATCAGGATCTTCTCCTTGCTCCTCACCAATGCCGAGAGCTTTGTTTAACGTCCTCAAAACATTCCACCTCCCCATTGGCTTATGGCCACTACATCATTATTTTCCAGTACTTGATTCCTAGGCGGTCTCGGTAGCCCTTGAATTCAGTTTCCTGACTCTGGATGTCCGCTATCTGCCTTGATCTCTACCAGTAGCCCAAACTTGGCACATGGTCTTTCTAACAAAGGGCGTACCTTCTGGAATACCATGGATGAGACAATTTCAACAACTGGGAACTAAGAATGCCCATCATCATTCAGCCATTTGGAAATTGCCGAAATCCATACTGATCCATACTACTCCAAGGTGTTTGCCATGGCTCTTCCAACACAACGGGATCTGGCCAGGCTGCCCCTCCCGTCAACTGGCAGGCATGGCAAGTTATTACTGTCTCAGCGACTAATCATCTATCCCTCGTAAACACAGCTTTTCCCTTAGACGGGCCTTAGTCTTGGCAACTTCTTGGTGCCCTTAGTGTGCGAGCTAAATGACCCGCTTTTACAGGGTTTGAAGCACTATGAGAAGTCACTCTCATAGGAGGCCACCTCCCCCCCCACCCCTTTGGGCGTTCCAATCCCCACCAGGCATTCGTTTTCTTTTTTTTTGTTGTATATATTTTTATTGAGAAGTACATGTCAGTTAAGTCTTGCTTAGCACATTGGGCAGCGCTTTTAAAAACCCAAGTTTATTTTTATTCTGTTACGTTCTGTCACGTCCTGATTCTAATTTTTAACTCGCACTTCTGGGGCACTAGGTAGCTCCAATTACGCGCTTGCACGCTCCGACCCAGGTCCACCGCAGCTGTTGCGGTTTGTGTGGAGGGCCGACCTGCATAGCGCGACACACCCCCTGCTTCATCACACGCAAGGCGGCGACTATTTAGAGGCAGATGCAGTGGACGCGCGCGCACCTAAGGCAAGCCCGTCTGCGCCCGTCCGCGCCTGGCCCGGGCCTAGGGCCAGAAACCCTGGTCCTCTCCCTATTTTGCCACCAGCACTACTCTAAAGAGGATCTGCTTAATCTTAACCAAAAGGGAGATGACCCTCATTGTGCGCGTTTAGCGGCTTTTGGAAATAGCCTAGTTTGCCCATGCAGTTTTAAACTGCAATTAGAACAGGATTTCAGGGCACCTTACCCTATACAAGAAGTCAGGAATATAGAATCTCAGCTTAAAGATAGAAATCAGGAGGCCATGACCCCAGGCTCAAATAGAGCTTCTAGACTTCAATACTCCTCTAGCCAATTAAGGGCTTATTGCAATCCGTTGCTCCCCGAGTGTACCCTGCTACATCTAGAAAATATGGTGAAAAAATGCTCTAGTTGCGGCTTTTCTCTAGAGACTACTCAGGGTCACACAAACATTTTTAGGGGCAACAAAAATAATCATACTAATCAGGCAGCCCCTTTTAGCAAGGAATTTTCCTTTCTCAATACAAATTGCCGCTCTCTCCCGAAGCATAAATCCGATATTTTTGATCTATTGGTTAATGAACAACCAGACTTCGTTTTTCTTACGGAGACTTGGCTCCATGAGAGTTCTGGCCCTGATGTTGCTGCTGCCCTACCATCCAACTATGCAATAGTTAGGAAAGATAGAGTTTTTAAGATTGGCGGGGGCATTGCCATCATTTTTAAAAAGGACTACCAATGCAAATTTGAAAATTTAACGTTTTTGAATTGTGAGGCAGCCTTATTTAAGCTGGCCCTGACCCCGAAATTCACCTTCTCTGGTATACTTGTTTATCGCCCTCCTGGGCCGTCCGCATCTTGGGCCTCTTCTTTCCCTGCCCGGATAACCCCTCTGATTAGGAGTACTGACAATTTCTCTATTTTGGGTGATTTTAACTTACATCTAGAGGATCCGACATGTAAAATTAGCACTAATCTTATTTCTGATTTGGCAGCACTAAATGTTAACCTACTTAATTCTGGCCCCACGCACGAGGCGGGCCATTTGCTGGACCCTATCTTCTCCAGTCTATCTGGCATTTACTGTTCCCCGGCACTCCCTTTATGCTGGTCTGATCATTTTATTACTAAGTTTTGTCTGAAACCCCCCTGAGAATTTTGCACCTACTTTTTCCGTCTTAGGAGCTTTAACTAGGGATTGGAAAAAGCTAGATGCAACTGCTTTAAACAATATTTTGTGCTCCCACATGCCCATTTCTAAACAAATGGTGAATACGCTCTCTGCTTCGGTGCAAAAATGGCCTCAATGCCATCGATATTTGTCTCCCTCTTTCTCAAAAAAGGGTTAATAATCATCGTCCTCCTGCACCCTGGTTCACTGAAACTCTGAAAACAGAGAAGGCCAAATGTAAAGTAATGGAACGTAGGTGGAGAAGGAACTATACCCCCGAATCCAAAAATATTTATAATACAGCTAAAAAGTGTATCATAATCTTTGCAGGACAGCCCGTGCTGAATATGTTACAACTACCATCTCTGATGCCCTTTACTGCTCAAAAACACTGTTTAATATGGTTAAGGAGCTCGCAGGTTCCAAAACCCAATCTAGGCCCCCTTCACTCAATAAACGGCAATGTGAGGATCTGGCTACCTTTTTTGTCCAGAAGGTTGAGAAAATATACCTGGACATAGTGCGTGTGCAGTGTGATAACCCTCCTACGCTGCAACTTACTAAATTCCCTCTAGGTACATCTGCACCATCCTCTGTGGACAATATGCATTCTGATCAGGATAGGGCGCCTGACGCACCTTCTAACTATCTGGACACATGGTCCTTGTTAAACGCAGCTACCTTTAAAGAACTTTTAGAGTGTTAAATCAGGATCACCTAGGGATCCTCTGCCCATCTCCTTGCTCCAGCAGCTGGAGCCGCCATCTCGGCTTGTTGTTATGGACCTTCTGAATGCCTCCTTGCAGGAAGCTACTGTCCCACCAGACTGGAAACACGCTATGGTGCTCCCTCTCCTCAAAAAGGCCAATGCTGACCCCGATTTATCCTCCAACTATCGGCCCATTTCGCTGTTGCCGGCATTTTCTAAAATTTTAGAGAAATATATCCACGCACAGCTCTCTAATTTTGTAGAAACTCAAGTGTTTCTTCATCCTTCTCAATCGGGCTTTAGAGCTGGTTTCTCAACGGAAACTACCCTGTTGGGGTAACGGGAAGATTGCGCTGTCATCTGGATGCTGGAGACACAGTGGCCCTTATTTTGCTGGACTTAAGCGCAGCATTTGACACGGTGTCTCACACCGTGTTAGCTAAAACTTTAAGATCATTAGGCATCTGTGGCTCAGCTCTAAACTGGCTCATTTCTTTTCTTACTAATCGCACTTTTCAAGTTTTCTCCCCAACAGCTAGTTCCGATATTCACTCATCACCCCACGGGGTACCTCAGGGATCCATTCTTCGCCCTTTAATCTTCAACCTAAACGTCAGACCTTTAGCTGATGTTGCGGAACATGCTTGGCTGTTCTCTTATGCAGACGACTCCCAGATCATCCTCTCTCTCCATGAAGAGTACGGCCGGGCCATCGCCCCTTCAGCTGGGCCTGAGCAAAATCGCATCATGGATGCAATCAAATTACCTCAAACTCAATGGTGAGAAAACCAAGGTTTTGATACTTGGGAAAAATAAGGATCTCTGGGGCCCTCAACATTGGCCCTGTGAGATGGGTGCACTTCCTTCACCTTCCTGTCAAGTTCGCAACTTAGGCGTCATCGTCGATGACTCGCTCAGTATGCATCATCAAGCTGTCATGGTAGCTGCCACATGCTTTACCATTCTGAAGTGGCTAAAAAAAGATCATTTGGATGCTACCCGAGTCCACCCAGAGAACGGTAGTCCAGGCATTAATCACCTCAAGGCTGGACTACGGTAATGTTCTCTACCTGGGTTCAAACAAGGAGGTGATTCGTAGGTTGCAGATGGTGCAGAACTCCGCCGCAAGATTACTTTGCCGGGTTCCTAGAGCCACCTCTATCTCTGGCCATCTACGAGACTTGCATTGGCTCAGGGTGGAGAACTGAATCAAGTTCAAAGCCATGAGCTACATGTTTAAAATTAAAATAGGGGTTGCCCCTCAGTACTTGCAATCTCTGGTCCGCCCATATGTCCCTTCTCGACATCTCCGCTCATCCACTCAAGGGAAATTTTTCGTTCCTAAAATTAGATTATCTCGGATGGGCGGAAGGTCCTTTGCATATCTCGGTCCCTCACTTTGGAATGCCCTGCCCATAGCTCTTCGAAATGAAACAGAGTATGTCCTATTTCGCAAATCATTGAAGACTTGGCTTTTTAACTAGTAACCTGTAAGCCGTTCACACAGTCTCTGATCTGCCATGGCGCCGGGAAACCCTTCTTGGGTAGCTGTTGAGCCTTATAAATTTAATAAATAAATAAATATAAACAATACATTAAAACAACCAGCATTTGCAATGCAATAGGTCTCGCATTTACGCGAGTTTGATCTATTGGCATTGTGAATGACAATGCCTTTTATTTAGGTTTTGGTTTTTAAAACATAAATAAAAGGCATTGTCATTTACAATGCCAATAGCGTAAACTCTAGTAAATGCGAGACCTATTGCATTGCAAATGCTTGTTTTCTAAAGTAAACCAAACAGTATAGTCCAGGGTTTAACTTACAAATTGGAATAAACATTTCCCTGTTTGAAAAAATAAGACAAGTTTTCAAGTTTGATGCCCCAAAATAAACATGCAATATAAAGAAACATATAGGCGCAGGTAGCATGGTCCAAAACTCTCATTGCGGGCTGGTAGTGACATTTACAAATCACTCGTGGATCATGATGTCATGAGAAATCCTCAATGGCAATATAGGACCTTATTACAAAGTTGCCCATTAACCCCTTAAAGAGCATCTCTCAATATATTTACATAATACCTATACAAACAATATGCATAGCAAATCTTGTTAATTTGTATTTCTACTTACTTATAATCTATATTATGCGGTTATATTTTGTATGGCACCTCTGCAGATTGCTGTGGCCATGTAGGGACGGGTGCAGTGGACCACCACAGATATTTGATCGTGTGTCTTTCATAGTACTCTTTGCTTGCAGGTGAGCAAATGTTCTACACATAAAACACCAGTCCGGTTATGGAGGACGACTTAATGAATTGACGCTCGCTGCGGACACATGCAGTGATCGGAGGTAGAGTTCGAATCTTGTTACGGTCAACTCAGATTTCCTCACATGTGTGGTTGGCAATTTCAGTGCAACTCGATTTGGTAATTGTAAAATCTGTTATTTACAGAGCTTACCAACTGTAAAAGTATGGCGTGATATGCTGTACATAATTAACTTAATTTTCAATGTTGTATATGTAATTGCTATGAGAGGTGCAATACAATATCTTCTGGTTTTGTACCGACTCTATTGGGTCTCTGGTAACTGGACAGTTTACATTGAAATACAGTTTCTTTATTGCATTTTTCCACTGCAGGATTACTTTTCATACACAATGGCATGTCGTAAACTGACTTATTCACAGAGCCACACGTCAGTGTTTCACGAGACCGGAATTAAAAAGCGCCATCAGGCAGAGTGGCGCTACAAACGACAGGAAACCCGTTTCATCCCACAGCAAAATATACTGTGTATTGTCTGAAACCGGAGGCACGTTGTATCCATGATCCAGCACTGTACTTTGTACCGTGTTAATGGTTTGAATCACTTTTCTAAATGTCACATGTTTTTACAAGGGAAAGCCGTGGCCGCGTTGTTTTACTACTTCTTGGATAACTTGGGAACCAAGGGTGGAAGAAAGCTGGATTATTCTATTTCACTCACTATAGCAGAGAAAAATAATTCGACACGAACACACAAATGTAAACCATGTGGCTATAAAAATATGTAAAACAACGCTTATTAAATGATCGGTTGCCTTCATTGCACAAAACACAGTGGTTGAAAATAAATAATTCACAGGGGATGGTGAAATATGGAAAAAATGTCATAGGTCCCCTTGAAACATGTGCTTCATCATAAAAAACCCTGCCTCCAGGCCACTATATAGAGCTATTTCTTGGTCAGGGCCACTGGGATTGTGTGACAAGGGAGGACTGAATTATGCAGCAGGGATATCTAAATCATGGGGCATGGAAAGGCAAATTATGCAACTTCCCGTGGCACTGTCTATATATAATGCGCAGACCTCACAATGATGCGCCTGTGTGCTCTGTATTCACAATGCGTACAGGACATTTGCCGTGCACTATTTTAACAAGCATTTGCAATGCAATAGCTCGCTAATTTACGCGAGACCTATTGCATTGCAAATGGTTGGCAACTTGGCATCACGGACAACGGGAGGGAGGGGAGAAGGCACGGACATCTGTAGGGAGGGCGGGGAGAAGGCATGGACAACGGGAGGGCGGGGGGTGGGAGAGGAGAAGGCACGGACAACGGCAGGGAGGGCGGGGAGGGGAAAAGAAGGCACAGACAACGGGAGGGAGGGTGGAGGGGGGGAAGAAGGCACGACAACAGGAGGGGGGTAGAAGGCACCAAAAAAATGTTGTGTTCAGCGATTTTAGACCCCACATTCCCCTATGTTGTTTGAAAAGCTGCGTGACGCTACGTGTGCCCCTCTACACACTCCACATTTACCTAGTCCGTGTCCTGCGGCGGGCTCCGGCTCCAGCTGCTTAATAAAGGAAATAGTACACACCCCGTGTAACAACCAAGTAAAGGGGCCAGTAGCCATGGGAGGATACAAATGACAACATGGCTGTGCTAAGGAGAGACTAACAAGTCTCAATGAATCAGAAGACAGCATTTACAAAGGACAAATACACAAGCCAATGAAAAATAAGGGCGGGGGAGTGGGCGAAGCTCCTCTCCATACTGAACTACCACAGCTCTTCGCAGAGCAACGCTTGCGCGCTGGCTCACACTCGACCTAAAAAAAAGATGTAGCCAATCAGAGAGGGGGAAAATAGGGTATAATCCGCGGGAGGGACAAAGACACACTAGACGAGCTAAAGCAAATAAACCCAGTGAATAAAAAGCAAGCAAATGTGAGTGACAAAAACAATGGTAAACAGTGGGCACAATGCATTACTAGGTAAGCTTTCAGCATGTTCTTAATATGTCTCTGAAACCAGACCACTATGCTGTCTGGAAGGCTTCGACCTAACGGGCAAAGGCACTAAAAGGGAGCAAATAATTTACACAAAGGGGATATTCTGCGATACCAACATGATTGCGTGCTGGACTCCTGAATCGTGAAGTCGGGCCTGGGCGAGGGCTCAATTTAGTGACTGGGAAGTATCTAACGTGGTATTTTGTGAGAATATTGTGAACATTATTTTAAAAAGTGAGTTTCACAGAAATGTTGCAATAATCAGACATCCAACAGCCCGGACTCTTGCCAATTCCGAGCACTTTCTAACTCCAGTGTCTGCAATACCTTGTTTGAAAAAATATGTGCATCTCTGGCTTAGTGGCCACAAGAGAGCAGACTAACCAGTAATTTGACGATATCATCAACTGTAGTGAATTTCACACTTTTGAGCTTATAAATTCACACGCTAGACTTGCAGTAGGCACTGCCCTGTACAATCACAAAAACTTTACTAACATGTGTAAGAGAAGAAACGTAACCACTTTGCAGCCGATGCTATATTTTCAAGAACACTTCAAGTTCGGCAAAAATGAACTAGGGCATGGACACTACAGACCTTTACTTTGTATGGGACAACAGGTCTACACTGGGCAGCACACCTTTATTAGGCCGTGCATGGGCTTTTTCACTGGTCTCAGTTTCTCTCTTGCACGCAGAAGGATACTTCTCCAGAGCCTAGAAGAAAAACTAGGCACTCATTATTAAAGGGACTGAAAGCAAACCTTCCTAAAACAAACCCACCCCCCCCACAGCCCATTTCTCCTGTTAACCCCACCATTTTCTATTCGCTGGCAAGTCTTACCATAGCAGTCACAAAACAAGCATTGGCATAGCCAATAGGTCTCGCCTTTGGTACCTTATAAGTGTTTAGCCCCAGCTATTGGCAAGGTTTTAAAGGTATGTTGTAGAACAATGTGGCTGCTGTGCAATGTGGTTCGCCTAGTATTTTTTTTTCTCCATGCCTTTAAAAATACCAATAATTAGTAAATAAAACCATTTGCAGCTTTTTCTCTGCTAATAGATAAAGAGCAAGCATTTAGTGACTGTGTTAAACACGTAAGCATTTAAAATAGATTTTTACAGAGAGAGAAGGGTTCAGTAAGGGAATAAAAATGGTAGGGGTTTATGAAAACAGTATATAGCGCGAACTCGACCCGAAGGTTTTGGAGCGCTTTACATGAGCACTAGTTACGTTACACAAGGACACTTTAATGAGCCTGTGCGCGTCAAAAGGATTCTGGGAAAGGTTGCGTGCGGTGGCCACATACCCGCTGTCAGCAGATAACTGGGCCTGTCACAGTTCAGCATGTTACCGTAGCGCCTCGCTGTCAGGCTGCGAGGCGCGGGGAGTGGGCGGTGGAATATGTTATCGTATATTTATGTAGTGCGCCTTGTGACCCCATAAGCTGCTTCGTAGCATGAGGAGCAGGTCTTCTGCCGAACCCACAGAGTGACGGCGCTCTGTCTGCTGTACAAGAAAGAAGGAACTACCCACCCATTCAAGGATTATAAAGGCCCACAAAGGGGTCCTATGCTAATTAAATAAACAAAGCAATCCCGTGCATGCATTGAGAAAACAACAATAAATACAATGAATAGTTTTGTCTTTTTATTATCAAAATATCAAACGGTATCACAGAATTTTATCTTATATTACAAAAAAAGAGATACATATAACTAAAAAACAATGAGAAAAACACAATGAATAAAGTACCCCACACACAATCATCATTCATACATGCACACTCATACATTTCACATGAGCTCTTTTCAACCAACAAACATACATAACAAATCATCCAAAGTTAAAAGGAAGCCAGCAAGGTAAATGAATGTTCTGATAAAATGGTCCAGATGGAAGATAGAAAATCTCTTCAGGGTTTAGAAAGACCAACGCCGACGCGCGTTTCGGTGGAAACCCTACTCCCGGGCCACACCTTCCTCAGGGCAAGTCGTAAACAGTGAATTAGATGGCGTGGGACACTCAATTAACCTATAATAATATGAATATAGATATATAGTTTCCAATGCTATAAGGCAGACTTAACATCATGATCAATGCATGCACGAGAAGCTTGAGCAAATATATCAGAGGATACATAGATAAAAGTACGACAGCAATGGTCAGAAAGACGAAGTCAAGGAAATGTGCATCATAGAGAACAAAAATAAACAGACAGACAGACTGATAAAGAAACAAGCAGTTCAGAGAGAAAAATATATCATCAAAAGATTTAGTGACAGTGGTACTAGAGACCTCAGAAAAAATAAAAACCAACCACCAAGCAAGAACTATTCATCAAGATTATCGCAATATATAAAAATACCACGTGAGACTAATCCAATGAAGGGTGAGTATTCTGTTAGATAAAGACCCCACACCATAAAAATAAGAATATCAACATACCTATTGAGGTATTCAGAACAGAACATAATCCAACAGCAACATGATAAAAAAATAACCAGATCGGTCTATGGGTTCTCAAAGGATGCAACCTTTATCTATATGGGGCGGACAAGCAAGCCACAATTAGCAATAGACAACACACAATTATGATCAACACCAGATGATAGGTAGGGCCCAATATAAACCTACCAAATAATGTAGGCCCAGATAAATGTTAGGCGAAGAATCACAAACATAAAGCTTCAGCCAGTTTGGTCTTGATAAGAATTCTTATGCGAGACGCAGAATCGATGTGGATCTTAAAGGAAATACCAGAGAATGGAAATTACAAGAATCCTAAAAAGATTTATGGCAAACCACTGTGGCAACTTTAAAATAATAAGCACACCACAGCGTGTAGCTAAATATTATAAAGATACTCCCACATATCCTAACTCAGGGGTAGATGCAATTTATAGCAACAAGCACTCGATACGAAAAGCGATCCTTTAAAACCCAGGGACATTCAAACAGCTAGTGGGCCTATGCAGGGATATATGTCTAACTACTGTATCCCCTCGAGTCGGTATCATTACCTGGATGTACGACCCACGTTCAAACTGGGGGTACGGATATCACCCGTTGCCTTCTCCCGTCTGCATGAAGAATGAAGGAGAACCAGCTAGATATAGACAACCTTTCAGTGGAGAGCCCGCCAAATTCCGGCGTAACGACACAAACAAGGGACCCATGTGTTCATGGAGGATAGGCAGCAAAAAGACAGCAGCCATCAAGAAGTGCTGGGAGAGTATAATTCCCAGAGGAGAGATCGTATATCTCCAATTATTCCCTATAGCCAAGGTCGTTGACTGAGCAACCAATCCACATTTAGGAAAAATAAAAATAAATATAAATAAAAAAAGAATAAAAACCTCACCAGTTTGTTTATGCCATCCGGATTAAAGATGAATAAGGCTCGGCTAAATAACAAACGGATCGTGCGAGAGCCCACCAAGAAAAAGCGTGCAGACACAAACAAGGGACTCAAGTGTCAAAGAAGAGTGAAATGACACAGAAACGGCGGCCATCTATAAGAGGGGAAGATTGCCAAAAATAAACAGATACTAAAACAAGAAAATATATATAAAACGGATCCAAAGAGATAGAACCTGCACCATAATAAACCAATAATAAAGAAGATTGATAAAAAGAAAACACCAACAGAATTATTTCATGGTAATGACTCATTATCAGAGGGAGTCTATAGAACGGGAAGAGCAAAACTATTCAGGGCCCACAAAACACGAGAGAGAACAGACCAGAAGGTCAGATAAAGAATGACTACATGATGGCATTCTCCCAGGGGCAATGCTCGTTGAGGCCGTTCTTTACAGATTTGAGAAAATAAATCCAAAAAACTTCGCGTTTTTTTCTAATCTGCGTGGAATCCTGTCCCGAGGGCACCTTAATTTTCTCAAGAATGGACCATCTGAGATCAAATTCAGTATGTTGTTTATTAATCCAATGCTCCACCAAAGGTGCTGATGTCTTTTTGGTGCGTATATTAGATTTATGCTCACCAATTCTATATCTTATTTCACGTCCCGTCTCACCAATATAGATGGAATCACACGGGCATGAAATAATATACACCACATTGGATGTCCTGCAGTTCGTCATGTCCAGGAGTGATATGGAGTGTTCCCTCGTCTTGATGACATCGCCAACCAAGGCATTGGCACAGGCCTGGCAGGAGCCACATTTATGGTTGCCATGAATGGGATTAAGACCTGTAATAGACTTCTGGTACAAGCCAGAGGTTTGAATTACCTTGCCCGTCACTAAATGGTTTTTCAAGTTTTTGTTTCTCTTGAATGCAAAAAGAGGCTTGGCAAGTTTAGGTTCGTTATTATCAAGATTAAGTAAATACCAAAGAGAATTGACCGTGTGTCTAATTTTATGATTAATGTTAGAATGTTTTGTAACACAGACCACTCTGTCCATTTTCTTTTTTTCCTGGGTTTGGAACATGGCTTCCCGATTAAAGTATCGGGCCCGCTTGAAGGAATCCTTAACCAATTTATAAGGATATCCACGGTTGACAAGTTTATTTCTCAGGATATCAGCTTGCTTGAGAAAATCCGTGATGTTAGTACAATTTCTCCGAAGGCGGAGAAATTGGCTGAAAGGGATGCTATCTTTTTGGAAACGTGGGTGGTAGCTCCCATACTGCAATAAGGTATTTCTAGCAGTGGGTTTAATATACAGAGACACAGAATTTGTTCTCGTTGTGCTCAACCCAGACATCAAGGAATTCCAATTTATGCCTACTGGAATGAGCCGTGAATTTCAAATTCACGTCAGCAGCGTTAATCCAGGAGATGAATTCATCTAGGGTGGTAGAATCCCCTACCCAAATGAAAAAGATGTCGTCAATGAACCGAGACCAGGCTCGGACATTTTCATGAAAGGGGGCAATCTCGTTATATATATGGACTTGTTCAAACTGGCCCATATATAAACATGCCACACTATGGGCACAGGACGCTCCCATACTTACTCCTTGGATCTGATGAAAAAAGTTGTTATTAAACTCAAAATAGTTATCCCCCAGAACCACTTGAAGACAATCCAGAATAAATGGGGCATTAGTAATGTCCGATTCATTAAGAAGGGCTTCCTGTATGGCTTTCATGGCCCCATCCTGTGGTATATTGGTGTATAGAGACTCCAAGTCCAAGGTGACTAGGAGTTCTCTATCACAGGAATACTGCAGTCCTTCAATTTTAGAAATGAAATGTCCAGTGTCTGACATAGGAGTCCAATTTTTTTATCATGTTGCTGTTGGATTATGTTCTGAATACCTCAATAGGTATGTTGATATTCTTATTTTTATGGTGTGGGGTCTTTATCTAACAGAATACTCACCCTTCATTGGATTAGTCTCACGTGGTATTTTTATATATTGCGATAATCTTGATGAATAGTTCTTGCTTGGTGGTTGGTTTTTATTTTTTCTGAGGTCTCTAGTACCACTGTCACTAAATCTTTTGATGATATATTTTTCTCTCTGAACTGCTTGTTTCTTTATCAGTCTGTCTGTTTATTTTTGTTCTCTATGATGCACATTTCCTTGACTTCGTCTTTGACCATTGCTGTCGTACTTTTATCTATGTATCCTCTGATATCATATTTGCTCAAGCTTCTCGTGCATGCATTGATCATGATGTTAAGTCTGCCTTATAGCATTGGAAACTATATATCTATATTCATATTATTATAGGTTAATTGAGTGTCCCACGCCATCTAATTCACGGTTTACGACTTGCCCTGAGGAAGGTGTGGCCCGGGAGTAGGGTTTCCACCGAAACGCGCGTCGGCGTTGGTCTTTCTAAACCCTGAAGAGATTTTCTATCTTCCATCTGGACCATTTTATCAGAACATTCATTTACCTTGCTGGCTTCCTTTTAACTTTGGATGATTTGTTATGTATGTTTGTTGGTTGAAAAGAGCTCATGTGAAATGTATGAGTGTGCATGTATGAATGATGATTGTGTGTGGGGTACTTTATTCATTGTGTTTTTCTCATTGTTTTTTAGTTATATGTATCTCTTTTTTGTAATATAAGATAAAATTCTGTGATACCGTTTGATATTTTGATAATAAAAAGACAAAACTATTCATTGTATTTATTGTTGTTTTCTCAATGCATGCACGGGATTGCTTTGTTTATTTAATTAGCATAGGACCCCTTTGTGGGCCTTTATAATCCTTGAATGGGTGGGTAGTTCCTCCTTTCTTGTACTGTTTACCTGATCCCCTATTCTACCCACCCCTATCTTTTGTAGGGGTCCCTCCTTTTCTTGGTTGCTCTGTCTGCTGTAGTCTGGTGGTTCTTTTACAACAGTTTCCTCCGTTGCTCGTAAAGCGCTCCGATGGCTCGTTGGGCATGGTTTCGGCTATATAAAAGTACACAAAACAAACGTAAATATTGGCGCACCTTGTGCCACAATGAAACCAGTGAGGAGCTGGGGGGGGGGGTAGGAGTCCGGGGTGTCACAGCGTGAGCCGAACAATGAGGCTCGTATCCTGGATAATGACAATGTAACTTCATCCACAGAGTCAGGGAGCAATAGATTTAGGGCACATCGTATTGTATCATTTAATTTTTAACATCAGTGTCTGTGTTTAACTATATTATTTCCACTCATGTCTGCTGATTTATCCTTCTTCATTTGGTGAAGAAATATATAAATTCTGAATTTGAACAATTATTTGACTGATAGATGCACCCTCGCGCTTCGGTGCCGGTCAGGATTTAACAATATAAACAGCCGCATGTAAAAAAATACAGTCACCTGAGAAGATTGGCATGGCGGTACAAACACGAGCAGATTGGCAGCTATATAGCAACAGCGCACCCCTTATTACTGTAACACCCTGTGGTACCAGTCCTGTCAGCTACTGGTCAGGCAGCTGTGGCATGAAGAATCAGTAAAAATAGCATATTTTCGTATTTTTAAATAAATATCGACAGGGAAACTGATTGCTTTCTATTTTAAAAGATGAGTAAACAAGAATTACAAAGTGGACTTTCGCTCGGAGGGATCAATGCATTACACAAAAGAAGTCAATAGATCCAGCTTTCATGTGCCAACGCATGCAAAACAAGTAGATAGTAACCTGACCCACGAGGAATGCATCTGCCACCCTGCGCACCGCTGCTCGCTCCCGCAGGCAAAACGCTGTGGGAGTGAACATTACAAAAGAGGTGGGACATGCACCCGCCTTTAGCCATTTGGGTGCTTTCATTATTGAAAGACACACGCAAAAGCCAACCCAATGCGTGGGTGGAGTCAGACCCACACAGAGCAGTTACAAGAAGCCTTGCAGAGCAGCGCATGCGCGCTGCGCTCGACCTAAAAAGGAGTATAAACAAATCAAATTATGGCCACACAATAAATTACTATGAAATGTTAACTTCTCAGATTTCTAAATACAAAAAAGATAATACAGATATCAAAAGATACAATATGTGAGATACTCATAAAACCTGGAAAGGAAGAAATAGGAACGGTGGACTAGGGAGGAGATGATAAAGATGGTATACAATATGTAGTAAACCATATATTATTGATAGTTGGAAGATAGTAGCGATAATATCATACAAATATAAAATATTTCAAGTGAAGATATTCCCACTAACTGAACAATTTCCAATAGGTGACCGGTAAGTCCTAATTCAAATAACAGTGTTACTGGCTAAAGCATCAACAGTCCTAATGATAACATAAACAGCATGAATATAAATAATGATGGTAATGAATTAATAAGGAAATGAAAAAAGAAGTGATTCCCTTATTGTAGTTCCTAATTAGAAGAAAAATCTGAAATAGAATATTTATTAGCTAGAAAGGGGTTCCAAATTTGGATGAAAGTTCCAACATTGTCCTGCAATCTATAAATGAGTTTTTCATATGATGCTATTTTATACATTTCAATAAGCCATTCATCGTGTGTAGGGCATCGTGGTGTTCTCCAATGTCTTAATATACACATTTTTCCTACAGTGAGTGCTATAGCTATCAATCGTCTTGTATGGTTTGTGAGATTTGGGAGATCAGTAACATCATGTAATAGAACTAATTTGTCCGTTAAAGGAATGGACACTTGTATAGCTCTGTGTAGAGAGGCAGTTATGGAAGACCAATATTCCTTCAAAATTGGGCATCGGAATAAAATGTGTAGTATATCGCAGTCCTCCTGTGGGCACCTCCAACAGTGAGATTGGTGTAGTAAACCTGCTGACTTGAGTTTTTGTGGTGACCAGTACCAGTTATGAAGAATTTTGGAGAGAGTAAATTTCATTCTGGCCTCTCCGATTCCCTTATCCATGTTCATAATAACATCCTCCCATTCCTCATCGGAATAAGCTACAGTAATTAACCCTTGCCATTTGACATGAAGTTGTGCTAGTAATGGGTAAGAGTGTAATTTATGCACTGAAATTATAAAATCCAGAGACTGCGCCTTTGAATTTCCCCCAAATGTTTAAGTATTGTAACCCTGGGGAATCCTCAACTATCCAAGGAAATGGGCTTGTTTTAGTTGCAAGTATTTCCCCTCTTGGGAGGTAGGGAGTTGAAATTCTATCTGAAGCATTTCAAAGGTTTTAAGCTCACCTACTAAAGTGAGTAAGTGATCCAACGTTAGAATACCTGCTCTCTCCCATATATCCCAGGATATAGTCTGTTTACCTATTCTAATATCAGCGTTATGCCATATTGGGGCCTTTCCATGCAGTCTTGGGTTACTCTTAAGGAGTTTGTGGGCATGTATCCAGATCTTAAGCATAGATTGAATAATAGGGTTGGAAGTTTGTAAAGCAGGTGATTTAGGAGTGTAAAACATGTGCAAACCTGAAGTTGCCTGTACAGTTTGTCTTTCAATGAGAACCCATAGTGGGGGATCATCCTGTCTGGGCCAAAGATAAACCAATTGAGATAAATGGAGGGCTGTATAGTAATGCTCAATACATGGTAAACTGAGACCCCCATATCGCCTGTGAGCAATCAATTTTGAGATTTTAAGTCTAGGTCTCAGGGATCCCCAAATAAAGGTTTTAATACCTTTGTCAATATCTCGCAATATTGATATTTTAACTGTCAAAGGCAACATACCTAAAATATAAGTGAAACAGGGCACTATAATAATTTTCACTGCCTGTACTCTACCCCAAAAAGACAAGTTAAGATGGGACCATTTTTCATACTCTGACTTCGTTTTGGCAATAAGTGGATCTAAGTTATCTTGAATCATACGTTCTAAACCTGTGTTGATATAAATACCTAAATACTTCAGGCGGTCCACTTTCCATTGAAATTATAGCCCAAAATAGCTGCTTTCGTTGTACCCCTGGACAATGGGAGAGCTTCACTCTTATTCCAATTGACTTTGTAGCCAGAAATGATCGAGAAGCGAGAAATGGTAGACAGGAGTCTAGGGAGTGAAGTAGGCAGATCAGTAAGTGTGAGCAATAGGTCATCTGCATAAAGAAGTATTTTTGAGATCCCTGCTGGTGTAGGAATGCCTGCTATTTGTGAACACTGTCTTATTGCCGCAGCCAGCGGTTCAAGTGCAAGAAGGAACAAAAGGGGCGATAAAGGGCAACCCTGGCGGGTTCCTCTTTGCACTAAAAAAGATTTTGAAAGGAAACCCCCACAATTCACTTGTGCGGATGGTGTCTCATATAACCATTTGACCTTAGAGATATATTCATTGCCTAATCCCAGCCTTGTAGTGTACGGAACATATAGCTCCATTCAATACGGTAAAAGGCCTTCACGGCATCTAAGGATAAGGCTACTCTATCTTCTCCAGCATCCTTGGAAAGCCAGAGTATGTGAACCAAAGTGCGTAGATCGTTACGAGAGTTTCTGCCTGCCATGAATCCCACTTGAGAATTATGTATGAGTTTAGCGATAACTTGTTTGAGTCTAATGGTGGCTAATATCTTTGAATCTGTATTCAGAAGGGAAATTGGACGATAGTTACTGCAGTATAATGGATCTTTCTCAGGTTTGGGAAGGACCGTTATGATTGCTTTATTTGTGAGAGAGGAGAGGCTACCAGTTTCCTCTGCTTCTTTATAGGCCTCATAAAGGGCGTCTATTGCTTCTGGTTTTACCCAACGGTAAAATTCCCCAGGAAAACCATCTTCTCCCGGTGCTTTATTGTATGGAAGATTAGAGATTGCTTGGGCAATTTCATCCTTTGTTATTTCACCTGCCAGTATGAGCCGATCCTGTTCATTGAGGCGGGGGAGTGCTATTTTATCAAAAAATTCCTGATCTTTGTGGTGATCATCATCAACCTCTGAGCTATAGGACTTCTCATAATAATCTGAAAATGTATTAGCTATTTCCGGAGTCTGTTATTAGCTTACCTTCAGAATTATAAATAGCTGTCATAGCTTCTCTCCGTTTTAATCGTGCCGCTAGTAAACGACCAGCTTTTTCTCCTTGTTCGTAATTTCGAGCCTTAAGTCTATATAACATATATTCTGCTTTCGAAGTATATATTGTATTAAGCTCCATTTTAGCCTTTTCCAATCTACATCTGGAAGCTTCGGTTGGATTGGTAAAATGAGCATGTGTCAGGGTTTTGATATCATTTTCTAAAAAAGTCTGTTGTTCTGTTCTACGTTTATTGGCTATGGCAGAATCTCTCATAATTTGCCCCCTAATGGTGGCTTCTGCAGCTGCCCATAAAATTTGTGGAGAAGAAACTGAACCTTTGTTGTCTTTCATATAAGTAGTCAAATGTGATTGTAATTGTGATTTTTCTGTCGGTAGTTTGTATCGGGATATGTTTAAACGTCATGGTTTCCTACAAGGGCGTTTCAGACCCCAATCAAGCTGTAGACTGATAGGAGCATGGTCTGAAAGTGCAATTTCTAAAATATCACAATCAAGTACATGTGGTATGATAGAATGTGAAATAAGGAAATAGTCTATTCTAGAATAGGAATCATGTACTGCAGAGTGATATGTAAACCCCTTATCTGAAGGATGTAGTAAACGCCAAATGTCAGTCAACCCATGATCTTCACGGATGTCTCCCAGTATCGCTCGATCTAGGCCATGTGTCGTGTCTAGGGGGCCCGTTCTGTCTAAGATCACATCCGGGGCAAGATTCCAGTCACCCCCCAGAGCTATTTTGGAAATTCCCATCTCTGTTAGAATTCTGTTTAGATGAAGGAAAAAAGAAGCTTTGTTCCCAACGGGGGCATAAATAGACCCCACTCCGAATATGTTATTACCGATTTTAAGCTTGGCTAGAACAAACTGACCATCTTCATCTGACCAGGACTGTAGTATTTGACACCGCAGTGTTTTCCGTATCAGAATGGCTACACCACATTTTCTAGTAATAGTATGGGATATAGGATCTCCTGACGTGTGAGAAGGAGGTTTGCAGCTGTAAAGAATCTGGCCTACCCAATCTCGTTTTAATTTTTCTGATTCTATACCGGATAGATGTGTCTCTTTTATGAGAGCAATATCTGTATGTTTGCAGGCTAAATAGGAAAGAATTTTCTTCCTTTTAATGTAATTAGTAAAGCCATTGACATTGATGGACACAATGTGCATAGGACTAGTTGTCATGATGCGGATTGGAAATGTTAGAGTATGTTTGTATTGTGTGAGAATGTATCAAAGAGGTTAAAAAGGGAAAGGAAGGTTGATAAATGATGTGGGGAATATGGTAATGGAAAATTACTGAAGCGAGAGAAAAAAAAAAAGTAGAATTAACTTGAAACCAATATGTGCAAATATGATCACACAATATTGTTAATACTAAACTTTAATTGGTGTAAGTACACCGTTCTACCTGCTAGAAAGGAAAAGAACACTACAGATCAAACAATCTATATCTTTCGTCGGTGGTTCTAAACCTCAATGCGAGAAGCAGACTCCGCAGGGGAGAAAACCACACGTGGTAATCAGATTATGAAAAGAACCAAGCCATGGAGTTCTAAAGTCCATCTTGGAGATTTGTATATACAAATACAGTATGAGACAGACATGGTGTATTGAACAACAATGTAGGAGAAAAGGAAATGAATCATATCCAGAGGTAATAACTGGAGTAAAACAGTAATAACATTATATTAATACATAGCATGCATATATACTCATCTAGCTGGAAGAAGCAACAGTGGAAGGTTTAGCATCAGATACTTTATCAAAAGACGTAGATGACTTCAAGGGTGATCTCGATTTGTCTCTGGTATTTTCCTGTGAGTACTTCTACACAGTGGACCACTTTATCTCGGTCAGACTGTTTCTTAAAGGTAAGGACATGTAATCTACCAGTACGGCGGTTTTGAGGATCATTCTGTAATTGAAGTTGACTGTTCATAGTGGTTTCGGTCAGGGGTGGTGGTGTTAAGTCCATGTGTTGGTCCTCTAAACTGTCCAAGAAGCGTACCAGATCTTCAGGCTCTGTGTAATCTCTTGATTTCCCATCCATTGTGATCCACATTGTAGCAGGTTCTAAAAGACCATATTTAATATCCCATTCCCGAAGTCTTGGCCTAAATTGCAGGAACGCTTTTCGTTTGGCATTGGTTTCAGTGGAGAAGTCCGCAGCAATAAATACTTTATGGTCTTCCAAGTTGTAAGGACCATGTTTACGAGCAGCTATTAGTATTTGACGGACATGTTCATGACGCAGGAGACACGCAATTATTGGTCTAGGTCTAGATTCAAGGGTTGAAGTTGAAGTTCTTGAACGAATCCTGTGAGCTCTCTGCAACTCAAGGGGATGCTCAAAAGATGTGTTCAGTAGCCGCGGTATCAAGGTTAGTAGCAAGCGCTTCACATCATTATTCATTTCCATTTTTTCTGGAATTCCATAAAAGAAAACATTATTTCTTCGGGCCCGGTGTTCCAAATCTATTACTTTTTGTTTTAAATGCCAGATATCTATACACTAACGCTCTGCATTATCTAATCTTTCTTCCAAAAGGGTGGTTCGTTTATCTAGAGTTTCCACTTTGGTATGAAAAGAGTTTAGGTCCATCCTTATTGACTTCATTTCTGTCGCGAGATCTGAGATCTTGACATCCATAGATCCCAATCGTTGTCCCACAGCAGAGATCTCTTTTAAAATAAGGTCCATAGAAGCAGTGTCTTGTGGGACAGTAGTAGAAGTGCCCGAAGGTAGAGTGTTCCCTACTACTTGTGTAAAGAAAGGCTTTCTATTAGGTTTTTCACTGGCCATACTGTTCTACTTCAATGTTAGAGAAGACAAGAAATAAGTGCTGCCTAATAACCAAATATGATATCCAGTCGCCTCACAAAGCAGTTGGGTAGTAACACTATAAGCACAAATACATATTTGGATATGGACAGACTTCTGGGATTCTCAAAAATTATGGCTGCATGTTTTCAAACAAGGGTTGCTGAAAAACAGTCTATTGGAAATGTCACTCGGCTTTCCCCTGTTTATCTAAGTTCGCTCTGCACCCTTTGCTGGTAGGACTTTCCTTGTCTTCTTAAATGTGTAGCAGAGGCTAAGCTGTCAAATGAAGAGAAATACCTTAGGTTTGAAAGTTCTCATATGCTTCCCCTGCGCCCTGTGAGAAGTACAAGAGTAATGCAGAAACACACAGCAGCCTTTTCACTTCAAGAAAGGGAATTCCACTTAACTCTGACAGAATGAGTAATTTTTCACAGACTTCTGGGATTCTAACAAATTATGACTGCATGTCTTTAAAACAGGGGTTGCTGAAAAACAGTCACCGGGCAATCAGAAATGTCACACAGCTTTCCCCTGCTGTGTTGCTTGACAGAACGAGTTGTTTTTTCCACAGACTTCTGGGATTCTAAAAAGTTATGGCTTCATGTTTTCAAACAAGGGGTGCTGAAAAACAGGGTATCAGAAATGCCACACAGCTTTCCCCTGCCTAGCCAAATTCCCTCTACACTCTCTGCTGATAGGAATTCTCATTTTACATAGCAGAGACTAAGCTGTCAAATGAAGAGAGATACCTCAGAGTTGAAAGTTCTTATATGCTACTCCTGTGTCATGTGAGCAATTCAAAAACAATTCAAAAACAGGCAGCAGTCTTTCCACTTCAAGAAAGGGAATTACTCACAACTCTTTAGAATCAGGCTGTTTCCTGACAGAACGAGTTGTTTTTTCACAGACTTCTGGGATTCCAAAAATTATGGCTGCTTGTTTTCAAACAGGGGTTGCTGAAAAACAGAGTATCGGAAATACCACACAGCTTTCCCCTTTTTAGCCAAATTCCCTCTACACTCTCTGCTGACAGGAATTCCCATGTTACGTAGCAAAGTCTATTCTTCTCAACAACACACAGCAGTCTTTCCACTTCAAGAAAGGGAATTTCTCTTAACTCTTTAGAATCAAGCTGTTTCCTGACAGAGGCTTCTTGTAATCAAGCAGATTTCAGAAGTGGAGTGTAGGCTTCGCCCTTTCTTTCCATTGGCTTGCGTCATCGTGCATGCTAAACGCTGGCTTTCCATTGTAAGTGAGGCTTTTTAGTCACTCCTCGTTACCGCCCGGACTCCTTTTGGCCCCGCCCACCCGGACTGGATCTTTTGCTTGCGGCGTTAGATGGTCTCCTTTATTAGTCCGTAAGCACCATTTTGTTGTTTATTCGGCTATGGCAATGGCGGCCAGCAGACGTGAATCCGCATGCACAGACATCCAGGAAACTGAGCACAAGAGCAGTAGCATCACGTCAGTGTACAGATGTGGATTCAAAGCAATACTAGTTTCAGTTTATAGTGAAGTGTCATTCCCCACATAGCTGGATCGCACATCCCGACACCAGTGTGGCACTAGATCAGCCTTTGAAATTTGCCCGAGTGAGGATGGGAGTGTGTGAGAGCTCCCCTTAAGCTATTCGGCTGCTAGAAACCAACGATCCTCAACTCAAACCAGCACGCCCGCTTCCACCATGGCCCTTCGTGTGCATTGTGCGCCGCAGAACGAGGCAGGCTTTCATCGCCTGGTTTTGCTTGTTTATTTTTAGTATTCAGCTTGCACTGAGAGACTGCATACCTCTGCAGTGCCTCATCATATCTCCCCCAGCCCCTCCTGCTCTCCTTTGGACCACCCGTCCTCGCGCTCCGTCAGTGACTTGTTATATATACACCACAACGGAAAGATAAGAAGCATAAACGGCAACCACCTAAACTACCCCGCCCCGTCTTGTCCCGTATCAGAGTCGGATCAACATCCTGTGATTATGGGCAAATCACTGGAGGTAAAAACAAAAAAAATGAGTAACGTGACTGGTGTTCATGTAAAGCGCTCCGAACACCTTCGGGTCAATTTCGCGCTATATACAACTGCAAAACAAAAATAGTGGACATCTGTAAATTATGTAATCCGCTTCTTCACAAAAACTCCAGCTTAAGGCAGTAGACCCCCTATCTAATTGTTTGATATTTTTTAGAGCAATAGCACCCGAAGAAATCATTAGCCTCGCACCTAAATGCGTCACATGGCAGAGTACCTTTATATTTTCAAAAAATATTTTTATGTCCGTGCAGCAGGAGCAAAGATGGGCTTCTGCAGTAACTATCATGATGTGATCTGTATGAACTCTAGTGGCGGGAAGTCGTTTCAACAAATAAATGCTCTCCCTGCTCTGCACAGATTACCTGCTTTCATCTCTGGGGAATACAACAGAAAAACACCGTCTGCGCAGAGGGGCGGGTCTGCGCCATTGCCTCACAAGTAACCGGTATTCCCGACTGCATGAAAGCGGCCTTTGATACCTCACAGAGGTCCCGTCTTTCCGAGGTCACACACTCCTTAACCACCAGAGTCAGGCAAACTTTGTACCTCAGTTTGGCCCCCGGGGCTCACCTTTCCCTCCTCCACACTTTGAGGACACATGTTTTTCTTAGAAAGGCACATCTAATCTGAAGGGGTCTACGTGTCCCCTCTTTATCACCCAGCATACCCAATGTCAGAAAACTACCTACCCCAGAAACCATGCCAGCTAAAATATTCATTTGGGGGCAGGACACACTCCTATCGCTTTTTTAAAAACAATTTATAGGACGGGCGTTAAGCGCATTTGCGAGAGTTTAAGCTATTGGCATTGTAAATGACAATGCCTTTTATTCATCTGTTTTAAAACACATAAATAAAAGGCAGTCATTTACAATGCCAATAGCTTAAACTCTCGTAAATGCGAGACCTATTGCATTGCAAATGCTTGTTCACAGACTCTCTCAGCTACAGAAATGGTGCTCTAATTTTCCCTCCACACCTCTGCTGACAGGTAAACACCTGCCCTTCCCCTCTGCCAGTCTGAAGAGTTCAACCAAAGTTCAAGAGTAATTAAATTCCCCTGAAGCAGCCTCTGTGTTTAAAAGCAAGGAAAGTCACTTATCTCTTGAGCAGCTGACTGTTTCCTGAGAGAATGATTTGTGAATCTCAGCTGAAGGAAAGACAGGCTTCAGGATTTCATTGAAGAGCTCCCGTTTAACTGAAGTTTCTCATGTCAAAAATAACCTCAAAGTTAGGTCTGTTGTCTCATTCATGTTACTTTCATTCTTGCTCCAAGTCCACCTGTTGACAGCTGAATTGAAGAATTCTCCCCTCCGGAGCCCTGGAGCTCTACACAGAGGCAGCCATTTCAGTCGGGGCCAGACTCCGCACCCCCAGGCATTCGTTTTCATCAATGCCTGCAGGGGCTTTTAGATAGTGGCTAACTGGAGCACAAACCGTCCACAATATGTGACAATGCCTAGGAAGAGCCTCACATGTTCAAGTCAGCTTGGTGAACCATTGTGGTCTCTTCAGGTCTACAATATTGTCATCCATGGTAAGGGTTATGCATCTTTTTTGCCGTATTGCCTTGTTTAGGAGTCTCATGGCAATGCATATTTGATAGTGCCTGCCTCCTTAGGCTTTGTGGTGATAGCCATAGAAGATACCCACAGTGAATGCCCAGATACCTGCTCAATTACACCCATTTGCTGCAGTCTTCATTATTCTTCCATCAGACCCCGGAAGTGGAATGGAGCTCGCCGGTGTCTAAAGGGTCTTGGTCGAATTGTTTTAAAATCGATATGAAGTTTTATGGCTGTGCTTTGAGCCATCTAAGCCCCACAAATAGCTGTGTAAATTCCTTGATAATTTGGCCTGATACTCCTGAACTCTTTTGTGCCTAGAAGACTAGATCTTGGTCCTCCAACATGACACTTCAGAGGATTGTTTCTTCTTCTTTGGGGACATAAGAGCAGGCTTGCTTTTCGATGTCTCTTCAGCGGGTGGTTACCTCAATCAAACCTGCCAGAGGTATTGTTTTTTGCCCCCTCCCCCCCCCACTCAGATTTTGATGGGTATTGGTGTAAGTGGTGGCTTGAGCTGCAAACTCTGGTTTGGTTTTGTAAGAAATTAGATTATTGGGGTGAGTGACTACCCACCTCAAGGAATAATCACAACCCTTGTCGGAGTGAGCCCACGAAGTCAATAAATTAACCTGAGCCCAACCCCCTGATAGCTACGGCACAAAGCAGACAGGCTTAATTCAGGGCAATGTGTAAAGTATTTATGCAGTTGAAAAACAGTAAAATGTAAAACAATAAAGATCACAAACTGAGCTAAACAAATAGAGTACATTTTAATATATAAAATGGCACCAAAATGAAAAAAATTCATTAAGGGGGAACTGGAGATAAAACTTTAAAAAATGTAAGAAGTAAGAAGTAGTAATAAGTAGAAATAGCACCAAAAAGAAGGCGACCCGTTCAGGAAACTCTGGCCTTTTATTTAGCAGCAAGTATCCTACTGGGACGGGGAGTGTCAATTTTACCAATAAAAGTTCATTTTCAGATACCCAAGCATGCACGGTGCTGCCGGCTGACATTCCAGGCATGGCATTAGGTGTTGCACATGCCAATCATCTGCTACGTTAGGTTACACGTAGAACCAGCAGAACTGGAGCAGGTGCCAACATCTTGTAGTTTATTAAAAAACGGTGGATGCCTTTATTTTCTTCAGGATGTTATGTTAGAAAAATGAAAATCCTTTTCCAATAAAGAAAATCTTTTTTGTCCAATCCCTGACCAACTAAAGTTCCGATTGAATTAATGACGGTCAACCTATTTGAATTCCAATATACCGTTAAGGGATAGAGCTCTCTTCATAAACATTGAAAAGTGGGGCAAGATCTAATGGTTTTGACAAAGGAATTAGCTGACCTTTTGGCTTTGTTGATGCTGAAGAGCATCAGGAAAAAGGAGATAAAAAACAAGCAATGACTCCTGGAGTGTGACTACTTATATAATCACATGTGTTGTACGCGTTGTGGCTATTTTTTTCTTTACTTTTAATTTGGCTGGCACCAGCTTAAGGACTAATATGTGCGCATGCATGCCTACATAAGCACCATGAGGCTGTGGTGGCTGATTTTGCTTTATTTTTAATTTACTATTCTAACAGGGTCACCCATTTCGGAACATGAAATTAAAAAACAAATGTGTGAGAATAGAGCAAGGAGCGTTTCAGTAGCAAATTGCAGCGTCCTTTCTGGGGAGTCGGGAAGGGAGAATGGTGGGGGTTCCTAGAGAGACAAAACAGCAATTTACCACCGTTTATGGTGGCTGCACAAAGATGAGACATGGCGTGAAGGAGGGTGAATGCAGTCATTAAGTTTCTTATGTGCAAGTACTGAGTACAAGTACTGAACTCAAGAGTTGAACCTGCCTCACTTCCTATGCCAAAGCAACTTAGAGAGAGGTCTTTCTTGAAGCACATGAGAAGATGAAGTGGATGTGCATAGCTCTGGAGAGCTTGCGCCATTGCCTTGAGTAAATCATACCAAGAAGTAGACACTATGATCATGCATGTGCACCGAGGAATATTTGTGACAGATTGTGACCTGGTGGCGCGCCCATCAATCAATCAGGTGTTTGTTAAGCGCGACTACTCACCCGTAAGGGTCTCAAGGCGCTGGGGAGGAGAGGAGGTGCAGGTTCCAGTTCATCAAGGAGGGGGTTTGTCGAAGAGCCAAGTTTTGAGGTTTCTCGTGAAGATGGGGAGGGATGTTGTCTGTCTGAGGTGGAGCGGTAGGGCGTTCCAGGCTCTGGCCGCGAGGAAGGAGAAGGAGCGGCCTCCCGATCTGGTCTTTCTGGCGCGGGGGACCATGGCGTAGGAGAGCTGGGCTGATCGTAGGGTCCTTTGGAGTGCGTGGAATTTGAGTCGGCTGTTCAGGTATGCTGGTCCGGTGTTGTGGAGGGCTTTGTGTGCGTGGGTGAGAATCTTAAAGGTGATTCTAGCCTCGATGGGGAGCCAGTGGAGTGTGCGCAGGTGCTGGGAGATATGGCAGTGTCTAGGCAAGTTGAAAGACCAGTCTTGCTGCGGCGGTCTGGATGTTTTGTAGCTTGCGGGTGAGGTTTTTGTTTATTCCGGCGTAGAGTGCGTTGCTGTAGTCGAGTCTGCTGGTAACGAGGGCGTGAGTGACGGTCTTTCTGTGCTCGAGGGGGATCCATTTGAAAGTCTTACGTAGAAGGCAGAGGGTGTGGAAGCAGGAGGATGCAACGGAGTTGATCTGGCGGTCCATTTTAAGCTCGGAGTCCAGTATGATTCCAAGGTTGCGTGCGTGGTCCGTGGGGGTGGGTGGGCTTCCGAGGGCTGGGGGCCACCAGGTGTCGTTCCAGGCGTCGGGGTGTGGGCCCATGATGAGTACTTCTGTTTTGTCGGTGTTGAGTTGTAGGCAGCTGCTTTTCATCCATTTGGCGACAGCTTCCATGCCTTCTTGAAAGTTGTGTTTGGCTGCGTTGGGTTCGTTGGATAGTGAGAGGATGAGTTGGGTGTCGCCTGCGTATGAAACAATGTTGAGTCCGTGGGTTCTGACGATGGGGGCGAGCGGAGCCATGTAGACGTTGAAGAGCGTGGGGCTGAGGGAGGCCCCTGGGGGACTCCGCAGATGGTTGGTGTAGGGTCCGAGAGGAAAGGGGGGAGTCTGACCAGCTGCGTTCTGCCGGAGAGGAATGAGTGGATCCAGTCGAGGGCTTTGTCCCAGATCCCTGCGTCGTGGAGTCTGCGTGTTAGGGTGCGGTGGGAGACTGTGTCGAAGGCCGCTGAGAGGTCGAGGAGGATGAGGGCTACTGTTTCTCCTTTGTCCAGTAGGGAGCGGATGTCATCTGTTGCGGCGAGGAGGGCGGTTTCTGTGCTGTGGTTTTTTCTGAAGCCGGATTGGGAGGAGTCGAGGATGTTGTGCTCTTCGATGAAGGTGGCGAGTTGGCTGTTGATGGCTTTCTCGATGACTTTGGCTGGGAACGGGAGCAGGGAGATTGGTCTGTAGTTTTTGAGGTCAGTGGGGTCCGCCGAGGGCTTCTTCAGGAGGGGGTTGATCTCGGCGTGTTTCCAGTCATCGGGGAAGAAGGCGTTCGCCAGGGAGCGGTTGATGGTGTGGCGAAGCATGGGTGCGATGGTGTCGGCGGCTCTGTTGAAGATGTGGTGGGGCAGGGCTCCGTGGGGGCCCCGGAGTGGATAGACTTCGTCTTCAGTGTGTCTTCGGTGGTGAGGGCTGTCCAGCTGTCAATCGTTGGCTTCCGGGTGTCGGGGTGGCTGGTGAGAGTTCAGTGTGTTGGTTGTCTTTGTCGAAGTTGTCGTAGATGTTCTTGATTTTGTGGTGGAAGAAGGTGCTGAGTTTGCTGCAGAGGTCTTGTGAGGGAGGAATGTCCGTAGACTCGCTGGTGGGTCGGGCGAACTCCTTGATGATGCTGAAGAGTTCTTTGCTGTTGTGCGCGAGTGTGGAGATTCTGTCTTCGATCGCTGTTTTTCTCTTATTTCTGATGAGTTGGTGGTGGGCGTTGGGAGCGGCTCTGAAGTTGTTGTGGGCTTCTGTGGATTTGGAGTTCCTCCAGGTCTTTGAGGCGGCGGCATGTGTGTCTGGATTCTCAAAGTTCGGTGGTAAACCATCTGGCTTTCTTGGCGTGTGTGTTGTTGTTCTTCTTGAGGGGGGCTATGGTGTTGGCGCTGTTGGAGATCCATCTGTGCAGAGTTCGGGCTGCGGTGTTGGGGTCGTCGTCTTCCGCGGTGGTTGGGGTGGAGTTGCCGAGTGAGGAGGTGAGCTGGTCATCGGTGATTTTGGTCCAGTTTCTTCTTGGGAGCAGGTGCTGGTGTCTGTGGGTGGTGGGTGTTCTGAAGGTGAAATGGATGCAGTGATGGTCTGTCCACGGGAGTTCGGTGGTGTGGCTGAAAGTGATGGAGTTTCCTGTTGTGAAGAGGGGGTCGAGGGTGTGCCCTGCTGAGTGCGTGGGTTCGGTCACGATCTGGCGGAGTCCAATGTTGTGGAGGTTGTCCAGGAGGGATGCAGTGTTGGGGTCTAGTTGGTTGTCGAGGTGGAAGTTGAGGTGGAAGTTGAGGTGGAAGTTGAGGTGGAAGTTGAGGTGGAAGTTGAGGTCTCCCAGCAGGGTGTAGTTGGTGGATGCGATGGCTTGCAGGGAGATGATGTCCGTGATGGAGTTGGTGAAAGGTCCGCGGGGTCAGTAGATGAGTTTCTCAGAGGGTGGTGGTAGGGCTGGCCTGTATCTTGAAATGTAGGTGTTCCATCAGGTCTGTGGGCTCGTCGGGGAGTGTGTTCAGCCGGAGGGTGGATTTGTGGACGATGGCGATTCCTCCTCCCGGGCGGGTGGGGTGGTCCTTCCGGGAGATCTTGCATCCCTGGGGAATAGCGATGGCGATGTCCGGTCCCGAGGTGGTGTTGGTCCAGGTTTCGGTGAGGAATGCTACGTCCAGGGTGGTGCTGTCGAAGAGGTCCCAGATTTCGGAGGGAGGGTTTGTGGAGTAATCAGACGTTGAGGAGGATGAATTGCAGGGTCTTCGGTTGGGTTGTGTTCTTGCTGGCGGGTTGTGCTGGGTCGGTGTTCCTGGCGGTGCTGCAGGTGTGCCAGCAGCGGTGACAGCTGAAAGGTCCGTGGGTGTCGGCTGGTGATGCTAGCTTGCAGTTGTTGTTGCGGCCTGGGTTGAGTGCGTGGAGTTCCGCTGGGTTGTAGCGTTGGCGGTGCGGAGGTCCAGGGTTCCTTGCGCTGGTCGCTGTTGCGTCGCAGACGGGCGCAGACGGGCTTGGCTTTGGCGCGCCGGCGGCACGGCCGCACAGCGGCCTCCATTAAGTAGGGGGGGGGGGTAAGCGCAGCTGAGAGGCGGGAAGCGGCGATCGGGAGGGGGCGGGAACCAGAGTACGGGGGAGAGCGGGAAGAGTGAATGAGAATAATCAACCAAGGATTAAAGACAAGAAAAACAAGGCAATAGCAAAGACTAAGGACCAAAAACAGAATACAAATAAGCAAAAGCAAGACTAAGGAACCAAAACAAGGCAAACCGGCAATTCAATGCGATCAGGACAGGCACAGAGAGCTGGTCGGGAGTGGTCTCGAACCCTGCTCTACCGGGTCTGCGGCAGTGACGGCCAGGCAGAGCTGCGTGGAGGGAGAGCGGTTCCCAGGCCAGAAGGTCAGGGCACTTGCTCGATCCTCCGCGTAGCGGCCTCCATTAAGTAGGGGGGGGGGGTGGAGTGCAGCTGGGAGGCGGGAAGCGGCGATCGGAAGGGGGCGGGAAACCAGAGTACGGGGGAGAGCGGGAAGAGAGAATGAGAATAATCAACCAAGGATTAAAGACAAGAAAAAACAAGGCAATAGCAAAGACTAAGGACCAAAAACAGAATACAAATAAGCAAAAGCAAGACTAAGGAACCAGAACAAGGCAAACAGGCAATTCAATGCGATCAGGACAGGCACAGAGAGCGGGTCGGGGCTCATGCACCAGTTGGTATCACAGCTCCTCTCGCTCAGGAGTCATGCAGTGGACACCACATTGAGCGTCATGCACCCCAAGCACAATAGATCTACGGCCTGCTTCATCCAATGAGAGACAACAGAAAAGGTACTGTGCACAGGGAGGAGAAATCTAAGGTGGGGGGGGATGGGATGGAGAGGGAAAGGATCTCCAACAAGGAGGGCAAATATTCCAACGTAATGGCCAACAAAACGGTTGCACTCCAGATAATAGACCCCTTCAAGGGAGGCCCCGAAACCTGGAAAAAAAAAAAAACACACATATATATATATATATATATATATATCTCCCCCCCCAGAGGTTGTCTTACAGGAGCCACACAGGCAGCCTCCTCAGTAGTTACTGAAGGGTATTAGTACCACCGGGTAGAATCGTTTGCTTCTGGAACACTATGTACAGTATTTCATTGTGCCCGAATCATGTAAATGTTACTTTTTTTTTAAAGAATACGCATTGGCTAGATATTGAATTATTAACTGGTATTGGTTGTTTATGGAGATCTTGTTCTCCAACCTCACACCACCTCCCAGACTAAGCTTGCAACTGCTCGGCTTCACTAACCGGAGGGTCAAGTGCTAAAGGGCTCAGTTTGGGATCCCGCAGTAAGAAGCCGCCCCAGGACACTTGTACTAAAAGGCTCTAAAACTCTCATTGAAACAACCTGAGCCCACTAACCTGGACGACCCTGGGACTCCAGAACAAGCCCCAAAGAAGACCAATGTTTAACAGGGCAGAGAGAGACGACTGGGATGGGCCCATTTAATTGCTTCTGCTCAAGGCCTACGGACACCCGGGGCAGGTACCTGCTCGTGCACTGCACACAGGGTAGTTTACTGGCTACAGGTCAACAACTACGGACACCCCGGTGCAAGTACCTACCCGTGCACTGCACACAGGGCAAAGTGGGGTGACAGGTAGGGTTCATTCTGTGCCTACAGGTCAACATCTAGGGACACCCTGGTGCAGGTACCTGCCAGTGCACTTCACACAGGCCAAAGTGGGGTGACAGGCAGGGATCATTCACTGGCTGCAGGGATCATTCACTGGCTACAGGTCAACACCTACAGACACCCCAGTACAGGTACCTGCCAGTGCACTGCACACAGGGCTCCGTCGCCCTGTCTCGGTTTTGTCTCACTCAACCTCCATCTCTCTAAAAACAAAACCGACCGTGAAGCTTGTACCTCTGGAATGCAAACAGTTCATCATTCTACACAATGGTGTGCACCAGCACCGGCCTCGCCTTAGCAAATGGAAAAGAGCGTACTATAGGAAGCGCGCCATTAGGGCACGGAACCCCGGGATCCCGGCCACGCCTTCGTGGCTCCTGGCCAAGGGATTGGACGACGCTAGCGGTGGGAATTACATCTGGGGCGAGTAGTGACGTCACTTCCTGCCAGGGTCGGCGTTTGGAGGGTGGGGGGGGGAGAAGAGGAGGCGGTGGGGGCCTATTTAGGGCACCGTGCCCAGGCCCTCGTCCTCTTCAGCGCCGGCCCCGTGTACAGTGGATTCCTGTAAATCTTTGTGTCGGAGAGTCCTCTTCTTTCTTTGTTCCCCTGCAGGTGATGGACGTCGGTTCGAGGACCGGGGCAGGCGCTTTTCGTGGGACCTCCGGTTGCTTGCTGGACCGGGAACCTCTCGTACTAGAGAGTGCACGCCCAGCCCAGGCCTTTGTAGCAGTTCGGTCCTTGGCGGCGAGGAGGATTAACGGGCCTAGCAGTGGGATTCCCTAGTCGGGCAGGAGTTTGTTGGTTGGTTTGCTTTCCTGCACACGGAGGTAAGGGGGGGGGGTCTTTGTGGTGGGCAGTCGCGGGAGAGGTGCTTAAAGAGATTTAATAAGAATGGGGGAGCTCTAGCACGGTGACCCCTCGCGCCTCCTTTGACTGTCCGGTGCAGAGAGCAGAAGACGCACGGTAGCGGTGTGCGCGGGAGCAGTCTCCTGTCCCTTCCCCCCCCCCACCAACTTCCTTCGATTTAGCGTTTCTGTGGTGCATCTTGCCTAGTCCCAATTGTGGTAGCCCTAATTTTACCCCTTACGGCTAGCGGTGCGGGTGGGGAAGGATTATTGTTGCATACCCTGCTTCTTCTATGGTGGCGTAGCAAGGGATTGAGTCGATTGCCTTCCGGGTGGGCATTCCGAGCACCTGGGGCTTGACTTTACTGAATTGTCGCGCTGTTGCAGGGTTGTCTAGTTATAGCGAAGTCGGGGAATTATGCCTGCTAAAGGAGGACACAATGGGAAAAGGAAGGACAGTGATCCAGAACTGTCCCAGTTACTTAAATTAGTTCTTGCTAAATTAGGCAGTAGCGAGGAGATGGAGGACGAGCCAGCAGGGCCGGTCCAAGATCAGGAGCCAGCACCTGGGTTGGAAGATCGCCCTCGCAGGACCAATGTGCCCCCTCGGGCAGCATTCCCACCGTTAGAAAAACGGGCTAAAACTGGAAGTAAGAGGGTGGATTCAGTTGGCTTAAACAGGGAGACCGGGCTGGATAGTCAGTCTCCCTCCAGTGAAGGTGCTCAGGGTACACCCGGCATTGCGGCCCCGCCTACTCCTCCGGCGGTAGCGCAGCAGGTGGTTCCCGGTTCAACGGATGGGGGTGCAGTATTAGCTGAGATACGCAGTGCACTGCGGGCACTGGCACCCTCCAGTCCAAGTATCCCGGCGGGGGAGACAGGGGGGCAAGTTGCCTTACCGAACCTTTGGGGGCGGGGGGGTCGGGCCCCTCCTTTGCGTTAGTGCAGGCACCTGCAGCGAATGTCTTGTTAGGTGGAGGGGCACCAGCTCAGGGTATACCATCAGGGGTGGTACCTGCTGTCGGGCAGGCGCCTGCAGCGAACATCCTGTTAGGTGTAGGGGGGCCAGCTCAGAGCTCACCATCAGGAGTGGTACCTGCACCCACGCCGGGGATCCCCGGGGGGGGTCAACAGGTTTACCACAGGGGTCCACAGCGAGCATACTTGCCTCAATGGCAGCATTACTAGCACAGTTAGCGGCGCCAGCATCTGGGGGTCAGGTCAATGGCGCCTCAGTGGCCCCTTGGGCGCCTTCGCCGAACTTGGGGGGCACCATGAGTGAATTACACAAACAGATAGAACTCATGGCGAGGGCGCAGGGACAAGATTGTTCAAGCACAGCCCCTTTGACAGTGGGGCAGGAGGACCTGGCTAAACCCGATACATCCACAGTTGCCCCAACAGGTAAAGGGTCAGAGACCACGGATAAAAATCCCAGTTGGGGGGGGCGGGGGGGGGGGGGGAGGTTCTGGGGGGCCAGGATACACTGCTTTCCAAACCTGGTAAATTAGCCTCTCACGTCCCAGCTGATCTAAAGGAAAAGATTTGGAAGGGCGAGTTCATTGATATATTCTCACTGATAAGGCCTAAAAGGAGGGAGGTTGAGGTTAAAGAAAAGGATGGGAAGGATAGCTCTTCCAAGGATAAAAAGCCGAAGGTGGAGGAGTCAATCACGAATTGGCTCTTTGGTTTTAACGTGTTTGCAACGGTAATACTGGAGGAAGAGGCCCGAGTTGGCTGCGCCATTGATATTTTATTCCAATAAAATTTTGAAGGCGCATGCAATGTACGGCGGGATGGCATGGTTAGACTATAACGGGGATTTCAGATGGGCAAAAGTGGAGGACCTGGAGATTGGTTGGGACCAGACAGAGGTGAATGTTTGGTTAGAAAGTGTGAATAACAAGACACCAATGAAGCAGTCCTTTCGTACAACACAATGGGGATCGGGCGAGAAAAAGGGGACCTGCTGGGCATTCAATCGAAAAATGTGTGCACGGCCTGCTGGTTCTTGCAAATTTTAACACGCCTGTGCTTTCTGTGGCCACCCATCCCATCCAGAATTCAAATGTATTAAGAAATCCAAGGATAGAGGGAGGGACCCCAAGGCATTACCCCAATAGGACTTTGCCCACTCCAGTTGAGATTGAGAGACTGATATTCTGGCTGAATCAGTATCCCAATAGGAATGCAGCCCAATTGCTCTATCAAGGTTTTTCCATAGGCTTTCGCATACCTGCTCAAGGGGTACCCCTGTTATGCATTTTGAGAACTTGCTGTCTGCAAGCACCCATTCCACGGTTGTCTCCCAAAGGTTAGAGAAGGAAGGCGCGCTGTGTAGGATAGCGGGCCCTTTCACGTCCCCCCCTGGCCGGACTATGTTTGTTCACCACTAGGGGTTGTGCCTATAAAAGACCCAGGCCAGTTCAGGATGATACATAATTTATCCGCACCTAGGGGTGCCTCAGTTAATGATGCGATAGACCCTGCTGTGTGCTCTGACTTACTCTTCATTTGATGCTGCATTACAAAAAGTGCATAATCTTGGCCCTAACGCCTTCATGGCAAAGACTGACATTGAGTCAGCCTTCCGGCTCATGCCAGTGCACCCTGATTACTATTTACTGGGCTTCCAATTTGGGGGCCATTATTTCTATGACAAATGCATGCCAATGGGCTGTGCTGTGTCCTGCAAGTATTTTGAGCTCTTCAGTTCAATGTTGCATTGGTTGTTCACCTCCATACCAGGTTACGAGCAGAAGTGAGGAATGACTTGAAGGTTTGGCGCGAGTTTCTGAGGAACTTTAATGGGAAAGTGGTTAGTCCTGCGCCGCCGGTCACCAGTGAGGCCTTGGGATTGTTCGCAGATGCGGCTGGTAGTGTTGGCTTTGGGGCAATTTTGGGACCACGCTGGTGTCGGGACGATTGGCCGGCGGCTTGGCATGCAAGTGGGCGGACGAGAAATATTGCTTTTTTGGAATTGTTCCCCATTGTAGTGGCAGTCACAGTATGGTCTGATTTCTTTTGTAACAAGTCAGTTGTTTTTTGGTCAGATAACAGGTCAGTGGTAGAGGCTATTAACAGGCAGGGTGCTTCTTGTGCCCACGTTCTAAGACTTTTGAAACATTTGGTTCTGTTATGTCTGAGATTGAATTTACTATTCAGAGCTGCACATATCCCAGGTGTCGATTCGGCTTAAACCTGCCACGGGGGCCCTAGTGTGCCCAGTTGCTCGGATGGAAGCTTACTTGACTATTCGCCCACAAGGGCGGGCACACTCCCTGTTTATGCATGAAAATGGGTGTTTATCAAAATATCAATTCAGGGCAGTGTTCATGAGCGCCTTGCGAAGTCTAGGTATAGACCCCGCTGGTTATTCTTCCCACTCGTTCAGGATCGGGAGCGAGTTTTTCAGTCGACTAGGTTAAGCGCGTGGGTCGATGGTCTTCTTCATGTTTCAAGCGCTATGTGCGTCCTGAGTTGTTGTGATATTGCTCAAACATGTTCGTGCGTGGCCATTCTGATACTTGTCTTTTCTTTCTGCAGTAGCATGCCCTCTACGGTGATATGGGTGTGGGACACCCTTTCGTACGACGGGCCGCTTACCGTTTGCAACAGCGGCGTAAGTCGAAACCGGCGTGTTTGGAAGGGATGTCATTCCTTTGGCGGGGCATTGAGGGCCTCCAAATCGGGCAGCTACGGCAGTTGGTGGAAGAGACGAGGGAGCACGAGGGACTCCAGTCCCCGGACTTAATCATCCTGCATTTGGGCGGGAACGACATGGTGAAGCTGGGTCGTCGGGCTGTCAGAGAGGCTTTGCTGACGGAGTTCGCATGGTTGGGGAGAGCATTCCCTGGGGCACAGATCGCATGGTCGCACATGATTCCGCGGCGGAAATGGGGGCCCGGAGTGAGGTCGAGGGCTTTGAACGTTTTAGTGAGGCGCTTGAATGGAGAATTGGCCAAGCTGTGTTCAGGGCAGGGCCGCCTTTGTCACATACCTCACAGGTTGCTCAGAGGGGACCACATGTTTCATCGCGATGGCGTGCACCTGTCGGACGTTGGGACAGACTTATGGATTGATGGCATTTGGTCATTTGTGCAGAATTTGTTCGGTGGTGGGGTGGGCGAAGGACCGGTTGGCCCTGGTCGCCCTTGTGGCGGTTAGGAGGCCACATAGATTGCCTTACTTTGTTAAGGGGAGTCCTCCTGCATACTCCCTAGGCCAGCACTGGGGGGGAGAGATGGTAAGCTCACCTCAGAGAAAATGGGGAAACCGGCTGGGGGCAAGGGCGCCAGGTTACAAGCTAGGGCATGGGGCTGCGGCCCCTGGTTATACCCTACGAGCCCCCTTAGGCAGCCTGGTGGTGGAGGGGTGGGTCCCTAGGGTTGCGGACAAGGACCGGATGGCAGGGGCTCACCTCTCAAGGACGCAGGTGGGTTGCACCTTGCGTGGTTCTCAGTTGGGGGCGCGAGCCGGAAGGCCCCTTAGTGCTGGAGCGATAGAGAACAGTTTTTGTATATAAATTAAGTCCTGTCATTTCTGCTGATTGATGCTGATGCTAGGAGCAAAGTAAATGTAAATATTATTTAGTGATCGAATTTGATAAGTCTATATCGTATCAAAAGTATTGAATTTGAATCTTGCTAGTTATATATTGTCATGTTTATGTGTGATGGTTTGTAATAAACATGGCCTCTTTTACCCACAGCTTTTGTCATCAAGTCTTGATTTGTGGGCTCTGATGGGGGCGGGCCAGGAACAACCTGGGGGGTCCGGGTCCTATAAGTCGCATGCACGTCAATGGTTAATGGATGCAAAGCGCATCCCCTACTGCTCAAGGGGCGGAGTTCAGGGCCCACCATGGCACAATGGAGCGGGGAAGAGGCGTCTGCAGGGGAAACCCACCCTTGCCCTTTTTAGGCCTCGGCCTGCACCAGCGATTGCGCTTGTCTGGCCGAGAGTTTTAGTAAGCGGGTTTTGGAAGTGCAAACCCACTGGCTTTCGGCTGGCGACCAGCTTGCGTTCACGATGGCGTGCACGCGCGCAGCTGCCATCTGGGTTTCCTATCTCTTCCTCATTTCCTCGTCATGGCTCATTAACTCTCTGGACTCTGATGTTTCAATTGCAGCAGCAGCTCACATTACCAACTGACAGGCCCTGGACTACAGTCACATGAAAAACAACAGCGATTAGCATTGAAATGCAAGCTTTTTTTTGTCAAGTTAGAAATATTGCTTCGGTGGGTTGATTTCACCTTATATCGCTTTTTGTTTTATATTGGGAGTCACAGCCTAATTACCAGTATTTTTGTCTCACTCTGTTTTTTTTAAAATATTTATTCGCGCAAAGCACAAAGCTATATTTAAGGTTACTTTTTCTGCGTCACTTCTTCACTCTATTTAAACTCCACACACCCCACTCTTATTGTCTCTCTCCTTCTCTCTCTCTCCCCTCTCTAATTCTCTCTCTACTTAATTAACTCTCCCCTATATCTTTTTTAGCCTTTCATTCTCTCACCCCTTTATCTGTTTCTCTTTCAAACTCCTTCATTCACTCGCTCCCCTTCTTTCTCTCTCTCTATCCCGCTCCACTCTTTATTCTATGTACACCCTTTCTCTCTCTCTTTCTCCCTCACCACCGTCTCTAATTGGGCATTATATCTTCACTCTCTCTCTCACTCGGCGCCGCCACAGTATCGCTCAGCGCCGCCACAGCAGCGCTCAGCGCCGCCACAGCATCGCTCAGGGCAGCCACAGCATCGCTCAGGGCCGCCACAGCATCGCTCAGGGCCGCCACAGCATCGCTCAGGGCCGCCACAGCATCGCTCAGGGGCGCCACAGCATCGCTCAGGGCCGCCACAGCATCGCTCAGGGCCGCCACAGCATCGCTCAGGGCCGCCACAGCATCACCCCGGAGCACCACAGCATCGCTCAGGGCCGCCACAGCATCACCCCGGGGCACCACAGCATCACCCCGGGGCACCACAGCATCACCCCGGGGCACCACAGCATCACCCCGGGGCACCACAGCATCACCCCGGGGCACCACAGCATCACCCCGGGGCACCACAGCATCACCCCGGGGCACCACAGCATCACTCAGCGCCAAGACAATATCACTCAGCACCACCACAACATCACTCAGCATCACAGCAGTATCACTCAGCAAGACCGGAGTATCATTCAGCATCACCTCAGCATCGTCTCCGCAACAGTCACCACCACCACCACTACCACCTCAGCATCACTCAGCACCACCTCAGCCTGCTCTCGGAATCTGGCATCTGTTGATTCTCCCCTGGCGTCTGGCCGCTGCTAGTGTTATAATACAGGTACTAGTTCCCAACCTTCACCCTCCGATTGTTTATGCCCCCTCAAAAAAAAAAGCTTTAACAAACAACCATTGCAATAGGCAGAAACAAGTTGCCAGCATTGCAAGAACAAAAGAAAACTGAGAATTTTTTTATTGTAAATACTTTTTTTAATATGGTCGTTCAGTTTTACACAATGCCTTCTTGGTCATATATAAAGTAACAAAAATGCTTCTGACACTTTTTTATTATAACTTTTCAGCATGCTGCACAGCAGCCACACTTCTCTACAGCACAGCTTGAAGACATTGGCAAAGTCAATAGCTCTGGCTAAACACTTATAAGGCCCCAAAGGCGAGACCTATTGGCTATGCCAATGCTTGTTGGTGTATGTGTGTGTGTGTGTGTGTCCGTACACCAGCTTCCTCAGGATTGTCCCCAAGACAATCCGATGTACTGGACCCAGAACATACACATACGTGCAAACAAGCCCGCGCGCCTCGACGGCAGCGGCCTGTCCGCCGACAGCGGCCTGTCCGCCGACAGCGGCCTATTTTGCATTGTTTTGTTCTGATTTTCACGCTGTTGCGCCCTTGTTAGCACCCATCAGAAACGAGTTAAAGAAAACAAAGACGGTCCAGCAAACAAGTGAAAATATGTGCACGGGCTGAAAAGGATTCTCGAGTCTGCTGGTGATAACACTGCCAGGGTTGGCTGTGGCACAAGAGCGCCTTAATCCTATTACAGGGATTCAGAGAAAGCTGCAGGGGTCCGAGCTGTGTACTGAAAGGGTTTCCGGTGTGAACTACCCCCTCCTCCCACACACACATCCACAAAGCCCGTTGATAAAGGTCTGGGGAGAAGGTTTGGTAACCGGGCTGCCATGCTCGTAGTCCCAACCTGTATGAAGCAGCACCGGAAACAGTTTGTAGCTTCCGTCCAGCTCGTTGAATCAAATCTAATGAGAGGGCAACGTCCTGCTGACCTGCGCGGCTTTACCCAGGCACTCACAGAGCCTTTCAAGTTATTTATGGATCCCACCCCTATAGCCCAACGCTAACCTAAGGGGATCAGAGGCTCAGAACCGACAGACGTCCCAGGAAGTACCCACCCCTTGGCAGAGAGTCTTCTATGAAAGATTCCTCCAACAGAGCACCCCGTCCCCGAGGCCGACCTCACAATCTCCTCTCCATCCACACCACCAAGTACCGCCCTTGTGTGGGCAGAGCACTGCAAGAGCAAGGACAGCCATCGACCCCCTCCCCCCCCCTTTACAACTTGAAAAAGACTTATGATGACTTCACAGCGCCTCAAGGACACACGCTGTGTTCTCCTCGACAGTTGCATGAATAGAACTGATCAAAACACTTATTCGAAACGCAATAACCGCCTTCGTACTTTGTCTTCTACTGCGGATGGACTGTTTCTGCTTTAAACCAGGGGCGTGGCTATCGATGGTGCAGCAGGTGCAGGGGCACCGGGGACCTAGTAGCCTCCTATACCCCAGTTAGAGCGGATTTGAGCATACCAAATGAAGAGATGGGGACACGGGCGTCCATTCGTTGCAACTTTCCACACTACTGAGGACTTTGCTTTCAATTTTAGTTTCGCAGCGTCGCCTCTCAATGTCGCCCTTTATAACCAGACCATAAACTGCAAATAAAAAGAAGCGGGGCCCGTTTTGTGCATCGCCAAACACACCATATACTCGCCCAATAAAGCAAGATAATCGGATCCAACAGTATTCCCAAACACAGAACTACACGTGAATATACCCGTTTTGTATACAAGGTGCCTTAAACAGCGCTTGCTGGGTTCACAGATTGAATACCAAGGCTCTCCTTTTGATAGTCAGACCAACACCAGAGGGAGAGAAACAAGGGGTCCTCTTCAGACCAGCAAAGGGTTGGAACGTGCAGCTGTGCGAGTCTGCCATCAGCTCCGAGAGGTTTCAGGACAGTCACACACCCTCTTAAGCAGTTATAAGATCACTGTTCACAACCTGCTAGAGCGCTAAGAGGCTTTGAGTTTGCAGTGTAGGCCCAAAGACAGAGGGTGCCGGTGGTATAGAGTTGGGTCGATCCTCGAGAAAACTGCCCGTGCAAAAACACGCGTTTCTCAGGTGTGCTCGTGCAAATCATTTTAAGTCTGAGGTGATAGACTAGGGCCTATTAATGTCTTGGTAGGAAGGCCCTCCCACCAAACCTCACGAAACAAAATAGAAACGGTCTGTCGGTAACATCTACTCCGGCTGGCTTACTGGAGCCAGATACATTTCCTTTGAACAATCGTTATTAAGTGGCCCTAACCCTATTGTGTCCCAGGCCCCGGAGAGGGGGGGGGGGGGTGGCGGTTAACTCTGTTGCGTCCCACGGCGGCCTGCTAACCCCATTGTGTTCAAAGCCCCCCGGGGGGAGTTAACCCCATTGTGTTCAACGCCAGCCTGTTAACCCTATTGTGTCCCACACCGGAGGATAGTTAACTATGTCCCACGCCCAGGGACATCTTAAGGATTTTGGGGGCCCTGGGCCAAACATATTTTGGGGGCCCCTGTTCAGAACAGCTTTGAATTTATGATCCAATTTGAGCCCCTGTTTCCCACGCAGTTTCTGCTTCCTCAGCTGCGTTAGCGATCCAGTTTGCATCAAAGCCTATATATTCCCGATGAAAACGGACGCGTGCAGTTGACAGAGGTAGGATTTAGTGTTTCCTGCCCTGCTACTAGGTTTTTAATACCTTTTAAATTGTATATGTGTGACTGAATTACTCTGTCCTTTTTCTCCTACCTACGCGCGCTTGCACTTTACTTGATTCTGCTTGCCTACACCTCCTTAGCTGCTGCAATTCGCATCTTGCTTTTCCTCCAGTCGTGGTCTGCCGCGGCTGATACGCCCATTGTGCGGAGGGCTGGGGCTACTATCGGGCTCCTCACTTCCGCCCACGCAGTTTCCGCTTCCTCAGCTGCATTAGCGATCCAGGTTGCATCATAGGCATTAGCCTATATATTTCCAATGCAAACGCAGAGGGCGCGCCGCAGGCGCGCCAAAGGCAAGCCCATCTGCTCCCGTCAGCGTCCGGCGCCGGCCATGCTGCCCAGTTCCCCACTATATTACAATAGGGAAAAACTGCTTAGCCTTAGGCGGCTTCCATTATGTCAGTGTACAGCGGCTGATCCGAGCTTGGAGGTAGACTTTCGATGCAATAAGTGCAACTGGTCTCTCCTCCAGCCCAGGAAACTCGCACCCAAGATCCTCCCACGCAACAGTAAGTGTAAAAACAATAAGAAAACAGAGGACATAAAGGCCACCCTTTTAAATTGTCGCTCTATGCAAAAGCATGAACCACACATTTATGGCCTACTTTTAGACTAACAGCCTGATCTTTTATTTCTCACTGAGACCTGGCTGTCTGAAGCCTCCAACCCTACTATCACCTCGGCCATCCCTACGGATTATAAAATCCTTAGGAGGGACCGACCGAGTGGGAAGGGGGCGGTGCCGCCATAATTTACAATAAAAAACTAGACTGCTCTCCCATCCCGATGGAAAACATCGAGGACACAGAGTCCTTAGGCTTCCGCTGTACCTTATCCCCCCATCATAGCATAGCTGTTTTTCTGATTTACAGACCTCTCGGTGCAATTGGAAATTTTATTACTACGCTTAATGCAGCCACCACCTCCCTGGCCTTAAAATACAACAACTGCCTTATTCTGGGAGATTTCAATATACATATGGACAATGGAAAAGACCCTCAAACAATTTCCTTGTTGGAGACGCTGCAGGCCTGCAACATGTTTCCATCTATTTCTTCGGCCACCCATGAGAAGGGCCATACCTTAGACCAAATCTTTCACAACTTTGACATATCAGTAAGCCTACCTCTTCCCATTACCTGGTCTGACCACCTCCTATTAAAATTCGTCATTCCCAACTCTGCCACAGCCCCTCGGGCTAACGCAGGGCAGAGGGTCCCTAATTACAGGACGTTCCATAAAATATCCATCCCGATGTTAGCAGACGTCCTCGGTCGTTCCTCACCGGAGCTGTCTGGCTGCCCCGACTCGGACGCCCTCTCAATAGATTCATGGCTCCGAACCAACATTGGTGCAGCTGTACCGGTTGTTTCCCGCTCCTCAAAGAGGTCGGCCCCACCAGCTCCATGGTTTAACGATTCCCTCAGATCTAGCAAAAGTAATTGTAGAAAAATGGAACGGAAATGGCGTAAATCCTATCTACCTGAGGACAGGAAGGTGTATAAAGACAACTTAAAAGCTCATTACATTCTCGTGAAGGCAGCCAAGAAAAACTTCTTTCAAACCAAGATAGAAAAAGCCCAAAATAAGAGTAAGGAAATCTTTAGCATAGTTAAATCCTTTACCGCCCCGAAAGCCGGCACAAAGGAAGGGCCATGCACGGAAGAATGGTCTAAGCAAATAGCTCAATTCTTCCACAAAAATATCTCCGTGATCCAACAAGCCTTCACTAACATCTCAGAGGAAGAACTGACCTTCTACCTTAGTTCTTATAGCAAATTTCACCTCTTGGATCCTCCATCTTTATTAGCTTTCCCTGAAGTTTCAGCTTGAAGAGTCACTGACCCTTCTCCAAAGCATTAAGTCTGACTCTCCTACCGACCCATGTCCAGCGAATATCCTGAACCTATTAGCTCCCGCCATAAACCCCACTGTAAACCAGTTCTTTAATGCTTCCCTCTCCTTAGGCAACATGCCGAAATTATGGAAGAATGCTAAGATTCTTCCATTGATAAAAAAGGCTAACGCCAAACCGACGGACCCTGCAACCACAGGCCAATCTCCCTTCTTCCGGCCCTCTCCAAAGTATTAGAGAAGCATGTAAACAAGGCCCTCCAAAAACACATTGAAGATGGGAAGCTCCTTCATGAGTCCCAATTTGCTTTTAGGGCTAACTACAGTACGGAGTCCGCTCTGCTGGAAGTGACTGAATTTCTCAAGGGTAAGCTGGACCAGGGAGGCAAGGCTGTTCTGATACTGCTCGATCTGTCGGCGGCCTTCGATACGGTCCCACATGAGAGGCTCCTGGAGAGACTTGCTAACATCGGCCTGGGGGGACTGCCTTAACATGGATGTCATCCTTCTTGGCAAATAGATCACAGAACATCTGGCTCCCCCTTCCTCATCCCCGGTTCCGGCCATGAATGTAGGTGTCCCTCAGGGCTCCATTCTCAGCCCTACCCTTTTTAATATATATCTATCCCCCCTTGCATTTCTGGTAGAGGAAGAGGGCGTCAAAATTGTTTCCTATGCTGATGACACTCAGCTGATTTTTACATGTGAAAAAGGAACCGACTTTGACGGGGCAATGATTAGGTCTTGCCTCCCAAAGGTTTTTAACTGGCTTAAGATCAATCAGCTGAAGTGCAATCCTGACAAAACTGAAGTTGTTTTCTTTGGTGATCCAGAAACGCCTGACTGGAGCTCTTGGTGGCCAAAAGATCTGCCGCCCGCGGAAAAGGAGAAAGTCAAAAACTTAGGAATTGTCATAGACAAGACACTCTCCATGCGCTTTCAAATCCAAAATCTAACTGGTGCTTGCTTTGGCATACTCCGGATGCTAAAAAATTCCTGCCACTGTTACCGCTTGAGAGCAGAAAGATCGTGGTGCAGGCTCTGGTGACATCAAAGCTTGACTATGTCAACAGCTTGTACCTCGGTCTTCCCAAATCCCTTATCCAGCGCCTACAAGTGGTACAAAATGCGGCGGCCAGACCCATCCTGAGACCTAAACCCATATCTAGTATGACCCCTATTCTTAAGTCTCTACACTGGCTCCGCATAAAAGAACGGATCGACTTCAAAGAGATGACCATGTTCTTTAAAGCTTTCCACGGCTTAGGAGACGGCTACCTAAATCGCGTTAAAGCGCGTTAATCGCTACACAACATCTAGACCCCTAAGATCTTCCAATGCCAACCTGGCCATCGTGCCTAAAATATGCTGTGCCCGCACTGGAGGCAGATCCCTCGGCCTTCTAGGCGCAAAATTGTGGAATAGACTCCCTCAGTCTCTCAGACTAACCACAGACCTACTCTCTTTCAGGAAGAACTTAAAAACCTGGCTTTTTAATAACTGATGGGTCTTTTACGCACGTTTTCCTACCGCTGTCACGCGCCAGGACACTCTAGTCTGAGTAGCTGTGCGCTTTATTAAATACACTATTTCATTTCATTTCATTAGGTCCCTGACAGTGTAAAGGAACACTCGTCCAAATTCTAAGGGCCTTATTTATGAGGCCTTGCTTCACTTTTATGCCGCCGGTGCGTCACTTTTTGTGACGCACCGGCAGCGTAAAAAATGTGCCATGTTGCGCCCTATTTACAAAGTGACGCATCTAGGCAGATGCGTCACTTTGTAAACCCCTGCACTACATTATACCTGCGCCAGGTATAATGTATGCAGGGTGGGTGTTCCCCCGCAAAAAGCCTCGTAGAAGTGGCGCATTGAAATCTATGAGAACTCAGTGCGCCACTTCTAGGACGCCATTGCGTCAATATCTTACACCTGCCTCACAGCAGGCGTAAGACTGATGCAGGCCCTTTCACATGGGGCTTGCCCCATGTGAAAGGACACATTGCTGGAGTTGCGTCTATTTTCAGACACACCCCAGCAATGCATCACTTTGCGCCCATAGATACGTCAGAAATAGTGATGTATCTGTAACTCCTTGCGACATGATGCGTCATACAGTAAATATGACGCATCCATCATGTCGCAAGGAGGGCGCACTAAGAAGTGACGCATCCCTGTTTTCACACAGCGATGCATCACCTCATAAATAAGACCCTAAACGTGTTTACATCTAATATTCAGGGATAGTTATGTGTGTTTTCAATATTGTAACACAGCAGCAGCTCACCAATATTTCTGCAAATAATCTCTGTGACGCCCTCCCATTTCTTATATGTTAGGCCTTGTTTTGATCTAAAAGAAACTTTTTTATGTATATTGCATGAAACATAAACACAACATTTCTCTGCAAAATGGCTGTACTAGACTCTCACACATCAGGTACATAAAAAATAAATTAAAGGAAAACAGTATTTAAAACAATCTGTTTAAGAAATATTCAAGGTCATTAGGGCAAAACTCTGGAGAATGGAGCTGACTCAGTCAGGGGGCCCCCTGAAAGGCTGGGGCCCTGGGCCAGAGCCCACTTTGCCCATGCATTAAAACGTCTCTGCCCACGCCCCACGGGGGGGGGGGGCGCAGTTAACCCCATTGTGTCCCACGCCCCCTGGCGGCCTGTTAACCCTATTGTGTCCCACGACCCACGGGGGCTGTTAGCTGGGCCTTGCAGAAAATGTCCCAAAACCACTCCCTGCAAAGACAGAAGATGCTTAAGACAGCAATACAAGTTTTCACTAAAATCCAGTGCTTTAAATGGAGGTATATAAGTGCGAGTAGTGTATCTTTAGAGTATCTGTATACTCCAGAGAAGTGCCGGTACTCTCCCATTAAATATATTACAGCAGTGCTGAGAAGTGCAGGTACTCTCCCATTAAATACATCACAGCAGTGCTGAGAAGTGCAGGTACTCTCTCATTAAATGCATTACAGCAGTGCTGAGAAGTGCCGGTACTCTCCCATTAAATGCATTATAGCAGTGCTGAGAAGTGTCGGTACTCTCTCATTAAATATATTACAGCAGTGCTGAGAAGTGCAGGTACTCTCTCATTAAATGTATTACAACAGTGCTGAGAAGTGCCGGTACTCTCCCATTAAATTTATTACAGCAGTGCAGGTACTCTCTCATTAAATATATTACAGCAGTGCTGAGAAGTGCAGGTACTCTCTCATTAAATATATTACAGCAGTGCTGAGAAGTGCAGGTACTCTCATTAAATGCATTACAGCAGTGCTGAGAAGTGCAGGTACTCTCTCATTAAATGCATTACAGCAGTGCTGAGAAGTGCCGGTACTCTCCCATTAAATGCATTATAGCAGTGCTGAGAAGTGCCGGTACTCTCTCATTAAATATATTACAGCAGTGCTGAGAAGTGCAGGTACTCTCTCATTAAATGTATTACAACAGTGCTGAGAAGTGCTGGTACTCTCCACTTCAAATGAAAGATGTGCAGGTACTCCGTACCGGACAGCACCTGCCCATTTAAAGCACTGCAAATGAGTCCACAGCCTGACCATCCTAATTAAACAAGACTCTTCTTCCCAGCGACAACCAAAGAGGAACAGCCTGAATTTCACAACCTATTTCCAACAGTTCTGTTTCCTCCACCCTTCCGTGCTAAGTGCACCCAGGTAAACACGAGAACCGCCGGCCCCAGATGCCTGTGGTAGAGCTCAATGAGTCGCAAGGGCTGGTCCTGCCACAAACTGCTGCAGAAGGCTGATGACGCTCCTAGAAGACAGCGCCACGAGGGAAGCGCTTCTAGGGCGTGTGAAACCACTTTTCAGCTATGTGCTGTCTGAGTGGGTCGAGGCCTCATGTCGAACAGCTTCGATGGCTGTGTTCACTCCTGCTTCAGATCAGGGCTCGCTTCAACCCAAAGATGCTGGGGTTACTGTATGCTCTTCCGGCAGGGGGCGGCCTTTACCACAGAGGTCAAGCGGCGGCTACAAGGACATTCCGGATACAGGCCCTGGCCAGGCAGGAGACACCAGGGGCAGAGCACAGCTGCTCCCAAGGACTCAACAGCTCCCCGTGACCCTCTGCACAATCAGCTGCAGAAATCAATGGCAGAAGTAATTAGCACTCACACTGCGGCTCTCTGATCCTGTCTGGATGAGTGAATTTCAATGGATCTCATTCTATGCATGATCGGATCGCCAAACGAAGTCATTGCTAGCCACACTCGAGAAGACACTTCTCCTGCCTGGCTCCGCTTCAGCCACCTATGGGGCAACATGCATGACGGACAGAGCACGAATGTCCCAATATCGGCACCGGGCAACAACATTGAAACCAAAGGTCCAGAGTCATGCAGACGTTTTAAGGTTATGGACATGAGATAAATGTGCACCCACATGTCTGAAATGGAACACATTACGCGGTCGGAGCTTATCCCAACTCCAGCCAAGGACCCAGCCTTCCTGGACCAAACTTGGACGCCTCGGAGTCAGCATTTCAAAACTAGTAAAGTGCAGCAGTTCCAAATGAAGAGACAACCTTTTTGACATCACGTTTGTCAGTCTCACTTTTCTTTGGTCGAAGTGCAAACAAATGTGTGATCATACCATTACCTCCAAGGTTTCAACACAACTGCGTTTTAAGTCTCAAATAAATAGATTGCACTGTTAGGATTTATCATCACCAAGGCACATGATATAGCAATTTCAATGGACACCATGGAGTCAGGTTTGCAGCTCTGTGTACATTTGTACTACAATGATGGCCTTTCTGGCTCTGCCAGTGATTTACAACAATAAAGTGTGTCTGCATCTTACTGAATAGTTAGTCAAACTAAGAGCAAAAATAGCTTGGTGCAACCTACAGATTCCATGCCCAACCCACTCAAAGTTACGGCAATTGCTGATCACTAATATGAATCCAACCCAAACAGCCACACCAAGGGTCCAGTGAACAGCTTGAATCTGTGGACAGAGCTCCCCACTTCTAGCTCCTGGTTTTGCAGCCCCCCCCCCCTTCCTACAACTCCCCAGAGCATCACAGGACGTAAGTTGAACTATCATTAACTGCCAGCTCAATCCGCACCGGTGGTTAACATTCCAAAACTCACATCCCCACGTGCTTAAGAGAGCCACAAAAAGACTGGCATCTTAAGAGATGCTCCAAGGCGCAAAGCTGACAACACTGAAGTAACCTTCAAGATTCCCTATCTCTGCTACAAATGTATTCATTAAGCAGCTCCACATGTAACCACAAGCAGTCCAAATTTTCTCCTTCAGGAAGAATATATATTTATAGTCGGTCCTCTATCTTTTGGGAGAATTACGAAGTGTGCGAAATTATGTTTTTTATTTAAAAAAGGTATGCACAAAGCTAATCACATGGGTCCGGAAAAGTCTGCGAAATTATGTTTTTTTATTTAAAAAAGGTATGCTCAGAGCTAGTCACATGGGTCCGGAGTTCTTCACATAAACCAAGACTAGAAAAGCACGCAAAAAAAAAAAAAAAACATTTATCGCTTTGTAGATTTTCTTTTCTTTAACTGAATTTTGGTTCAAGCAATACAGGAAAAATTAACCAAATACAAACAAACCTCAGGTAATAAAGGGAAACTGGGTCTGTTACCTCTGTATTCTTTCTCAACAGAAGAGCAATTCATAAAACATTGTGAAAAATGCAAAAAGACATCAGGACCAGCACAGCACTTGGATCGGGTGATGTAAAGCACACCTTCCGATCCATCACAAATAGTAACGATTACACACGAGGCAGGCACCAAAAATAAAATATTCTCCAGTTGCTTTAACAGAAGGCGCGATTACTTGAAAGCACAATGCGGTTTACTTTATTGAAAGCGAAACAAAAATCGCGAAAGGCTGGGGGCTCCTGTGCAGATTAGCCTTGTGAAATTCACATCCAGCTCACGGAGTTAACTTGGGGGCAATCACAGTGTTAAACAATACGCATGAATACACATCAAAGACGTGTACATGGAAACAGATTTATTTTGACATCTGGCATGGTTTGTGGTCAAGACACTACCTGTAGAACCCTCAAGACCTGGCTCTTCCACATTACCAAGTTGGGTGTCATTGTGCCTCGATTCAAAGTGATGAACAGCGCAGAGCAATTCTATCAAAGACCACTGTGAAAAGTGAACAGAAGCAGATGATGTTTAGTTACTAAGATGTCAGCTTTAGAACCAAAAGGCCAGATGTGTAGTGTCAGCTACTGCGGTTCTTGAGCAAGTTGTGTGATCCTCCTTAACCCATGTGTGGCCTGGTAACCTTCTATACAACGCCTATAAGAAGCTAAAGCAAATATGAAGAATTAAAAAAAACTGAACACTTTTTTCTAAATGTACACCACCAGAGCACAACGGTAAGATTAAATGTTACAGAAGTCTGTTGGACAACACAAGCCCACGATCACGCATCAAATAAGGGGCCAAGGGAAAACGTTCAGAAGGGAGGAAGCTGACAGAGCTGAGATCATGGATAATGGTTCCAGAGGGACTTACAAGATGACGATGGCTTACAGCACATGTGTTTTTAGCCAAAGCTTAGTCATATAGGTGGATTTCTCAGAAACACCACAACAGTCCGTTCTGCAGAAAAAGCATCAAAATAAATCCGCAGAGAGAAGACTACAGTACTTCACTGTATGTAAAGTTAACAGAACACATTTACACTTCATCCTTGAGTTTAGAGAATAACTTTAAACTTATTTTCAGTGTTTTGTGAAAGAATGAGCCACTTTTCTCGTCTAAACAGCACAGACACAATTTGTGCATTAAGACTCCAGGTCATACAGAACACTGCAGCCAGACTCATCCTGGACCTCCCCAAACAGACCCAACATTACCCCACACCTCAGAAACCTCCACTGGCTCCCCATCCAGTACCAGATCCTCACACATGCCTACAAAGCGCCTCACAACCAAAGACCATCCTTCATCAACCGCTGACAGAACTTCCATCTGCCCGCTAGACACCTGCGCTCCGCCTCACTTGCCCTCGCATCCCCTCCTGCATTCGACACATCAGCAGGGGGGAGAGAAGAGGGGCACTCCTTTTCCTACATCGCCACCAAGACCTGCCCCTCCACCTCCGAACATCACCTTCCCTGGCAGACTTCAGAAAGAAGCTCAAGACCAGGCTTTTCGACAGAGAAACTGCATCCTCTGCGCCCAGATACCCCTAGGGGTGACAGTGCTATGCTTTACAAATGACTGATTGAACTCAGCAGTCATTTAAACAGATTATTATATCCTTTTGAAGGCCTAAAAGATTGGTGTTTAAATTGAGCAACCTACACATTGACTACATGAAGAGATGGAGGTTCTACTTAGGTTTTCAGTTTAGTGAATAACAAGACTGACATGTCAGATGTCCTAAAGATCCTTGCTTTCAATAGGCCTTTTAGTTTTCAATTAAAAATAGTCTCTCTCCATACACTGTGTTCTGATTGTCTAAAAGATGTTGGAGGAATCTCATGAGAGCTAAGATTCAAATACTGCTGATGACAGAAAGAGCCAGAGCAGCACATGGTGAATAAAAATAAAAATAAAAAAACATATTTCAAACCTCTGTGCTTAGAGATTCCATATTTAAGCTGCAAAGGAAATGGTATTAGGAAGAACAAAAGGTGCCCACTTTCAGAGTAAGCGCCTCAAACGATCCCCAATGAACAGAAAAGGGAAAAAAGCCATCACCTGTAGCTACAACTTTAACAGTAAATTGTTTAGACGAGAGAAGGTACACCAATGTCATGCTGAAACAGAACTGTGATCTTCAAGAAGGCACTATAAAAGAATCTAGCACTGATGGCAAATCTACAACTTAACATATAGACAAAGCCGCAGACTCAACATCAACTTCCAAATATACTCTGACAATGTTACATTCTACTTCCAAAATAAGGGTCGAGGAAGGGTAATCGGGGCATTGCAATCCAAACTATCAAGATTTGGACAGGAATCAAATGACTGGAACTTAACACCAACAAAGAAATCCTCCTGTCGGGCGAGTATTTCATCCAAAACACACAAACCGCCCCTGTTCAGACAGCAGACTAAACCACCAGCCACAGCGATCAGAGTCTGGAGTCTAGGATACCAGCACAACTCAGAAATACCCCTAAAATACCACACTAGAAAATGTTTCTCTGCCATGGTCAGACAGTAGTAAAACTGCTATGCTGTCTACTCACTGCGGTACCTTGTTAGGATTTGTTATAGGCATATCTTACACAATTACAAATGCTTCACTCTTTGCTTCCTGGCAAATCACTACACTTGTAAGCCAACTGGACCTAGTAAACAGAATCACACTTGTGCGTGGAGTCGAGGGATCACACCTGGGTAGCACCTAACAATTACTAAATTGTTTATCAAACAGGGACCCCAACTGGACATCAACTCCCTGGTCGACAGAGTCATGATACCAAGAAGAGTCTGGGGATCCCTCTCTTCCAAGCACAGGATAACACACCTGTCTGCGTGTGCATGCTAGACATACAGAAATTCATAGAACAAATCCAACAACATTTTAAAGGTACAGCACAACACTAGCCAAAAAGGCAGAGTATGGTGAAAACATACAGAAGTGAAACTATACAGAGATACAATCTTGTCTAAATAGCTTTACACTGGATCAGTTTAACTGGCTCAACCTGCACCTCATGTGAGGCACATACTCAACCCCAAGGCACACTGCAGCAGGTATCAACACAAATAAGAACCAGCCTGTTGGTCCATGATGGTCACATATGCTTGCCACCTGCGGCACTGTGACGCTGCCTTTCTACTGCAAGTCTTACTCTATGCGAAGCCACAGTAAATATATCAAGCAAAGGCTAAAAGGTCTGGCCATGTAATTGGTGCAAGGTTTTAATTATTTTTGTTACAAATGCATGCCACAAAAAGAAAATAGAAGCTGCAGCCTAAATGTGACAACCATATGCTTGCAATAACAAATTTAAAAAAAATTAAAAAAAGTTAATATCCAGTGCATATAATTTTAATAGCTCAGTACAGGTGCTTCCTAATCGCAATTGTACTTGGAACAGCTATGGAAACTTTTTTGTTTTAATTGAAGTTACAGGAAAATTTGCTGTTCGCCGAAATGCGTCGGGAAATCATACATCCATATTTGCTGACAAGGAGTGTTGAACAGAATAAAGTCACATGCATAAGCAGAACTTGGGAATGCCCTTCTTTCTTTTCTTAAAGTAAGGAGAAAGTATAGATTTGGAATTATAAGCTTTCCCACATTAGTGAAGCGCACCACTGCTGCTTGGGCCAAGGAGTCCAGTGGGAAAAATCGAAAATACATATATTCAAGAGAGGTTCTAGCCCAGACTCAACCTGGCGTAAATACAGGACACATCCTTCATCTTTCTATCCCACACCTGGACTGAAAGCCATGAGAGGAAGGGTGCAATGGTCTGGAAAGGGCAATCTCAGAACAGGTGGAGCAGTCAAATCACTCTAGAGGCAGACTCACTACGATTAAGGAGAGGAGGAAGGCCCTGGAAAGCAGCCGGAGCACAAAACGAGGGGGAAAGTCCAGAAATAACCCAAATACAAAAAGAACAGGGAGGTAAATTAAGACAGAAATACACAATACACTGCCTTCAATGGGACGAGGGTGATGATTAGATTGCAGGTGTTCCTGCAGCAACTGCAAGCAACTTTAAATTATATAAAAAAATAAAAAATAAAAAACACTGTTCACCCCACTACAGGAGGCAGACACTTTTGGCTGGCACGCTACGTCAGGGAGGGCATAATAGGACCTGCACACCATCACAATGTATCACATCCAGGCACGAGGCTCCATTTCAAGAAGAATATTGTATTTCCCTTCAGAGTACACCAGTGCTTATTCGTGGCATGCCTATTCAAGTAATGCATTGAAATTATATTGTGTACTATATCATACAAATTGTATCAACCACATGTCCCCAGAGTGATCTTTTAAGATTATCTCCAGGGAAACTATATTACAAACCCAAGCGCTTGGAGTTCCGAAGGCTTATGACATCAATTGGTTCCATTCACCCTAAGCAAGGCTCAACCAACAGAGTCAATGCATACTCAACGGCCAGAAGTATTCCTGACACTTTAGAAGGCAATTATGGCAGCGCTGCACAATCCATGCCTTGTCAGCCAGTCCTTCTTACATGCAAGCCCAGTTTCGAAATTAGGAACTGCATGCAAGGAAAGCAAAATAACTTTCATTTTGCAATGAGCCAACAAGTATTTTTTTAATATAAAGATATAAAAATGTTTGGCAGTAATATAAAAAGGAGAAGCAAGTCAATTTGTTAGAGTGGGACCTGGTGAAGCTCCAACGTTGCTCTAGACATTTAAAGAAGTTGGTACTCCATTATTTAGACTGGCACAGTAAATCCTTCTAAAAGAAATAGGAAAAAATGTTGCACACTTCAGGAGGTAAGGTTATTTTTTTCCCCCATCTGAATACACATACATTTCAAAAATGATAAATTATTTGTGCATTATGTTGCATGTTGTGTTTTTTATTTCAGTGCAAGATCCTTACATTAGATGGGGGGACGCAAGTGGTAACCTTGAAAATCTCATCCATACTTGAATGAAGCAGAGATAAACCATCGAGGCTGCAGACAATTCATCCAGGAATAAATTAAACAGAAGCAAGGACGTTCCAATCCAGTTCTAAGCCTTTCTAGTTAACAACAATGAAAAATACAAATATGTTTTTTTTTTTAAATTAATTAAAGGTTTTAATGTACTTAGCACCTCCAGGGGCTAGGCTTGCAAAGTGTGACAACATATACTCATCTAGATATTTTCTGCGGAGTAAAAGGACAAGCCCACCAGCTCTGGAGCTGAAGCACACTTCTTTTAGGTCAATGTGTAATCAGAGAAAATGCCACCATTCACAGTTCAAGAAGGTAGATAGCTGAAGTCGTCCGATCTACTGCCCCACAATGTATACTGCAGTGGATGGAATCAGAGTATTACTGACAGTTGATAAGACCAACGAATGAAGCGGGTTGACCCAAAGCCCCTCTATGTATCATATTTACATCTAAATAAGAGCTGGCAAAGCTATAAGGTTTCTCCTTGAAAAGCCTACAATGTGCTCTGTCTCTCCCCAAACCAAAGCAATACACATTAAAAGTGTAAACGTAAAATTGCTGGTGTGTAAATGTGGCATTTAAGTTTGAGGAAAAAATATATATATGACCCACTGTAAAAACTAGATTTTAAAAAACCTAATAAAATCAGAAATAAAAGCAGAGATTGGCCTACCTGTCCTGGCACTGAAGTGGGCAACTTTCTAAGAGGAAGTGTACTTGTGCAACTGTAAATTCCATAGACTGATGTTGGGTTGGCCCATTACAGCATGGTACAGGGGGTCTGACTAAAATGCCTTCTGTGTACATACGAGTGTACTTTTTGGGGAAATGTGTGGCTGGAGTGCCAGCCAAAGCTGCCTAAAGACCAGAATTATGCAAAAAGAACAGATGATGGACAGAATGCTGAATTAATCAAACATTCACCCACAGTCACAGATCTGGGTTAAATCCATCGTTTTTGCATGCCACGCCATTCCAGTTTAGACCCAGCCATACGCAAATCAGTCTTGACCCGGTTCCCCATGGGAACAGTCAAGCCCGAACTGCCAGGCCAGGTCCTCCTGGGACCAGAAACAAGCCTCCTGGGAACGATGGATTAAAACCAGATCTTTGCGACTGGGGGTTAATGTTTGCATTGTTCAGCATTCCGTCCATCATTTGTTCCTTTTGCTTTTGTCGCCCTAAGTGGGAAGGGTATGCCCAGACATGGGTCTGTGCTCACTGCGCCACTGGATTCAAGCTAGCATGACTGATGAGGGGCGATGCCCTGAAACCAGTCCCAGGATGCTTGTTTCCGGTCCAGGGAGGACCTGGCTTGGCAGTACGGGCTGGACTGTTCCCATGAGGAACAGGGCCAAGACTGATTTGCATATAGCTGGGTTCAAACTGGGGTAGTGTGGTGAGCAAAAGAACGATGGATTAAACACAGATCTTTGTGGCTAGGGGTGAATGTTTGCATTGTTTGGCATTCCGTCCAACATTTGTTCCTTTTGCTAGACCAGAATTAAACAGGTGTACTTGTTTATGTTAAAAAGAACACACCTTAAAATAATCTGGTCTTAGATCCTGCTGCTTTTTTGCCAGTTTGATAGACAGAGACGTTGTAAGGCTTGGGCAAAGTGGACAATTATCCAGGACCCCCGCCGTCCAAAGGGCACCCTGGGAAAGTGATCTTTTTCTCTACCTCATCTGTCTATTGCCTTAACACAAACACTCTCCTTCTCCTGCTTACTTCTACCCCTCACTCTGCCTCTCTCTACACAGTGTCATTCTAAGGATTTCTGTGACCCCGGGCAAGAGGTACTTTAGCTATTTTAGTATGATCCCAGTTCTGAAAGTATAATTCAGTAATGTTTGGCATCATGTGGGCGTGAATTTACAGAAAATGTGTAGCAAATTTCAAATATGTTCTAAACAGTGGGCCCCAAAATAGATCTTGCCCAGGGCCCCGAAATTCATTAAGAAAACACTGCTGAAAGAGAGATGATACAAGCCAGCGCTTGAAAAGTCGAGAAGCTTTTCACAAGGGAAGAGCGACTACTTTCACTTCTCCAACTCAAAGGGAAAAAAAAAAAAATACATGACAGCTCTACTAGCCAGTCAAAGTGAGAGTTAAGAGCACACACTTCCTGGGAACTCATTGCTCAACGCACACGGAATCCACGGTCACCCTTCACCGAGGGTGGGAGGTGCTGCCACTTACAAACCCTACCCGTGAATAGACCCGTCACGACAGCCTTCCCAGCTCCAGGCCTACCCACGAGCACCCTGGAGAGGGTCACAAGCTGACAGGCGGACCCTGCACCCCCAGACCCTGGAAACTACCCCCAGCAGAGCTCACCAAGAGCCCCATGCCTTCACACCGACCCCCATCTCCAGTACCTGCCCTAGTGTATCCACTGCCGCTGCTGTCCCGGGCTCCACACTCACCTCTGTGCCCTCGGCGGACCTTAGGCTCCTTCCTCCCCGAAGGCTGCTCCGCCCGGACACGGGTGAAAGGTACGAGAGAGCAGCGAGCTCCGGCACTGGTTCACCGCGCCTGTGCACAGTGACAGGTCCCGCAACCCGTTAGGAGCTAAAGAAGGGACTGCGGAAGTATAACAGGGCACGTAAGTCAGGCAGGGGACGCTCACTACGCCTGCGCACAGACAGGTTGACACCGTGAGCCAGGCAGGGTGAGCTCACTACGCCTATGCACAGCAACAGTCCCTCTGCCCGGCATGAACTAAAGAAGGGACTGAGGAAGCAGGGCCAGTGAAGTCAGGCAAGGGGCGGTAGACGTCGAGAGAGGACAGGCGCACGCGCCCGACTACAATTGCGCAACTTTGGTAGTTAAGCAAGACACTATGAACGCATAAAAGGGACTGTGGTACGTGCCGCCTGGTAAAAAGTGACGGGAAAGAAGGAACCAATTGAGACAGAAAGAGGACTGACAGGCTTACAGCGCCTCGCATTATGGCTGGTCGATGACGTTTTTACCACCCCTCAAACCCTTCACAGAGAAGAACGCTGCCTCGTCGGTTGTGTAACATTTCTGCTATGAACATTTAAATATTTTTGAAGTCGTTTTAAAATCCTTTCCTTAACAATGAAGAAACGCCAACAAATTCAAAAAGCCAACCTATCAATTCCACTGTCCAGAAACTGGAACACGTAACTAATTAACATATGCTATGGGTGAACAACGTCTTAAACAAGCACAGACGATATGTATGTTGTGTCTTACAGTTAATACATTTATACAGTGAGAAAGACTTGCACATCAAGTGGAATACGATTAGGGAAGGGGTGCTAAAAGAACGGTCAATCTTTTTTCCAAGGGAAGTTGCGCTAGTTTTCCCATTAACGTCTCGCGAGAGCGGGACTTCTGCGCTCCACTTTATAAACAAAGCGCGACTCGCGAGTATGAAGTGCTTCCGAGCAGACACCGAGGCGTCTCTGAGGCCGGGGGCGTCCTGGTCCTGCCACAATGGCGTCCAACGGCTTCACGGACCTGAAGGCTGAGGTCACTTGCTGCATCTGCCTGGACTTCTTCCGGGATCCGGTGTCCGTGGACTGCGGGCACAACTTCTGCCGCTCCTGTGTCGAGGTCTGCGAGGAGGGCCCCGGCGGGTGCCTCCCCTGCCCCCGCTGCCGGCGGGCGTCTTACAAGAGAGACTTGCGGCCCAACTGGGAGCTCGGGAACATTGTGAACATGGTGAAGCGGCTCTCCATGTCCGAGGAGGCCCGCTGCGAGAAACACGGGCAGCCGCTGCAGCTCTTCTGCGAGGAGGACCGGGCGCTGGTCTGCGCGGGGTGCGTGCGGTGCATGGATCACCAGTCTCACTGTGTGCGCCCCGTGGGCGAGGCGGCCAAGGTCTACAAGGTAATGAGGGTGGCAGTGTCAGGCCAGGGGGTGTCCAGTGCAGGTGTGACAGGGCCGTAGGCAGACCGGGCTCCCCAAAAGAATGCCCAACCGCATTGTGTTTAGATGTATCTTGTTAAGAGGTTATGAAAATCTGTCATGATCCGAGCCTTGGAATAAACTACTGACAACTGGCGTACGTGCCACAATGATGTGAATGATTGCTCTGCACTAGATGCAGAGTAAAATCGCACACTATTCTTATTCCTGGTCGCATCCCGCAGTGTGGACGCTTGTTACACTGTTCTTAGATAGCCCGCCCTGCCGCACCAAAAGATCTATGCCTTATACCTGTCTCCAACACTTGTAGGTACCATGGTGACTGCAATCCTTCCGGGGAAGGGACATAAATCGACTATACATGTAAATAATGTGAAATCTTATGGGAATAATTAACAGAAGTTTCAAACTTGAGAAAAGGTCCCTAGACGTTTTTGACACCTGTGATTCTCACATGCCTTACAATTGGATCCCCACACATAGATGGGGAGAAAGTGGTCTTTTCAACTACTATGGAGCTGAACATGTGTACTGTCTACGCAATTAGCTGTTGGAGAGCGAAGGATAGAGCGTTGCTACCACAGAAATGTGCTGAATATACATGGGACCAGTGAAACTGACTCCCCGAAAACGGGGCAAGCATTGACGAACTCAATGGGCCTCGCCATTCTAACCGATTGGCTATGGTGTTTAGCCATTCTGAACAGCTTTGGTGATGCACCGTACTTAAAGTTAAAAAGACATCCTCATTATTTCGTAGGCGCTCGCACCACTTCTATAAACTAACACAACTACTTTTTTATTTTTATTTCATTTTTTTTATTATTTATATACGTCGGGTACTTTGCACGCTAGCTTTTTTTGTTACCAATCCGAGTTTGTTCGGAAACTAAAAGTAGGAAAAGCTTGCGAGAGGGAAACGGATGCAATGGGGGACTGGGTGGCACATTGGGTAACTTGCGAAAAAACACGGGTGGGGAGGCGAAAGCAACAGGGGTTGGACATCCAAGTAACAGCAGGAGGGAAGGGGGGGGCAACACTACAGACCGCGCGAGAGATAACGGGGAGAAATACAGTGGAGTAGTGCACAGGCGAGGGCAGAAGGGTGGGCTAGGGAGCTACGGGAGGAGAGGAGAGACATGCATACTGGAAACGGCAAAAAAAAAACGCCCTCATGGAGTGCTTTGCACAAAGTTCAGCTTGAAAAGCAAGCAGTGAAAGCAGAAATGCCAGTCAGTGATGGTAAAGAGGCAATGTTCCACGGGAGGCACAGCCCAATATTGCCGAGCTAGGGTACTAAAGAAGCGGGCAAATAAGTGACAAAGAAAGCCAACCAATGGTGAGCAGTCGGTGGGCTCCAATACACCATGGTCTTGGTACGCCACAATACGTCCTTCTCAAACCCGTGTAGTAGGCTCGACCTAAACGGAGGGTTTAAACTGGAACCATTGTCTGACTGGGAGCCGGTGCTGGTATTTCAGATGAGGGGCACAAGATCATGCAAGTGACATCGCTCTGCACCAACTGTAGCTGATTGACCAGGTAGGAGGGCAGTCCCAGGTATAGTTAGTTACTTCCAGTAATCTTGTCTTCTCTGTTATGGCCCACTCACTATGGAATGATTCGACACGGTTACGAGAAAACTCTCTTGCAATTCAGGAAGATGTTAGACTCTAAATTCGTGCACTTTACGAGCCCCTTTTAACATAGCAAGTGTCATGAGAAAGGAATGCACACAAGACTGCCTTTCTGTGCTTCATAAAGACTCGCAGTAAATATCTATGGAGTACTTTTTTTTAATATAGTTCAGTTAATAACCATTATCACTTTACATGGTTTTAATTAGGATTTCACTTGACTTTCATCGAAGCTAAATGTTCCTTATCTTTTGAAAGTGGGATATTTAAACTGAAGTGCTGCTAAGGGACAGACAAGATGGTTTGTTTTTTCCTAGAACATTTTGGAAGACGTGATGCAGTGTAGAGATTTTTTTGATTTACTTTTATCTCTGATTGCAATTGTTTTATAAGAAACATTAAAATGAATGCACTGGAGAACCATAATTCCAAACACCTAAGGTGTAGAACACTAAAAATATGAGTAATGTGTTGAGTATGAGCTAGCCAATAAAATTGAAAGGGATAGCAGAAAGTATTTTCGCAGCGTTACATCAGTACATGAAGTTGAGCGCATGCTTTACCTGGTTGACTTTTAACATCAGATTTCTCAGTAGGCATTCGAGTACATGTATTGACTTGATAGAAAGAAGTATAGGTCAGGAGGGTCTTTCTTGAATTATTTTGTTACCAAGTTCTCGACGACCCTTCTATTTTTCACATAGTGTATTCCCTTTTTAGGTCGAGCGTAGACCGCACTTGCACTGTCTGGAAGATCTGTTGTATGTACTTTGTGGTATCTGGAGATCAGCCCTAGGACTGGTCTGCTTCTGCCTTTGCTTAGGTATTTTTTTATCTGTTTAACTGTCTTGATAGACAACGAGCAGTAGAGGTCAGTAAAATACCAGAATCACTTTACCATTCCCTAGATTCCAGGCCATAGAAACTTGTATTCAATGAGCACCCGTAGACAATACATTTTTTCTTCAAATCTTGTATTTTCAGTGATATGACCACCGAAGGGGCTCCTTTTTATATTAAAAATAGAGCTTTGGACAATACAATTTCCTGTTGATAAGCAGTATTTCTCTCCATGTGTTCCCATACCTGGCGTGTTCCGCAGTTTGGTGCTTACTTTCCCTCCATGTTAAAGAACAGTAGATGTTTCAGCACCCAGGCTAATGTGCTGCATAGCTAAATACATGTAAGGTCCCAAAGGCGAGACCGATTGCATTGCAAATGCTTGTTCTGATGTAGTTAACGGCTGTCATAGCCACTAGAATTAGGCTGCAGTTTAGTATCAATATATACTTTAAGCCAATGGAAACTAAGCAACACACTCTGTGTGCTATGTAGATATTAAAAAAACTTATGTTCATATGGGATTACATTATTGAATGATTTAAATTCAGCAAATTTTATTTGAAATATTACTTGCCGCCAATTATTAATTTGTCTTGCTATGGAAGGACCAAAGACTATTTTGAAGACTCACCTAGAGACCTTTTTAGCGGTCTGTTCATCCTCCTGTTTCCCCCACCCGCCCCCAAAAAATCCAGTTTAAATATATACATAGCAATGCTTTTGGTCAGCTCTTTTCATTAGCTTTGTATAAATAAAAGCTCAGCTCTTCATATTGTCATATCGTCTGATAAACAGCCAATGGTCTAGTCCTGTAAAATTAACATAGCAAATTACTACATTTTAACATCTTACATTAGTGATTTTTAACTTCACCAAGCAGCAATAATGCATCATGACGTTCGTTCTTTCTTTTCATAGAATATAATCAGGAGTAGGTGCTATACAATATGATGCGCTGTAAGATGGGACATTTGAGTCATGAACTATACAGTATTAAACTTGTATTTTTTTTTTTTTTTTTTACAGTATGTTTCCTAAGAGCACAGTTAGCAACTTTATAAAGTCTCTAGTGTACTCCATGTTAATAAATCCTCCAGTAACATATCAGTTAACATTTTTATATGTTTTTTTTCTTTTGCAGACCATTCGTCACATCTTTAATGCAGTCTTCTAGTTTCAGTGCTTTATCTGACATATAGTGTATTTCACCTCTTTCATTTCTTGGCTAATCGGAAATGGGGCTTGTAAGACATACTAGGTTCCAGTTTCAGTGCAACATTGAGGGGTTCTTATCGCCAGAGTTCTTTTTGATGTTTGCGAGCATTCTTCCTACTGGAGGTCGGATTTTTGTTTCTGATTTAAATATTCGCGAGCAGTGCACCAGCTGTTAAAAGGGTATTTTTACACTTATTGCATGTAATTATTTAAACTACTAGAATTCTTGAAAATATTTTCGTGCATCAGAAGTGCACCAATGGTCCCATTTGTATTTCTTCCACCGACGGGAACGTGGATCGCTGAACTGTACTGAGGGGGCGCATCTGCTACGTTCTGTTGGTTAAAATGTATACACTTTTTAACTGTGTTTACTTTTCTACAAGGAAATACTTGAAGGATGGTTGGGCCCTCTGTCAGAAGAGATGGAAGGCCTGCTGGAGGCCAAACGCAACGGTGAACAATATAAAGCCCAGATGAAGAAGCTGGAAGTCAGGAAGCTGGACATCGTGTCTGAGATTGAGGGCCTCCGTTTCCTCCTGAAAGACAAAGAGCAGAAACTACAATGGATCATGGCAGACATAGACCGAGTTCTGACCCAGGTAGAGAGTACAAATATGCTGAAGCGGTCTAATCAGGCTGCCTCCCTCGGTACCCTGATTTTGGAGCTGGAGAAGAAGTGTAAAGAGCCAGCATGGGAACTCCTGAGGGACATCAAAGGGACCCTGAGGCGGTGCATGGAGGTGGTGTTTCAGAATCTGAAACTGGAGGTGAAGTGTTACAAAGTTGTGGTCAGCTTTGATGCCCGCTCCGCTCATCGCTTTCTTGTGCTGTCGGAGGGACGAAAGCGTGTGAGACATACGACGCAAGAACTGCATGTACCAAACACACCCAAGAGATTCACCAACTACCCCTGCGTTCTCGGGGTCAAGGGGTTCACATCAGGGAGGCATTACTGGGAGGTGGAAGTGCTGCAGGATGGAAGTGGGTGGTTTATGGGGGTAATGGGAGAGTCTGTGAGCAGGGAGAAAGCATTCGCATGGCCACCTGATAATGGCGTCTGGGTTGTGGGAAAGAATGACGGGGACTATTTGGCTCACACTCACCCTGAAATAACAGAGTTGTCCCTGCGTGACAATCCAAGGAAGCTGGGAGTGTATCTAGACTACATGCTTGGCCGACTTTCTGTATTCAATCCTGACACCATGGAGCACATCTACACGTTCTTCAATGCCTCCTTCACAGGCACGGTCTTCCCGTTATTCCTTCCCTTTGAAGATAGTGATCTGCGCCTTGTATAGACAGTGCAGCCCCTTTCCGTGTCCTTATCTTTCATTTAATTTTCATGTATATCTGGCTCGTTTATCTGTTGAATGCATTTTTTAATGTCGTTTTTTTTTTTTTTTTTTATTCTAACATTTGCTAAGTATACAGGGAGGGAATAAGGGGGTGAAAGTTTTTGGCTGCAGTCCGCCGTTTGACCTGAGTTCGTACCTATATGATAGCGGCGAGTACTTGTCTTGTTGAGCCATGTCACCACTTCAAGTGGAAAACTTTCAAAAAGGCAAAAATCGAATTGTATTCCAATAGGCCAAGTTTTTTTTTTTATAAAGCTAATAAACATTTGAAAATGTTCTCTTAAAGAGAGTATACAGTTATCAATGTGACGCTTTAGTTGGGTCCCTCCGTGGAAAAAGTGCAGTTACGCATGAGAGGGTCAACAAACTGACTTTTTTTCCCCAAAAAAGCATTTTCAGTAACGGTGTTCTTTTTCATAAAAGCTCACCCAAGAAGTCTATTGTGAACATCAATCGCTGCCGTTATGTTTGTAGTTAATACGTGAAGTGTTTGCGTCAAGTGTCTAGACAATGCATGTGCGGTCTGTTGCGAACTGTATTGGGGCTTAGTGTGAACATAGGGGGCTTGGAGTTAGCCTATAGTTACAATTGGTTGGCTTTCATTGCCACTATCATTTGCTTGCTTCTTATTGGTGCCCCAGCTTGTCCATCTTGTACTTGTGCTTCCCATGGGCCATTCCTCTTTTACCATCGCTTTGATTAGCAGGCATCTCTGGTTCCATTGCTTGCCCTTCCTTCTAAGCACTAGGTTTTGCATTAGCGGTAAGCACCCCATGAGTATGCATGTGCTTTTCCTGTTTGTCTACTTCTCTCATCCAGCAGTCCGTGTTGCTTTCTCCACATTAAGCTGGACCTTTCGCCCTCACCCTGCACTTTCGACCCCGGTTGCTTCCTGATCTGCCTTGCCGCCCTACACAGTGTTGCTTCGTTGTCCTGCCACTTGTTGCTTTGGCTACAGCAGAGGAGGGGTTTAATTTCAGTAGAAGTGCCTTGGATTTTTCATAAGAGGCGTTAACCATTCATGTTTGAGGAATATACAATGCTCAAAGCCCACACTCTTAAGCCCAATAAAGGTGTGTTTCAGCAATTGAATTACTTTGTGGCACACAACTGTAAACCGTAGCTTACTTCAGACTTAACTGATCTCTGACCGCCACTTTTAGAATGTGCCTGCTATTTCTTTCACAGCAGAGTTTATCTATGTACTTTATATTTGCGCGTCTTTAGTTTTCTTCAGTCTTTTTTTTTCTTTGAGAGGTTATCCTCCTGGAGTGTAAAACTGTTTAAAATTGCTAGGACGTGCACTGGTAGTAAATTGAGTTAATATGTTTAAAAGTGGCCCAGAGCTTCATTTGACCTCAGATGGGGAACACTTGGGCAACCATGACACGCACTAAATGGACAAAAACCCAATCTGTAGGCATGTGTCGACTTCGCTCGTGGCATTTTAATATTCAGGCATTCTGATGTTGAAGCACCAGCGCTATCATCCTAATGTGAAGTGACGTAAATCGGGAGACACCAGTATGATCCTTGTTAATATGCTGTTAGGTGACTAACTCGTGACTTCAGCCCCAGTTTCTAAACCATGTGCCTAAAATACCCTGCAGTTTTTTTTAGATTGACCCTCTAGACGGTGCATGTGTTGTCTATGCATGGTGTATAGTGGCTTACCGTCCTGCTCAGTTTCTTGCCCCACCCACCCCTTTTTGTTGCATGGCCCCAACCAACTGCTGTTGTACTCAGTTTTGTTGCTTGAAGCTTAACACCTAGAGCGCCGCCCCCCCCCTTTCCTCCTAATGTCATACCGAATACCCAACCTTTCTGCCATCTGCATGGCAAAATATATTCCCCCCCCCCCCAACATGAGGCTTCAAACTTAAGTAACCATGCCACCACGTCAAAGGCTATGATTCAGGCACCATACTTTGCCTCAAAATTGCACGGCTCCCCAGACCTCCTTGATTTGTTTTCACATGTGAAGCCATATCACCTTTTCCACTGATTGTCCTGTGACTTAGCCCGTAGCTTTCCTGGTGGCTTTTCCATATTTTTGCACACATCCAGCTGGGTTTGTTTCTACTTTGTGGTCTGTTTCATTGGCCCAGATAACTAAGTTTGCTGAGGGAAATAAACCAGTGTCCACACCAATTAGTAAGATTTCTTTGCTTACTGGGTCCATTATTTTGCTTTCTTAATTATGGTCGTTTGCATCCGTGTACCTGTTTCCCTTTCTTCTTAACAACTGCTATAATTCTACCTTTTGCCATCAAATTTCTCTGCTGTTAGTAGTTCTTGAATTTATATCCAGGCAACAAGGTTTCCTATGAAGTAGCCAAAATGTTTCCATTTTGCTTTTAACTATAGTGAAAATGGGCATAGAAATCAAATCTTTGTAAGAAATGGATGCTGAATCTTTTTAATTTCTGCAAAAGAATAGATGTTTGGCAACTCTGCTATTGTAGAATATAAATGCAGGTGGCCCTCTTATAGTGAACTGTGTAGTTACTGGTTATGACATAAAATCCATCTAGTAATATTACATTGTGCTGTTTACAGTCACACTTGTGTTTTTCTCGCGTTGTCCAATATTCCCCCCATGCCTTTCTTGCATATTCTGTTTATCTACCTCAGTCATATGTTCTAATTAAACATGGATTACACACCTATGAAGTCATTATTTTTATTGCTATGTTTTAGTAACCAGTATGTATTTATGTAATTTAGTTAATAAAAAAGTATTTTGCAAAAAACCTGGTCTGTGACTAATTTGTGTTTGTTTGGTGTCGTCCTTACATGTACAAAAACATCAATTAAAGTTCTAGAAGAAGGATGAAGAACCGATGTGAGCACTCCACAGGTCACCTGATTCCTGAATTCTTCCCAGAGCGAAGCTTTCCTCTTGATTGAACCTAGCAGATGGTGCTTTAGAGAACTGTTGCTGTGATGGTGGCTACAAGCAGGTTCTGAGAGAGCTCAAACTGAAGTTCAACACAACTACGCTTGTCAATCAGTTTGAAACATTGATCAATATTAAACGAGGTTCGCAAGATGTGAACCAGGCGGTAGCAGCCCTGACGCCCTAATTAAACTACCAAGGTGTATGCTGCAGTCCATGGGGAGAAAACGTAGGAATGCAGGAGGCTGAAATGCGGGATCGTTTCCCTATGACCTTGAAAGGGATACTAACTACTGTCCATTACTAGGTGCCCCATAAATAATAGAGATGAGGCACTCCTCGACTGAAAGAAGGGTCTGACAGCGAAGTCGGAATGCTTGCATTTATTGTAAGATTGCATTAAACCTGTACAGCTGTGCTACATAGAAACATTCAAAGCTGATTCTTTCTTCGGTTGTGGTATTGTCCATTTAGTCTTCTTGGGTTTGGCAGGCAGGGAGTTTAGGTCAAGCTGATCTGAAACAAACAAGGTCCGACACCCCCCCCCTTAAAAAGAAAAAATTCTTTCTTTTCAGGACGAGCCTAGCAGCGCGCGTCCGCTGCTCTGCGAGGCATGGGGTATCTGCTCTTGGGCCATAGACCACACCCACCACTTTCCATTTATTCCATCCTATGCCAGTCAAAATTGCTTACTTTTCTTTGGCGAAACGCTGCTTGATGTCCCGCCTTTGGGGGTGTTGTGACTTTGGTTGCGACTGCCCCGGTCACATGTTGCCTTACTCATTGCTTTTACATATCGTGTGTTTGGCGCACTCGTAATTTTACGTCAAATGGTCCTGCGCTTTAAGCGCCTTGTTTGCCTGCCTCTGCTTGTTTGTGCATCTTTCTTCACGTCCACTGGTCATCATTCAGAACTATAATTTATGTACGTTTCATAGCGGCGATTGGGGGGCGAGTACGCACCTTTTAACAAGCCTGTTATTGTGTTTTTTTTTTTTTTGAAACGCCATTTTTCCAGTCCGGCTGATTTTCAAGCGGTTTTTGGAAGGTACGATAAACCGCGATCTGATCAACTAGTTTAAGATGCATTTCAAACCTATGTTTCCCTCTCTGCCGCCAGTCTCTCCCAATACTCCAAAAAGAAAATGACATATTTTGCCAAAGTTTTAACTATGTGCTGTAAAATTGCGTAGGTTCACTGTAAATGTGAATAAAAAGGCGTTTTTTAATATAGGAAAACGCCTGGCTGTGATGACCTGCGCTCACTATCAATTTCTTCTAAAAACAGATGGGGTAAAAAGGTTGTTTTTTTTTGTGTGTGTATATCATGGGGTCAAATTTAAGGTTATTTTGGGAGGCCCGAGTCTTCACAATTCTTGAATGATCTGAGGGCATGGGTGCCCCTTGCTGCATTTAAGTGGGTGATTCTCCACTCATGCACCCCCCCCTCCCCTCCAACGTGTCCATGGCTGTTTGCCCCCTTCCCTCTTCTATGAGAAGAGCTTGGTGGGAAGACATGACCCTGGAGGTAAAACGCGCACGGACACGCCCGAAGGCCCCGGGTAACTTCACCTACATGGCTACTTGCCAATAAAGATCTTTTTAAAGGGGCCTTGTGATCTGCTTGAAACGGGCCCTAGGCTCTTTACACCAACATGAAGTCATATGGGGACCCTAGAGACAGGCGGGGCTTCTGAGTGCTTCACGAGATTGTCGTGTTTTGGATTCAAAGATTTGTACAAAAGACACTGCGTGCATGGGCACAAGTCCACATTATGCCCAGACGTTTTGTTGCAGAGTTCAACTGACTTATTTAAAACCAGCACAACCGTGCAAAGTGGGACACATTGGCATACCAAAACACGCAGGAAAACTGAACATGCGCAACTGAAGGCGATCTGTACAAAGCATTACAATGCAGAAAAGCGCAAAGCTCGAGAGTGTGACCGTGCACACACAGTACATGAAACAGAACGCTGTACCGTGGAGGGCCACATGGAAGATACAACAGAACACAGAGTACAACACGATACATCAAAGGTACCGAAGAGAGAACTGCTGCAGAACTCTAGATACGGTAAGTAAATGAAATACAGAGCAGTAAAATACAGCCGTATGCAGTGACCTGTCGTTAACCCCTTCGATGCTCCTGACGAGCTCAGCTCGTCATGCTGCGTGGTCGCGCTGTGCGCATGACGAGCTGAGCTCGTCACGACCACACCTGCGATCGGAATGTCCTGCACCTGGGCGGAATTCCGATCGCGGCGAAGCGGTTAAACACAGCGTCCAATAATGCATGGAAAAACCAGGACTGATCACAGCAAAACACGCTGTGATAATACCCTGAACGGTGTAAGGCTGGGGAGTGCGGCCCCAAGCATGCTCTGGGGCCCATCCATATGGACTGCAGCCCCCAGCACACTCTACACTCTATCCATACGGACTAAGGCACCCAGCACACTCTACACACCATCCATACGGACTGAGGCCCCCAGCACACTCTACAGTCCATCATACGGACTGAGGCCCCCAGCACACACTACAGTCCATCATACAGACTGAGGCACCCAGCACACTTATAAGGTGCCAAACGCGATACCTATTGGCTATGCCAATGCTTGTTTCCCCTCCCTCCTATTTTTCCCCCATGTTGCTCGACAACGGCCTGCAGATCACAAGAATGGTGGGTCACAATGTCGAGTAAGGAAACTGCTTTGTTAGATAAGCAGATGTTCATCCTGCTGCCTATTCTGTTACTGCCACCCTACACCACAAGAAAGGTAGATTTGTCAGCCGACAGACGAATAAGACAAACGTGATGGGGAACCACTCTCATGCGCAATGTCCCAAATGAACAACTGTCATTCTGCATGCAGCATCCTTTCTACCCCACCATGCTCTCTGCCCTACTCCCACAAACATGAAAGTGAACTAGGCATTGATCTTTTCATGTTTGAGAACTGGTCCAAAACGTAACCAAGAGATCAAAATGTGAAGGTGTATGCCACTTCCAGTGTCTATTACGGTAAGTCTTCCTAGAGGATTGGATCATTGTGATCAAGGATGCAGCAATGGCAAAACCTTTCCAAAGATACTGGCCTTTTGAGAAAATGTGTTGGTGTTTCGTAAACACTATCTCTTGTTAACTACTCTACACAAGTAATGAACAACGCAGTAACGGTACCATAGCTAGCTACTTAAAAAAAAAAAAAAAAAAAATCTACCAGCTGTGTGGGTCACCATCTGCCGTTTTGTCTGGCCAAGGGCATAGTACACCCTTTACAACTTGTGACCTGTGGCTCACCTATATAGTGGATTTCATAGCCAAACAAAAGCATGCTATCAATTGAACCATAATTGAGTCTGAAATCAACTCTCCCAATTAGTATTTTTGTGATTTTGTTCTTGCTGCATTTCATTGGCCTCCTTGTCATAACCCATGCTTGCTGCAACAGTTAGAGCCTTAATTGTATCACTTCACTTTTCTTGGGTAGTAAACCATGCAGCAATCTCATTGTTTCCCCCCCCCTTTACAATATTGCCTTGCCTTTTGTGTCTCCACTATTGAAATCCAGAATCTGCCAACACACCTATTATGGCAGTTGAATTCCTATTGAAATGTGAAGTTATAGTGGCCTCTATTCCCACAAGAAAAGAAAATCCACAAACCATAAAGAATACGTGCCGGAAGACTGCATAGCTTGTGATGTGTTTGCACCCAAATCAGCATGTTCACCATAAAGATCTGTCCAAGCTAGGCCCATATCACTAGACTGGGTACTTGGGGCCAGATGTACGAACCTTTTTTTGCGCTCCAAATGGGAGATCGGCCCTTCCTAATAGCGAGTCTCAATGCCACATACTATTGTTTTATGACCGCATTTGCGGTCTCAAAACACTTGCAGTTTACCACCTACTTCAAGTAGGTGGTAAACCACTCTCAAACGGGAAGGTGTCCCCAAGGGACCCCTTCCCCCTTTGAGTGTGTGCGAAAATATTTTTTTAAGAGCAGGCAGTGGTCCCAGGGACCACTGCCTGCCCTTAAAAAATGAAACTTGGGGGGGCGTGGCCAAGATGGCGGCGAGGTAGGACGCATTGCTCGGAGCTCCTGCCCGCCGTCTGCCCGATTATAGCACTTACAGGTCCCCGTGAGCCACCGAAACAGCCTGGGGCACCTTCGAAGTGCCCTGCCGGTGGGACTCTACCCACAGCTGTCCGGAGCCTCCGAGACAAGCGACATACATAGCTGCCTTGCGGGGACCGCGAGGGAGCGGGCCCGACCTCCCCTCGCCGCCGCCTGGAAGCGGCTTCGACAAAGCGGTGGTCCGGAGTCCGGGCCATCGAGGCCAGCCGATTGGAGCCCAGCCGCCTTATAGGCAACCCGGCTGTCCCGCGGGTTGCCCATCACCACGCCTGGCTGCCTGTGACCGCCAGCCTAGACCCGCCTCGGAGGGTGCCGAGACCGGAGGCGTGAACACATCCCCGGCCCTGTTCCTCGCACTGCCCGCGGGGGCGGCCAGACCCTGTGGAGAAGACCAACTGCCCTACGCCTCGACCGGACAGCACTCAACGGCTGCAACGGGTCGATCTTGGGCCCGGTAGTGGTAAGCGTCTGTACACCGAGAGGGCTCGGCGGCACGCAAGGCCGCGAATATCCCCGGCCTCAATTTTGGAGCCACACGCGCGGGAGGCGGGAGTCGAGACTCAGCGGACCCTTGGCCCTCCCGGACGGCGGCCTCAACACACTGTACCCTATCACCAGCCCTGGGCACCAGAGGCCGCATGGGATCCCGCCCCCACCACTGAGCATATCACCGACTGGACACTTCACCAAAGCCGGCGCCTCGCAGCGCGCGTGGATGTGGGCCATACTTCTACAGGTTGCTCACACCTGCAGACGCCCGGTAAGCAGGTCCACTTTGCAGCCGCGTTGGGGCCGTGCGGCCCAAGACAGGATTGCCCCGGCGTTTCGGTAGACATCGGACGCGCTGCGATTGGGCGCCCCACATCTCGAGTTCTGAAAGAGGGGCCAGAGAGCTGGGGCCTGCTTGGATCGCCCTGGTCTGGGATCCCTACTGTTTCAACACCCGGCCCAGCGGTGGACATTTCGGCCCTAATCTTACAGCACCGCACAGCTGCCCTACATAGAAGCGACGGCCACACACAGTGCCTGCGCTTAGCAAATCTATCGGGATTGGGTCCACACCTCTGCCCTAGCCTCAGGGACACCATCACAACGGTCGGCAGCGGAGCTCCACGCTAAGTCACAGTAGAGGTACAACGCACGCGCTGCTCGACTAGCATCCACATTGGCCTGATACACCAACGCCTCCCCTGACCGGCTGTGGTCTCTCCTACACCCATATCCCGCACAACAACTCAACGGGGTGTGCCAGATGAGCATGTCCTCTGCCAAGACGAAGAAAGTGAAGCCCCTGAAAGATATTTTTAGATGCTCACAATCTATCCCCAATATGGCAACGGCGGCTCCCGAGGCTGGGACCCCGGGGCAATCTGCAAATCCTGGTGATGAGCCTATCACGAAGGCATTCCTGGAGTCGCTGTTCTTCACACTCAGGGAGGACCTGCAATCTGTGAAGAATGATCTCACAGCCGAGATGAGGGAGATCTGCAGAGATGTGGATGACGTTTGGGATCGGGTGGCTGCCCTAGAGGAGAAGAGCGACACTGCCGCGACCGAGTCAAACATGCTTCAACAGGAGGTAATCCGACTACAGGACCAGCATGTTGACATCCAAACTCACCTGGAAGATTTGGAAAACAGGTCTCGCCGGCATAATATCCGGATCCGGGGAGTGAAGACATCGGAGGACACTAGAGACCTATTTGCCTTTGCCAAGGGCCTGTTCCACCACATTCTAGGGGCCTCCCAGGAAGCTGAGATCGTCCTGGATCGAGCGCACAGAGTCGGACCACCCCGGGCGCCTAACGCTCCCCCAGCAGACATTCTTGTATGCGTTCAGGACTTCAGAACTAAAGAGGCCATCCTCACCAAGGCGAGATCTCTCCACCCCATCTCTCTTCAGGGGCACTCTCCAGTGCTCTTCCAGGACTTGGCCCTAATCACGCTCCAGCGCCGCCGGCAATTTCGCCCTGTGACTGAACACCTCCGACAGCAGGGAATTCCGTACTCCTGGGGTCACCCCTTCCGGCTAATTTTTCGTTACAATGGCAAACTCCACCAGCTCCGATTGCTCACAGACTCTTGCCGACTCTTGGGCCTCGCTGTACCGAGTGATGACGACGATCAGCGGAGCGTCAGCCCTGGGCCTGAGATCTCCCCATCGGGGTGGCAGCGACAGGGACGACGGAGGCGCGTCCTGAAACCGAACAAGACAGAAATAGCCAGGAGTCAACAGGCAGCCCTTACTTCTGCGTTGGAAGCCTTAGCTGGAGACGGCTCTGGCGTCAAATGAATGGACGGGCCATTTTTTAAATTTATTTATTAATGTCCACCCTTTGATCTTGGGCGGGGGGGCTGAGACTCCCTGCTTGGCCACACCATGGACCCCATTATGTTGCTCTGCTGTTCATCTCAGGATGACGGACTGTTTTCCCTGATACTATTTGCTCTGAATGTTATCGTTTCAGTATTTTGTTGGGGTTTTATTTTCAAAGGGTTTTTGGGTTTATTTATTTAAGGGTTTTGTAGAGCGCCTGAATCACTCCCGAAGGGGTATCTCTGCGCTGAGGCGAACCTATGGGCGGGAAAGGACAGATTTAAACAGGGAGGCTTTTAGCAGTTTCCTGAAGCGTAGATAGTCCGGGCATTGTCGGAGCTGTAGGGGGAGCTCATTCCAGTATAGAGGGGCGAGGAGGGAAAAAGATTTCCCACCAAGTCTGGCTATCCTGACCCTTGGTACCTGTAAAAAGTTTACAGCTAGATCTCAGTGTCCTATACGGAGAGTAAGGCTTGAGCTTGCACGAGATGTAAGAAGGACCCTTATTATGGATAGCTCTGTAGACTATGCAGCCAGCCTTAAACTTTATCCGCTTACGGACTGGTAACCAATGAAGTCTACGTAACAGCGGCAAAGAAGGGGTTCCAGGAGTGGAATTCGTAATGAGCCGAGCCGCAGTGTTCTGGACCACCTGAAGCCTGTTAAGGGAAGACTCGTTTGCAGAAAGCAGAAGCGCATTACAGTAATCAAGGCGGCCCAGAATCATAGTCTGAATGAGAGTTTTCCGTGTGCAATCTGGCAAAAAGGGAAAGACTCGGCGTAGCATGCCCAGCACGTGGAAGCAATTGCTAACAGTTCGGGCGACATGCGCCTTCAGAGTAAGTGCCTGATCAAGATGGATGCCCAGATTCTTAACTAAGGTTTTAGGAATGGGGGGTGGACCGAGAGCGGCCGGCCACCAATTCGGAGACCAGAGTAAAGGGGCATCTCCAAAGAGCATTATCTCTGTTTTCCCTGCGTTTAATTGGAGAAAAGTTCTCCTCATCCAATCAGATATGGCAGTCATACCTTCAGCGAAGGATGACAGGGCACAGGTTGAGGTTTTGTCAAAGGTGAAGAGAAGCTGAGTGTCATCAGCGTAGGAAATGGGCAGAAAACCATGAGACCTAAGCAAGTGGGCCAAGGGAGCAATATAGATGTTAAAAAGCGTGGGGCTTAAACACGAGCCCTGCGCAACACCCTTGGTCAGTTCCGTGGTCTTAGAACGGAATAGGCCCAGGTTGACGGTCTGAGTGCGAGATGACAGAAAGCTAGTCATCCACTGTAAGGCTGCTCCGTGGAGTCCAATCTCCCTCAGTCTCATGAGCATAATCTGGTGAGATATCGTGTCGAATGCCGCAGAGAGATCCAATAGCACAAGTATGGTAGACTGGCCACTATCAAGAGTCATTCTGATGTTATCCGTGACTTCCAATAGGGCCAGTTCCCTCGTCCACCCCCTTTTACTAAGCCGCGAGGGATACTCGACACCAGTTCATGGGCCTCCTCCCCCTGCACTTCCTCACTCGTTGCGAAATGCCTCATACGACATAGCTTTCAGTCTCTCCCAAATTTAGATGTGTCACAACTTTCTTAAAATCCTTACCATAAACGTGCGAGGCTTGAATAATCCGGTCAAGCGTAGAGCCGTTCTTCATTGTTTGGAGCACTCCAAAGCTGATATATGTCTCTTGCAAGAGACCCATCTCCTCCCCAAGGACCACCACAGGATGAAATCACGTGCTTTCCCTACACAGATGTTCTCCTCTAATCACACCAAGTCAGCCGGGGTTGCCATATTAGTCTTCCGAACCTTTCAGGGTAGAGTGATACAGAAGGAGGCCGAGATCAGAGGCCGACTGCTCACATATCCGTTCCAGGTGGGAGGGGTCTCCTTTACAGCGGGGTCCGTATATGCACCTAATGAGGGGCAAGACAAGTTCTTCCATGTCGCACTCACTGAGGCGACGGCCACCACAGAACGACGCCTACTTTTAGGGGGTGACCTGAATCTTGTCTTTGATAACGTCCATGACCGTTCCTGCCAGAGGACGGGCCAGACTGGCGCTCTCACCTGCTGGACAGGCCTGCCTTCGGGACCTGGGGTTTGTAGACCTTTGGCGCCACTTCCACCCCCACAGTCGAGCTTACACCTTTTACTCAGGAGCGCACAAAACATACGCTAGGCTGGACTATCTTCTTAGCTCTTCCCCACTGCATGCGCTTGCGACTGACACCGAGATTTTAACAGCCTCTCTTTCAGACCACTCCCCGGTCATTGCCACCTTTAAGTTCCCGCTAACACGGCAGCCTCTTGGACACTGGCGCCTACGTGATACCTTGCTCCATCACGCCTCCACAGTTGAACAGATTCAGAAAGCCATCACAAACTACCTCGCCCTTAATGCTAACTCCGATACCTCACTAGCGACACAGTGGGCGGCACTAAAGGCAGTTATCCGGGGGGAATTTATAGCCATATCCACAGCCAACAATATGGAATGTAGTCTTAAACGGGCCGAACTTTCTCAACGGGTCGCGGAGCTGGAGCAGATTCACCAGCGTACGGGTGCCTCCCGGGCCTGACGCCAATGGTGTATAGAGCGGAAACCACTCGCAGCACTAGATAAGGATAGGGCTGAATATGCGGCCCTCCGTCACTCATAGTACACGGGTGGGGATGGGTGCGGCCGCCTTCTAGCCCACAAACTACGGGAAGCCAGGCAGGGGGTTCAGGCCATCCGTTCTCCTGGGGGCGAACTTGTCACCGACGATGCGGGGATAGCGGAAGTCTTCGAGACTTCTACACAGGGCTCTATTCGGGTGACCCAATAGACGCCTGCCATAGTGCCGATTATCTGGCGGCAGCACACATACCCTCCCTTACCCAGGTTCAGGACGACTATTTGGATAGGGACATTGGGACGGAAGAAGTCATAGCAGCGATCTCTCGCCTTAAGGTGGGTAAGTCACCCGGGCCAGATGGCTACTCGGCTACCTTTTTATAAAACGTTCTGCAGCCAGGTAGCCCCTCTCTTGAGGGACTTATTCAACACCTTTGCACAGACCGGGGCCATTCCGGAGGAGATGCTTGAAGCGTCGATAGTGGTTATCCCAAAACCCGGGAAGGACAAAACATCCTGTGGCGCATACAGGCCGATCTCCCTACTGAACATAAATATTAAACTCTACACTAGCATACTGGCGAACCGTCTGGCGCCCTACATACCCCAATTAGTCGAGCCGGACCAAGCAGGCTTTTTTCCGCAAACGAGTGATAACACCAAAAGAGTTCTGCACTTGAGAAGGCGTCTCGCACTCAGGGAGAATACATGCTGCTGGCCATTGATGCGGAGAAGTCCTTCGACAGGGTACATTGGCCCTACTTGGAGCAGGTCTTGGCGCATGTCGGCTTCGGTGAGAAACTCCGCACTCGGATCCTCAATTGCTACCGCTCACCCAAGGCAACAGTCCGGGTGAATGGCCATACGTCCTCTCGCTTTTCCATAGGAAGAGGCACCAGGCAGGGGTGCCCTCTTTCACCCCTCCTATTCGCACTATATATGGAGCCGTTAGCATTAAGGATTCGAAGCCATCCTCTTATCTCTGGAATCAAGTTAGGAGGGGACGTACACACCATACGTTTGTACGCGGATGACATCCTGCTTTCCCTTTCCAACCCGATCCCTGCGCTGCGCGCCCTCTTCATCGAAATACATTGCTTCGCGCAGGCTTTGGGATTTAAGATTAACATGGAGAAGTCGATGGCACTCAACATCTCCCTCTCCCCGCACACTCTAGCTCATGTACAGGAAGAACACCCCTTACAATGGTCAACCTCCTCAATCCCGTACCTGGGAATTCAATTAGCCTCCTCCATACAAGCTACGGCTGAAGCCAACTACTCTGTACTCCGCGCGCACATACGTAAGGAACTAGGCCGTTGGAAACACCATACTCTATCCTGGCTAGGCAGAATAGCGGCTACCAAGATGACCATCCTTCCCCAGATCCTTTATCTTTCCAGACCCTCCCCTTCGCCCTCCCTCAGGCTGGATTCAACAGATTCAATCAGACCTATCACATTTTATTTGGCAAGGCCGCAAGCCCCGGTTTAAGCACGCGATAGCGGTCCTTCCACCAGAGAGGGGCGGGGTAGGGGTCCCTGACCTTCAACTTTATTTTTATGCTTCACAGCTTCGATATTTAGTGGAATGGCACCGCCTGGAATCGGAGAAGCATTGGTTGTTCCAGGACCAGGCAGTGGCAGCCAGGCCTCTACAGGGCATACCTTTTCTCCGTAAATCACACAGGCCACCCAATCGCTATGCATCATATATCACAAGCACGATTATGGAGTCCTGGGACCGCACTAACACTGCCCATAATTTGACCACCTTTCCTTCCCCCCTCACACCACTGTTTGATAACCCCGAATTCCAACCTGGCATGGACACTAGGGCCTTTTCTGCCTGGCGCCCCACCTCATGTCGGTCCCTAGGCCACCTCTTTGACCTGGAGGGGATTATCCCATTCCCACAACTCAAGGCAGATTATGGCCTCCAGGAATCAGAGCGCCTGCCCTACCTGCAGCTCCGACATTGGGCAATTCACCCACACATCAGACCTGAGGCTCAGCGCCTTCTGACCCCCTACGAGAAATGGCTCATCACCCGCACATCCGATTTAAAAAAAAAAAAAAAAAAAAAAAAAATCATTTCTGATCTGTATAAAATGTTACTAACGTCCGCTACGCATACATATAACGCTGGCCGGGCACGTTGGGAACGAGACCTAGGAAGGACACTTAGTCATAAGGAATGGGAAGGCATATACCACAGGGCTCGGCACTCCGCATACCACATGGGACTCACCGAGACACTGACTAAGATAGCCACATACTGGTACTATACGCCGGAACGCTTGCACCGCTTTGATTCACGACCGAGTGCTCTTTGCTGGAGGGGTTGCGGGGAGGTGGGTACTCTGGTGCATCTCCTCTGGGGCTGTGACCGTATCCAACCATATTGGTCCCAGGTGCTCGATGAGATAGACACCCATTTCGAGACACAGCTTCGAGATTTCCCAAATACATACTCTTGGGATTACCGAACCCCATAACATACCCGCTAAAGTCCCGGAGGGGCCGATTGATCGCCATTGCATTAGGCGCGGCCACACAGAACATCCTGGTACATTGGCGCACAGCCCAGCTCCCAACGCTCTCTGGATGGCTACAGCGACTCTGGCTGGTGTTGGGTATGGAGAAATTAACCCTCACATTAGCTGGCAAGGGATCTGATTTCACAGAGATGTGGTGGCCCTTCTTGACCCTGCTGGTGTCTGAGTTCCGAGAACTGACATGCCCCCGATATCTCACACTTCTCCGCCTTTCAGACAGGATTTAATTGTTCGTTTTGATCTTTTCCCTTCCTCTCTTGTTCATTTCCACAGGCCCGCTCCGCTCATATTACCTTGGTAATGCTACTACTTGCGACACTTGTTGTCTATATTGCATCGACTCCACGGAGCTGGGAGTCTTGTTCTTTTCTTGCTTGAAAATTAATAAAAGATTTAAACCATAAAAAATGAAACTTTCATTTTCCTTTTTAAATGCATCTCCTTTTTCTTTAAGGAACACAGGCTGCATTTAAAAAAAAAAAAAAAAAAAACTGCTATATTTAAAAAGCAGTAAGGCATGGTGGTCACCATCCCTGTGAGTGCTAGCCATTCCCAATGGGTTAGCAAATTGCACTTGCCTCATGAATATTGATGAGGCATGCAATTTGTGATTTTTTTTTTTTTTTGTTCTCTTCCAACCCCCTCCACCCCCCTTGGGAATCGCAAACAGTGTCTGAGACACTGTTGTACATTCACTTTAGCGAGTCGCAATTCGCACCTCGCTAAAGTGAAGGGTCGTACATCTGGCCCTTAATCCTTTCATTGAAATTTATGGCATCCCAATGGCTGGGCTGGTTTGAGTGACACTGCCAACTGTGATGAACTAGTCAGTCTTTGTGTAACGACCACCAATTCTGTAGTCATTTGGACCCACTAGTGAGTATGTTTTTCCGTCTGCTGCCATATGTACGACGCGATACAAAAGGGGATGATGGACGGAACGTTTGAGCCAATCAAACACTCACCCCCAGTCAACTGATCTGGGTTTAATCCATCATCATTCTTTAGCTCACTCCACCACCCCAGTTCAGACATGGCCATATGCAAATCAGTCTGACCCTGTGCCTCATGGGAACAGTCCAGCCCGAACTGCCAAGCCATGTCTTCCCTGGACCGGAAACAAGCATCCTAGGACCGGTTTCTGGCATTCCAGCCGTCATCAGCCAGGCTTGCTTGAATCCAGTGGCAAAGTGAGCAAGGGACCCACGTCTGGGCATACCCCCGCCAACTTAGGGCGAACAAAGCGATACAAAAGGGGATGATAGACGGAACGTTTGAGCCAATCAAACACTCACCCCCAGTCAACTGATCTGGGTTTAATCCATCATCGCTTTGTTCGCCCTAAGTTGGCGGGGGTATGCCCAGACGTGGGTCCCTTGCTCATTTTGCCACTGGATTCAAGCAAGCCTGGCTGATGACGGCTGGAATGCCAGAAACCGGTCCTAGGATGCTTGTTTCCGGTCCAGGGAAGACATGGCTTGGCAGTTCGGGCTGGACTGTTCCCATGAGGCACAGGGTCAGACTGTTTTGCATATGGCCATGTCTGAACTGGGGTGGTGGAGTGAGCTAAAGAATGATGATGGATTAAACCCAGATCAGTTGACTGGGGGTGAGTGTTTGATTGGCTCAAACGTTCCGTCCATCATCCCCTTTTGTATCGCTTTGGTCGCCCTAAGTTGGCGGGGTATGCCCAGACGTGGGTCCCTTGCTCACTTTGCCACTGGATTCAAGCAAGCCTGGCTGATGACGGCTGAAATGCCAGAAACCGGTCCTAGGATGCTTGTTTCCGGTCCAGGGAAGACATGGCTTGGCAGTTCGGGCTGGACTGTTCCCATGAGGCACAGGGTCAGACTGATTTGCATATGGCCATGTCTGAACTGGGGTGGTGGAGTGAGCTAAAGAATGATGATGGATTAAACCCAGATCAGTTGACTGGGGGTGAGTGTTTGATTGGCTCAAGCGTTCCGTCCATCATCCCCTTTTGTATCGCCATATGTACGACAGCATCCCAAAATTAGTGACCTTTGTAGGCAAGAAGGGTTTGATGGTAGGATATGTCTATTCACCCTCTCCCCTTCGTCTAGCACTCTAGTTAGCGTAGAGTGGGAAATCTAACACATTTGGACGAATTCCCAATGGTTAGTCTATGATGGCAGGTCAGAGTTCCAGCTCTCGTGAATCCTTCTCCTTTCTCTGCGAAGTGTCTTCTTTCCTGCCTATCTCTGGCTCCTAAGCCAATGTATCTCAGTCTGGTAAGTGTAATGTGGCCATGAGGACACTTTTTTTTGGCCACATGGCTGTATGACGAGTCGGCGACATTAGTATCTATAATCTGCATGGCCAGTGAGAATACCCATTCAGTGCTGGCCTATGTGGCTGTCTGGTCCCACATGAAAAGTAATCAGAACTCTCGATTTAAATGTTGCTTATGCTGTATCTCAAACCCTGCTAAGAGCAATGTTTAGTTGTATGATGTACCCTGGTTCTACACAATTCAGGGTTTGCAGTGCTATGTGCTCCGCTGCCATTCTTTAGGTCTTCCCCTGCCCACATAATGTGGGTAAGATTACATTCCCAGTTTAGAAACCTTGGCAAAGGTTAGATTGAAAACTGAGACTCCACATATTGTATGGAAATTTTGCCCACCATCTCTGACGAAGGTGCTTGCAAGGTTCTTCAGACTGTCAACAGGAAGATGTGCAAAGCAGAAACACTGAAATCGAAGTGCAGAACTCTTGTTTCAACAACCTACTGGAAGGACCCTAATGTCATAAGTGAAGAAGTAAGAGCACCAAAGCTTGTCTAGATCATGTTAAACTGAGAAGCAGCTTTTTATGACTCGAGGATCACTGATGCTAGTGACCCACAAAAGGAGATCTTTAAGGTGCTCAAATAGCTAAGACAGACTAAAGATTGGGCCTTGCTGCCAGATCCTGAGGATTGTAACCGGATGCAGGACTTCTTTACCCAGAATGAAGTAATGAATACCCTGCTGTGTCCCTGCACGTTGACAACGGCTGGTGTGGCCTTTCATCAGGGTGGGCAGATGTCCGCCCTCCAATTACTGACCCTGGAGACTCTGGCCTCTTGCCTGGTGGCTGCTAAATCTAGCTCGTTGGAGTACCCCAGTCCACCCGAGGTGTCCAAAGTGGCCTTCCTAGTAAGGGGGGGGGGAGGGGCTTCTGTCGCTTTTAAATGCCTCATTGGCTTCAGGTAAAGTTCCATCTAGCTTTAAGAGGGCTACGGTTAACCCTCTGTTGAAGGCTGGGGCGGACCTAAAGAACTATTGCCCAGTATCCCTGCTGCCATTTCCAGCTAAAATTCTGGAGCAGCATGTAACTAAGAACCTTACAAAATTTGTAGCTGGCCAGCAACTACTTTGCTCTTACCAATCATAGTACTGAGTTGGTGATGCTCTCTGTACTGGACGAATTCAGGTTGGCAGCAGATGAGAACAGATTCTCTATGTTGATTTTTTTTTTTTTTTTTCTCGTTGATCTTACGGCAGCATTTGATATGAGGAGGAAGTACCATACCAATGGTGAAAAGCCTGGGTATTAAGCTGGACAGTAATTTCTGTCCAAGCGAGTGGCGACAGTGTGTGGAAGTTGCACAGGTCTCTTGAGACTGCACTGGAAACTGGTCCCAATCTTTTGCGAACGGTGGCAGCAATGGTATTGTCACGGCTGGATTATGGAAATGCCCTGTATATTGGCCTCCCCAATAAGCTGTTGGGCAAGCTCCAGGTGACCATGAATGATGCAGCAAGATTTCTGTTTAAACTACCAAGATGGGTGCATGCCATGCCACTGTTAAAACAACTTCACTGGTTGCCAGTTAAACAGAGGGCCTTGTTCAAAGGCATGTGCATTGCACACAAGATGCTGCATGGCACTGTGCCAGTTTACATTAAAGAACCTCTCTGGCACTATATGCCTGGTCATTGTCTACATTGCTCCGAGGCGATCTTGCTGACTTGCCCATGCTTTAATAAAGCATCTTTGGGCGGTCGGGCATTATCAGTTTTGATACCGCAGCTCTCAAACAGACTGCCTGAAAGTCTTAGGAAAGAACCCGTCCTTTCCCTCTCAGAAGACACTGAAAACGTTTTTAGGTCGAGCCTAGAGTAGCGCGCAAGCGCTGCACTGGCGAAGACTTTATGTAGGGGATTCAAAAAGCTGACCAGACGCTCGTGCTTCATGGCCTTTTCCGTGCGGTTACCCGCACAGCCGCCATCTGTTTGCAATTATCGTGCCCAGACGCGGGCGCGATAATTGAAAACACATGGCCATTGTGCACGAGTGTGTGGTCAGCTCAGCAGGCTGCCGCGCTCCGTCGTTTTTTAGAGTCAGGAGTTTGATTTGTTAAGGATAGCGAAGTCGGAGTATTCGACTTCCTACTTTAAAACCAAGGGTTTGAAGCGGATTTTTCTGCAGATAACGCACACCTTTGTCATAAACCGGACCTTATTTTGCTGTACATAACATTCTAGTAGTTTGCCTATCAAATGTTGCCCCCATCTGCAGGCCTGCGTAGGGCCTGACATTCAGCGCCCCTGGCTGCAATGCTAATTAAGGGAGCCTTGCTTGTGTCTCCAGGCTTAATTGAATGAAGGCGTTTCTCTTCTATCTGATCCTTGCACTGACTGTCGATGTTTCATCCCTGATGTGCCTCCTTTCTATATCTTGCGGATTTATCGCATTGATTTCTGATTTTTAAGTCAACAGGACTAAACACACTGGGACTTTCAGATTCATACCTGCGCTACGTGGATCGTGAAACTACATGTCCCAGCATGCCGAGTGCTGTAGACTGGAAAGAAGACTGACAAAAAGCCACTCTCAGCATTGGCCAGTTAATAGCTACGAGTATGATGCAAATATTTTGTTCAACTCTCTCATGAAAATGTGCTCAGTCGGTACATGAGTTTTAGACGACGCAATACAAGTTATTTTTAATTTCCCTTTTTTCAGTTCTTAAATAAGCGACGTCTGTGTTATGTAGTCACTTTTACTACCTTGATAAGAATGTACGGAAAGATACAGAATGGTAGGTGGTGCAGTAGGGAGGAATCTGGTAAAGAGTTAAGGCAGTTGAATAGACAGGCCACTTGAGTGACTGGCCTGCTCAGGATTTACAATTAATACCAAGTCTTCAGGAGACTTGTCATTCCTGGGCTTACGTCTTCAAACCAGGACTACAACTTTCAGAGCGCATTGGGTTGGCAAATGAATGTCAGTGCCCGCAAACTAGGTGTGCAGTTGGCAAGCATGGAGGTGGAAATCTGATCTATTTTTAATTTCCCCCCCCTCCCCCCGTATCTTTGTGTCAAGTCAAAAAGTGACGGAACACTTTGAAACATCTACATCATTATGTAGTACTTTAAGAATATGCCTTTTACTCTTTGTATCATAATACCGGATATAGATTTTGCAAATAGCAGTACGCACATACTAGACTCATTGCTGTGCACATGGGTTTAAGAATCATGGGGCACACAGGGATTACCTTCGTGTCAACAAAGAGATTCAAATATTACTGTAAAACACAAATAATTTATTCTGGAGAAAATATTAAATCTGAAAAAATGCAAATGCCTTATTATTGTAGACTAAATTGTGCACCAACATTATTGGTAATTAATTACATGCAGGGTCACTAAACCAACAAAAGGGTCAGTGCCTAGAGTGCTCCGTAGATGCCATTGCAGGGCTTTCCCTGAGTGATAACCGCAAATACTACTTTAGCAGCAGTATATGTGCATAGCTCTGAGAGATGCGCCATTCGGCTACCACTGTACAGATACTTTCTGTATTTTTGCCCCTCTATGTGGATGCAAACCCACTCTTGCTGATGTGTCTGCGCCCGAGCAGTCTATGGATGGTCAATTAGATGACTATGGCAGGGTAATGCCTTATGGTATAGAACTGGGCAAACTGCAATACCCATTGACCGCTTCAATCCATTGCACCTTCCAGCCCACCTGTGGGGATTGTTGATGCACACCTATAGGAGATGCTTAGAGCACAACACTCTAGTACTGAATTTGTAAACTTTTAAGTACAGGGCCCAAAGTTTTGCACGATTGCTGCAGAATTCTGGGGTTGCTGAATACCCAAGACTGCTTAGTCTTGCTTCCATCTCATACCTCTTCTTCCAGTCCTTTTATCATACTCCTACTAGTTCTTTTTAGTCCATGCTTTCTTTCTCTATTACTGTTTTCCTCTATTTTGTTTTCTCTTCCTTCTTCAGGGGTGTGGAATTTTATAATATATCTACCTGCCCTTGGGCCGCAATTTGTCAGAAAACTACAGATCCTGTAAAAAAAAAAGAAAAAATCCGCTTGTCCCTGCTGGTGCCAAGTAGTGAGGTGACAAATTATGGCAGCATTCTCAATATGTCAAAGCTTTGATACCCTCATTGACTATGCAGTAGATCCAGAGTTGGAGTTCCCTGTGAGTATTTTCACACTCACCAACTTCCACGTTGAAGGGTATTCAGCAACTCCTCTTTACGCTTCTCCCACAATAAAAAAGGTTGGAAGTTTACTCCTGGCGAGAGCAGGCGTAAAAAAAATAATTCACAGGTGGGGCGGAAAAGGGGATGTAGAAAGGATGAATTTGCAATCGCACAGCAGATGTGCGCATCAGCAAATATAAGATAACACAGCATGTTTATACACATGTATTTCTTGATGGTGCACTTTCACCCTGCGGTCTCTTGGCTTATTGTTACCCAAATCAATGGTACTCATGTTATCAATCTTGGAAAGAAGAAAGGCTGAGTCTACCTGCTAGGATTAAAATCTGGGACCATGTATATTTGCTCATGTGAAAAAGAAATACTTATACGTTTGCTAGGAGTATGGTTTCCAAGCATACTTTGGTAAAAGTTTTCTAATTTTTGAAAGTCAGAAATTGGCAAGAATGAAAGGGCATATATCTGCAGGTGCACTTTTTTTTGTCTTTCTTTAAAAATTGGGTCCTTACCTTATTGCTCATAATGGCTTTACACTAACCATCCCTCCCTTTAAAAACACGCATTGGCATAGCCAATAGGTCTCGCCTTTGGGACCTTATAAGTGTTTAGCCATGCAACAGTTAATGTTGTTGCAGTAAGGATATTGTGCTGCATAACTAAATACTTATAAGGTCCCAAAGGCGAGACCTATTGGCTATGCCAATGCTTGTTATTGAAAGGAGCTTGGCAGTAACATTGTTATCTAACCCTGAGGTAAGCGCCAAAAGACCAGTGGTATTTGCACGCTATATAAGTGTTATTACATTACAAGGGTCCTGTTAACTCAAATAGGAGAAGTAGCACTGGAAACAACTAGGTTAGCAACTGGCACCAAAGTCATGCATATGTATAAATGTTCACACGGCCAAACCAGAGATCTTGAGGAAGCCCGTGGTAGCATGCAGTAATGCAACTCTCATCCTACAGAGACCAGGATTTGTTGAACAGGTTTCAACACTTAAATACTAGAGGTGGGACTCCACTCCGAAGGAACCCAACTGGTGGGAAAGGGAGGGAGGCCAGCTTAGCAGCCCCCATTTCTATGTCGTATGTCTGATTTTTCTTTATTTTAAACCTACGCAACTCCACCAGGGTAACATGACAATGATAGGAATAAAAGTCGATTTATTAAGTGAGACGTACAATGTTCATGCTGCTGGTTGCAGGAAGCTATTTTCTTTGTGTTCAGATATTTTATTGGAACGCACAGGTACCATAATCAGTATAAAACCACTGAATATATAAATCAGTAGAAATAATTAAATAACACAAACACATGCATTATTAACTCTCATTATGAGAAGTTATATAAAATGGAAAAAATAGAACTACATTTTATATTCCTTTATATTTTTGATTCTCCCTAGCCAGTTTATATCGGTATTGTACAGTAGAATTGGCAAATATGAAACCTAAATATTGCAGTATGCCCCCCCCCCCCCCACCCCCCCTTTCCTCTTTAGGGATTGGCTCCTTGGCGTGGTACAGTAAACAGTGAGCAGCAACCTCCATTTGAGTTGTTGTTCTCTACTGAAATAGGGCACATATCCTGAAACGTGTCTAGAGATACATAGCACTGGCTTCACCAATAATGAATAATCAAATAATTTTGTTTCTAAGAAATACATTCTTACAGAAATAGAACCCAATTACTCACTTAATCAATACATGGCAATATAAAATTGCCCAAACACAGAAAATATATAAAGCTAAAACACATCATTACAGCCAACACTTAACAAAACATAAATCTGTATTTAAAATTCTATATCTGAGTGCACACCTTTGGGATGCCTGCAATAATACCCATTCATAACATACAATTCATAATCAAGTTCTACAACCATTAAATCAATTTAGGATAGAACAGCAAATGATCAAGTATTTGCATAAGTACAAAGTGCAAAACTGTTGTGGCGCAAACCAACAGACGTCCAACGATCCTTTAGATACCTTTTAAAGATGCACCTTAGGTGAATCGGCAGCAAACTCTGTTCATAAACGTAAATATCTTATTCAAGACCAGTAGCAGTTGGCTCTATTGAAATCTAAACAACAAATGTTACTAATTGCCTCTAAAGGTAATAACGCGCGTTGTGCAAGCCAATTATAAAGAAGGCTTTTAGAACTAAATGGGCCTGCTATGTGACCCTGGTTACCCAGTTTCATAAACATACATATCATTTAGGATGACCATTAGTTGGTTCTAATGAAATCTAGACGGCAAGTAATATCAGTTGCTTCTATAAATAGAAAAGGTGCATTGTGCAAGACAGTTATATGGAGTACTTGGACTAAATGGCCGTACAAAGTAACCCTGGTTATCCAGATTCGTAGGAAAATATCAGACCCAGGGTGTTCTCCTAATTTGGTCTACATGATCTCAATTAGTTCGACAATCATCCCTACACCCCGCAATAGGTCTTTGCGTCTCTATTCTAGGGGAACCTGGAAAGGGAAATTCTTTGCATAAGATTAAACAATTGTGCGTAAATATTGGCCAATAGCAGTGGCTACCTCCTGATAACCCATACTTCGCACCAGATTTAAACCCATTTCTCTCGACTAAATCCCATACTTTTAAAATGTAGACTCCAAGATATTTTTCCTTTCCTCTAGGAAAAAATATGCAATCCACTAATACATGGCTTGCCGAATCGCTTGTACCCTGCTTGCATGGGCACTGACCATGATTCACAACAATAAGTGCTTTCAAGCCTGGCATCCACCATACTGGGTCAATTCCCACCCTCAAGCGCATAATTTCATTACGCAGAGTGCTATCTGGCATTCGTTAAGTATACAGAAATAGATCGGAGCTCTCCAAGGATAATAAAAAAAAAAGTGTGACAGAGCTCCTGTTCAAGTACTGCAGGTCATCACTCCAACTGGTATCCTTGGCACAATGTCTGAGAGTGGACTTTGACTACTTTATGAATTTACCTCTTTCAAGGAGTGTATGCCATACCCTCAGGGAAGATACGCACCAATCACACCTGCCAAAGCACCACAGGCTACAGATTTCAGCACACGCCTTATGGCTTGTATCATTGCATTTTTGGGTAGATCAAGCACTGATTTCAGGACACTACCATCTAACACCTTCCATAGCCAACACCTCTGCTCCATATAAGGCTCATACTTACTACTATATTTGCAGTCAAACTGTTTCAGACCATTTGCTTCCACCATCAACGTAAGCCTCTGATTAACCAGAAGCTTGTCCCATCTTAAATCATATGAAAATATCATCCCTAAGAAAAGTCCCGCACCTGCTTCAACCGCATATTGCCTACGAAGCAGGAAAAACAAATTTTCCCCATAGCAAACCGTTTTAGTCTTGTCAATATTGATTGTCCGCTTATTCTCTAGGCAGTAGGTGCTTAACGAGTTTAATTTGCGTTGAAGTCCAATGGGCATGAGATCCATTACCACCAAATAATCCGCATACATGAAACCACTCATATGGCCCCCCCCCAATCTTTGGCAAAAAACTGTGGATTGCACTTAATACCTGAGGACGGTCTGCAAAAATAGTTTATACTAAAGTGAGTGTTACCATGCACTAAATTTACCACAATTCATTTGAACGAATAGTGTGCTGGTATGCCAGGCAGTCTGCTCCATTTCCCCCTTTTGTGATCAGCAATTTTCTTCTCGAAAGCAAAAATAGAATAAAGTTGCTTTTTTTTAAGTACTATTATAGAAGTCATAGAACCGCTAATAAAAGCTTTGAAAGCATACTAATGGATAATCCAAAATGTATCTACAATATCATTAGTGGAGAAATAATCATAAATTGTAAATAGCATATTTTCTTTGTTATAGCCATTAAAAGTAATATTGGCAGCATTCAACTCCATCTAGGAAGCGAAGTTTGAGACAGTTTGCTAGATTAAAAAAACATCCTGGAATGGTAAGATGTGTATTAGAGAAAAGTACATTATTTGTTGTAAAAATAAGAAACCAATGGTCACTTTTTTTTTAAGAATGCTTTAAATAACAAAAAAGGAGTTCTGAATTTAACTGCTGGCAGTATTTAAAAGTGGGTTAGAGGGGCGTGGCCAAGACTCCAATGGAGTAAGACTCTCGTCGTGCCTGCTCCGCATCCCGGCGGCAGGCCAAGCGTACGCAGCAACCGCGGGACCTCGGGGAAACGGCCAGACCATGTCCTGGGGTGAGTGAGGCCCCCCACGCCACCTTGGCCGCCTGCGCAAGCTCCCGATCCAGTGCCGGGGCTGCAGCGAGGGATCTCCTGGGGGGAGCGTCTCCATCCGCCATCTTGGCTCCGGCCTGGACGGAGCTGGAAAACATCATAGCGGCCTGTGGACTTGGTGGGGTGGACCTGGCGGCAGACTCTCTGCCCAGGGACCCACCTTGAGGAACTGGGGGTGGTGTTGTTCAAGCCCCCCGGATTAATCTGGGCTCGGCGGCGATCAAGGCGGCCCTCCAGCTCTGCGGCCTACCTGGGGAGAACTTGCTTCACTGGTGACTGGGCCCTGTGGCGAGTCGGATCCTTTGCTTGCCGCCCTGCGCCCTCCTGCATTGGGGAGGGAGCCCTGGGTGACCGGGCTCCTCCCTTGCGAAGTGCTGGCACTTGCAGCTGATGAGCCCCGCATCGAGCTGCCATCTTGTGGGCCCTCTCCTCGTGAAGGGAGGAGAGCCTGCCATGCTGGTGGTGCTGGAATTGTGCCGCAGTGCCCTGCTGCACCCTAGAGTGGAGGCAACACGATTCCACTCTGGCCCGGAGTGCTAGGCACTGCGACAGACCAGGAGAGGGTAGCTGACACCACCTTCGAGCCCACTTGCATGTTCCTGAGGCCGGGAGTTTGACATGGAGGTGAGGAGGACACTTGTGGTTAAAGTGGGGGGGTAGCCGTGAGCCCTGTGGCGAGAGAAGGATCGGCTGTGCATTCGGCCAGCTTACTGGTCCCCCGCCGCTCCTTTGCTGCCCTTTGACACTTGCTGGTGGTGCGGAGGAGATCTAGTCCTACATCTTTACCGGGGGCTCCCGCGATCTGACTGGTTCCCCTGGGGTGAGCACTGGGGGAAATCGGCTGCACAATCGGGCAGCGTGTTGGAGCCTGAACACATCTTTCCCCCCTTCGTCTATGGGCGGGACCGGGGCCTTTAGATTTGGACCGTGCTGGCCTTACATTGGCCCCCATCCATGGTGGCCATTCCCTCTGCACGACCCCTTACCCCCCCCCCCCTCCCCCCATCGCTTGCATCTTCTTGAGGGAGCAGCTGGGACAGATTCGATCACTGGGGCGCTCTCCCCCTTGAGTGTAACTTTGCTGGCCCTGGCAACTGCCCACCGAGAGCGGATCATAAGGATTGAAGGGAAACCTGGTCGAAGTATGCCCCGCACCAAAGGGTGAAAAGACACAGCCCCTCCTGGCACCTATAGAACAGTTGCCTCGCTCTAGGCGAAACCATCCTCCACTGCGGCAGGTCAACAGACCCCCAAGATGGCGGAGTCCCCGGCAGGAACTGAGGCGAACCCCCTCACACAAGTTTTCATGACCAATTTCCTCCAGGAGATAAAGACGGAAATTGGTTCGCTCAAATCTGAGTTCAAGTCCTGCTTGCAAGACATCTGGCGCGAGGTGTCGGAAATTGGAACCAGAGTCGACGACCTAGAACGGACACTAGATACACGGACGGAGGTTCAGGAAGAACTCTGGCGCCGCATGGCAACGCTCGAAGAACAGCATATAGAACTTCAGATCAAACAGGAGGATTTGGAAAATAGAAGCTGGAGGAATAATCTACGTATTAGAGGGGTCCCTAGGGGTGCGGAGGGCTAGGACATAATGACTTGCACGGCAGAACTTCTCCAGGAGATCAGGGTTGATGAAGACACATCCCCACCCCCCCCCTGCACTAGATGGAGCACACAGAGTACCTGCCCCTCGTGACAATTGGAATCTCATCCCTGACATCTTGACTCGAGGGTATTTCTTCACGGAGAAGGAGGCAATTCTTTGTGCGTCTAGGGAGAAAGCGGATCTCTCTTATGGAGGACACCCCATACAAATTTTCCAGGACCTGGCCCCAGTCACGCTGCGACGACGCAGGGATTTCAAATCTGTAACTGACAAACTGAGGGATCTTAATATCAAGTATCAGTGGGGGCATCCCTTTTCTTTAAATTTTACATGGGAGGGTAAACGTCGGTCTATTAGATCCTTGAAGGAGGCTCAGCATCTTCTCCAGCTTCGGTCGGAATCCCGTCAGTCCGACCTTGGGGGTTTACCCGCCCCAGGACCTCTTTTCATCCAGAATGGTCTACAGTGCCTAACCCTCCCTCTTCCCCCTTCTCCCTGCGAGTCCATTAGGGGGGGAAATTGCAAATCACCCCACCGCGCTGCCTCCTTGTTGCACACGGTCTTGAGTGTGTTGTGCTCAGGGACCTCAATCGGTAGACGTATCCTCTTGCATTTCCCATTCACAGCCACACTTCGGCCGGGTTGGGGGGGGCTTCTGGGATGGGGGTGGGGAGATATTGTTGTAAAATGGCATCCTCTTTCACATATAATTGACCATGGCGCAGATTAAATGTCTTTCCCTTAATGTGAAGGGGCTGAATGCGCCTAATAAACGGAGGCAGGTCTGGCGAGATCTCTTCATTCAGGACCCAGATATTATCTTTCTACAAGAAACTCACCTCCTACAGGCAGACACAAAGCGAATGACACATCCTAAATACCCTGGCCAAGCATGGGCTTCTTCATCAGCTAAAACAGCTGGAGTGGCCATTCTCCTCAAGCCAGGCATACGCATACAGGGGACTAGGGTGGTCTGAGATGGGGAGGGGCGGTATTTAAAGCTTCAGGTGCTTGTCCATAACAGACCTCTCGCATTAATCAATATTTATGCACCTAATCATTCTCAAGACACATACATTAGGACTTTATTAAAGGACCTGGTCTCTCAAGAAACTGGCCCGATTCTTCGGGGGGGAAGGAGACTTCAACCTTGTCTGGGACCCAGTCATGGATCGCAGCTCGTCCACTTTTCAAGGCACCAGAGCCATGTCTGCAGCGCTCAAGCACGATTTTGAGGCCTTGGGCCTTCTGGATGCATGGCGTTATGCAGAACAAGGGATTATACGTTTTATTCACATATCCATCGGTCCTACTCGCGCACAGACCACTTCTTCTTATCTCGATCACTTATACATTCGTTAGAATCCGCATACATATGGGACGTATCGATCTCACACCATGCCATCCTGGCAGGCCTGGGTACAACAACATGCTCAGTTCCTTGCTGGAGGCTTCCCCCACACGTCCTGCGAGACCAAGTTAATGTGGCCGAAATACGTCAGGCAATCGAAGCTTACTTTGAAACAAACGAACTTCCCGACACTAGCGACCAGGTACTCTAAGGCAACGATCTGAGGCATCATTACCTCAATTTCAGTTGCCCGAACGCATAAATCTCACCTGGTCAAAGCCGGCCTTTCCCGCGATATTAAAACACTAGAGGGACAGGAGCACACCGCTCCCTCCAGACAGCATCAAAAATGCCTAGCCTCGCTTCAGGGTCAACTAAAAGCACTTCGGGTAAACAAGGCTGAACACTCTCTCCTCGTGTTGAAACAATAATTTTAGGAAGGGGGGGAACAAGGTGTGCTCCTCATTGGCTCGTCGGCTCCGTATGCTTATCTCCCGGAGCCACATCTCCAGGATCAAGATCGGGGGGGGGGGGTACCAATGGGCCACATCGTAAGCGGCTAAGCAACAAGCTTCCTGCAGCTTTTTTACGTCCCTCTATGAACAAGGCAAGGTCTCCCTAGAGGAGATTGAGCCCTTCCTTGCCACGTGCACTTGGGAATTGTTGCATTTTTCTTGTGCTCCGCAACTAGAAGACCCGATTACCCCAGAAGAACTTCTAAAAGCTTTAAAAAGCATGCCGCTAGGGAAATTTCCAGGGCCCAATGGCCTTACACTCTCCTTCTACCATCTTTTCCTCCCCCAGCTGCAGGCTCCGATGCTTCGGTTATTTAATTCTTTCGCCGACACTGCCAGAGTGACTCCTACTATGGCCGAGGTGGAAATAGCTCTTATCCCTAAACAGGGAAAAGACCCGCATCTTGTGCTTCTTATCGTCCTATTTCCCTCCTTAACGTTGACGCCAAATTATTTACCAAAATTTTAGCGCATCACCTGGTGCCGTTCCTCCTTGGATTGATTGACCCGGATCAGTCCGGCTTCATCCACCAACGACAGGGGGCAGATAACATCAGGTGGATAGCCCATCTGATGGAGAAGGCCCACCGGCGTAATATCCCTGCTCTCTTGCTTTCCCTTGATGCTGAGAACGTTTGACAGGGTAGTTTGGACCTTTCTCAGAGCGGTCCTGCGCAGGATAGGCCTGGGACCAGTAATGATATCTCGTATAATGTCCTCTTATATGTCACCGTCGGCCCGAATAAGAATTAATGGCCTACTCACCCTCCCCCCCCCCCGATTCAGATCCACAGAGGAACGCGTCAGGGGTGTCCCTTGTCGCCCCTGCTCTTTGCCCCCCTCATTGCCCTGGCTATAGAACCCTCGGCTATTGAAATACGCCAGTCTGTGGCAATTAGGGGCATCCCATTTGCGGGAATTGAACATAAAGCTGCTCTCTTTGCCGACGATCTGATTCTGACTCTTGCTGTCCCTCCGAGTTCCCTCCCCGCCCTCCTTCTCATGCTCTCTAAATTTGAAACTGTCTCGGGGCTTAAAATTAACATTACTAAGTCGCAGGTATTGAACCTTGCCCTTTCCCCTCAGGCGATTGCCGAGCTAACTATCCACTCCCCGTTCCAATGGGCTCCTCATTCTACTCGATATCTGGGGCTCAATCTCACAGCCACACTAGATTCTTGGACTCAGGCTAACTGGCTGGAGTACAGACGCTCTGTCCGAGAGGATCTTAGACGATGGAAGTCGCTCCCAATATCGTGGTTGGGCCGCCTCAATGCGGAAAAAATGTCTATTCTGCCCAAACTATTGTCTCTTCCAGGCGCTTCCAACCCCTGTCCCTCAACGGGACATCCTAAGCCTTCAGGCTGAGCTCAATTCCTTCATTTGGGGCAAGGGAAGGCCGAGATTCTCCAACAAACTTTTAATGTCGCCAAAAGACCGAGGAGGCCTTGCATGTCCCAATCTCCTTGTCTACTACTGGGCGTCGCATTTGCGCTTTATTCCGGAGTGGGTAGTTCGTGAAAGCGAGAAACGCTGGCTTCATATGGACAGGGCAGTGACTTGTCGCCCCTTGTGGAACCTGGCTTGGCTACTAAAGAGTGCGCTCCCTCGCGGTGCCTATATCGCTACTCCCACAAGAACGGTCTTGGAGATATGGGACAGGATAGCGATTAGTCACAGGCTTACTTCATTCCTCTCCCCCAACACCCCCCTGGCACGTAACCCTGAGTTTCCCCCATGGCTTTACAACCAAACTCGCTTCAAGACTGGGTAGCGGGAGAGTGTCGTACGGTAGCGGACCTCTTCGTGGGAGAGATCTTTAAAACATTTGACCAATGTAGGCAGGACTATCACCTTCCCCCTAGAACACACTTTCAGTACTATCAAGTTAGGCACTGGTTACATACTACCGAAAATATGTTGGGAGCCACGCGCTGTCGGAATGAAAATGTTTTATATTTTGTCTGTGTATTATTCTATGTAAGTTAGCATTTGCGGCACCATTTTATGTTTGGTAGCCATTTTGAACCATGATCGAAACTAATCCTTATTTTCTTCTTGAGAAACAGCCTGTGGTAAGTTTAGTTTCTCCAAGGTTGAGCCTTGCTTTGCTAATGAATACACTGTTCTTATTAGCGCATACCTTTCCCACTAGATAGAGGCCTTCTCCCACTAGTCTAGTGGCGGGCACGGACAGAGTGACCTTAGGTAGGAGATAGTGTGTGCCCGGCCTCAGAATCGAAACCTATCCTTCTGTACTTCTTTGTTTAACTGCATCTGCCTGGAAAATTCCACTATTGGTGTGCCTTCATTCGTTCTAAATTGTACATCATGTATCTCCATGTTTGCTGATGTCAGTCCCTCTGCAGCAATCTTAAGAGACTGAGCAGACTGGGCTCCGCTTGAGTGTATCTGAATAAAATATACTTGGTTTGTATTCTCTGTCTGACCGACTCTTCATTTGTATGGAAGGCTGAGAGGTGGTCGCGAGTGACCCGGGTGATCCTAATCGGGTCACTTCCTTCAGCGCACATTGACCCCTTTTGAACTGCTAGTATGATCTTTTGATGGCTCACGTGGTTTGTTTTTCCACACCCTCAAGGTTTTACAACACTCCCGCCCCCTGCCTTCACACCCATACCAACGGAAGTGGCATGTAGACATTTCAGAGGACGCCCCGCCTGAGCATTGGGAACAGGTATGAAGAGACATCCCTAACACTTTTAAAAGCATCACACAACAAGAGTCTGCCTATAAAGTGATGACACGGTGGTATTATACCCCGCTTTGCCTCCAGAAAATGTTTCCTGCTTCCATGGAACTGTGTTGGCGATGTAGGGCAGACACAGGGCCGTTCATTCACATTTGGTGGTCATGCCCACTTCTGAAGATCTTTTGGAAAGAGGTGCTGAGCCATATTAAGGATGTAATGGGGTTTGCCATCCCGAGCACCCATGGGGTGGTGGTCCTGGGACTTCGACCTCGGTCCCTTAAGGCCATGACCCACTCAGACTGGCGTTTAATACTCCACATGTTGGGAACAGCAAAACAGATCATCGCACTTCACTGGAAAAAGACCCCGCCCCCCACCTTCGGTGTGGCTTACCCGCCTCTGGCATGTAATGGCGATGGAGCTCCTTTCCAGCTGCCTTGTACACGCTGATGCCAAATTCACACGTATCTGGCAACCCCTGGTACAACACTTATCTGAATTAGAACACACTCGCTCTGCCCCCCCCCGTATGCGGGCCCTTCAGTTGTTTGAAGACCAGAGTGAGACAGACCAAATAAAGGTCTCACTAAACGCCTGCAGCCCCTCCTCTCTGTCTCTGCCTCTATACGAGGTGGGTCATCTCCCGGAGCCAGAGGTGGGGTATGTCTCCTAACATGGCAGCGTGAACATTGCCCTCTCTCATCCCTCCCGCCCGGGACTCTTCCCATTTTTTTTTTTTTTTTTTTTCCCCTTTCAATTCTTGATTATCATCTTTTGTTCTTTATTTTGTTGTTGTGGTTATATAGGTTTGCTCTTTGGTTCTTCTATTACTTGTAGAACGGTTGTACAAGGAGGAAAATGTATGATATTATCTATGTTGCTATATCTTTATTAGCCTAACTCTGTTTATAGATAATGTCACAACCTGTTAATGGGCAAGCCTAGACAGTGCTTAACGGTTTTTAAGCTGATGGATGAGCATTATTGTAGCAACATGGGCTGAAGTGTTTGTAGTCTCCTTGCCTGACGCTAATATTAACACTGTAAACGTTCTATGCTTTTGTTGATTGGGAAAAAAATAATAAAAGAGATTTCAAACAAAAATGGGTTAGAATACCATTAAAATCATCACCCACTATTAGAGGCAAGTGAATTATTTATTCGACAACCTCAAGGAATAACACTAACATGTTCAGGTGTACAGCCAAAGTCACGTGGTAACTATTGCACAGAGAGGAAAGGCTTAGTTTAGGGGAAAAAACAGCAATAATTCAAAACACCAAACGATAAAAATCCAATTGTAAAAATAGAGAAAGTTCAAAAACGTGTCACAAAAAATCCAATAATGGTAACTAGACATATGAAATGTTAAAGCTTTAAATAAAAATAGCAGCAAAAAGCACTGAGCACCAATGATATTCTATGAAAGCAGTAGACTAGGATATAGGCACAATTTCAGGCCGCCCATGGGTCTGACCCACCAAGCGAGTTCACCCAGGTCAAATATTTTACTTGACTTTGGGCCTAATTAAGAGTTTGGCAGTCCATGTCCATTTCTTCGTCCTGGGTACACGAGAGAGAAGCTCAAGTCCTTCAGAACTCCTCAGGTTACAGCAAGTAAGGTTCAGTCCTCTGATCGTCTGCAGGGCCAGAAAGTGTTCTGAGGATGGTGCCTTGTGATGCCATATTTATGGTTGGCATCAGCTAGTGGATAAGGGTGACTCCTCCCTAAACAATGGGGTGAAGGTTTACAGGAGCAACCCTATTCACTTTTTTTTTTATAAAACATTTTTATTGACATTTTGTATATTCGTTACAATTTCACATGCAGTATCTGCAACACTTTTCAGTATTATTCTCTTTTACCATTCAGACGGGGAGTCATACGTTTCTTCCTTGAGTAAGGCATGGTGACATTTGTCTAGCACAATCAATTACTGTCCACCGCTTTTTGCATGTCCATCTTCCCCCCTCCCCCCATTCCATTAGTAATTCACGCAACCCCCGTCTACTGCTCATCTCTCGGTGGGCGGTTTGAGCCTCTACCCAGGATTCAGGGAATGTCCTCCTCAATGTGACTCTTATAGCCAAATCCAATAACAATACAACCATTTGAAAAGGAAAAGAGAAAAAAATAAACTGAAACTTAATAAAATAAGGCATGCATAGGGGGGCCCCAGTATCATCCGGATCTAAGGGTGCATTCGTTGTTCCTATCAATTACATGAAATGTTCTGCGTGGTGTGTGGGTCTCCGGGGGGGGGGGGGGGGGGGTAAGAAAGACTGGGAGAAAGACTGGAAGATTGCCCCTTTCCCATCCACCGATCCCATTTTCTCAAGCGCTGTCCGCCTTTTCCCTTTCCGGGCCCCCTGGTTCGCCGCCTTGTAGCGGATATACCGTGCCCGACCCTCTAACCCCTCCCCCTTTTGTGAGTCCAATGTCTGCCATGTGAGAGCACGTAAGTCACTCGCTGTCACTCCCAGACTGCACCCCCCCCCGTCGACTGTGCCCTCTCTGGAGTTTCCCAGTTCGCTAGCACTTCTTTCCAAAGGTCTGCTATCGGTTGTCTCCGGATACCCCCTCCCTTCCTCCTAGCTCAGGGCTCTGCCCTCTGCTCCTGCCCAATCAATAACCTCTCTGTTCCAGCTGGCCACCTGCGGCCCAGCGGAAGCCTTCCACATGAGCGCAACCGTCGTTTAGCTAGGCCCAGTGCTAGGTCAATGAATCGGTTTCCCACCTTCCTTTTGGGAGGGCGCGGGAAGAGCCCTAACAAGCAGACCTCTATGGTCAGCGCCAGCTCCCTCCCCAATGCTGTCTTTATCTTATCCAGGATTTCTGCCCAGTACCCCTGTACTACTCCACAGCTCCAGGTCATGTGTATAAACCTGGCATCCACATAAGCACACCTCGGGCATTTCCTCAGCTCACCACCATATGTAACATTGAGTCTGTGAGGCGTCATATAGACCATATGAAGGTAGTTGAACTGCGTGTACTTAAGCCTGGTATTACTCAATATTTTCTTATGGGACCTCAATACTTTTCCCCCATTACCCATCGGTAAGCTCCCTACCGATCGCCCTCTCCCATTTGCCTCTGAGAGCCCCCATAGGGCTGATGGACGCGGCAACCAAGGCCTTGTGGTGCCACTTCACTTGGTGTCCCGCAGTTCCCAGAGTAGTCAACGCATGCAGCACTGGGTGAGTCATTGGTTCATCTCTGCTTCCACCCCATAGCTGTCCGAAGGTGCGAACCAAGGCTTCGTACCGCAGAAACTGACCGGGAGAAAGGCCATAATTCTCTAAGTCCGCAAATGGGACCATAGAGCAGTCTTGGTAGCAATCACCCACCGTATCCAAGCTCACCTCTGTCCATGACCCCATCTGTTCCGCCGTGAACACTCATTGGGTCCCCATGTGGGAGCCCAACCAGCGGCAGCGCGGGGGAGTACCACGGAGTCCCACCCAACCTGCGAACACTGCGTTGCCAGGTATGCATGGCTGTACGCTGCAATACCGACTTATATGGGGACAGTGACTGCCAGTCTCAGTAATTTAGCCAACAACATGTCCGGTTTACCATTGGGTTCCATCAGCCATGTGCCTGCTTCATTCACTCCCTCCACCCACTGTGCCAGCCACTGCAACTGGGCCGCCAACATATACAATTCAATGTCTGGCACCCCCAAACCTCCCTCCGCCATTGGGCGCTGCAACGTCCGCAGGGAGACCCTCCGCCTTTCATCCCCCCATATCAGATCCCTCACCAGGGCATTCAAGGGTCTGAACCACCCTCGTGGCATCAGGGTCGGTAAGTTAACAAAAAAAAACAGTAGTCTTGGCAACATGACCATCTTAAGGAGGGAGATTCGCGCCATAATCGGCAATTACAGTGAGCACCAGAAGTGTACACAGGCCCAGAGAGACCACAGTGCCCTATCTAAGTTCCCTTCCCGTAGGTCTTCCAGAGAGTGGAAAACATGGATTCCCAAATATTTGATGGAGTGAGGAGCCCAGTTAATGTCGATCGGCAGTAACCCCGGCCGGGGTTCCGATCCCAACAGGGGGAATAGATAGGTCTTCCTCCTGTTCACCCGTAAGCCCGACAGGGTCTCAAATCGCTCCAGTAGTGTAAGCGCCGTTGAGGTGCCAGGTACCGCCTCCCCTAAATAGATCAGGAGGTCGTCTGCATACAAGGAGATCATATGCATCCGTCCGTCTAAACTAAGTCCTATTCCCGCCCCCCCTGCTGGATAGTTCCGCCAGCAGTTCAATTGCCAGGGCAAATAAAAGGGGCGAAAGGGGGCACCCCTGTCGAGTACCCCGTTCAATCAGATATTGAGAGGACACTGACTTTCCAGTACGAACCCGCGCCGTCAGTGATGTATACAACAATCGAACCCACTTCACCCAATCCTCCCCAGTCCTAGTCGTAGCATAGTCTCAAAAAGAAACTCCCATCCTACTGTGTTGTAGGCCTTTTCTAGGTCGACTGACAAGGCAGCCGCCGAGGGCCTAGACCGTAACCCCTCGTGAAACGGGACATAATACAGCTTACGCAGGTTATAGGAGGTGTCACGGGAGGGGATGAACCCATTCTGGTCCGCATGAATGACAGTTTGCATATGCGGGAGTAGTCGCCAAGCCAATATTTTACTGAGGATTTTAAAATCCAGATTGAGCATCGAGAGTTGTCTGTACTCTTACTGGAGCGGTTGCTTCTTTAGACTTAGGGAGGGGTATCACCAACGCGCTCTGGGAGGACCCCTCGGTGTAGGGATTCAGCATATAAAGTCACTAGTCTGGGCACCAATAAATCTTTATAGGTGACGAAGAATTCCGCCGGAAGGCCGTCGGGCCCCGGCGTCTTCCCTTTCGCCATGGCTGAAATAGCAGGTCGGACCTCGTGCAGGGTCCTCCCAGTTCCTCCTGCACCTGCTCATCCAGCGCCTTTAATGGCAAACTTTCCAGAAAGTCCCGAATTTCGGATCGGGAGATCTGCTCAGGGCTGGTATATATAGAACTACGTACCCTCTTTTGTATAATTGTCTAGGGCATGTACGTTGGACCTTTAAAAAGCCCTCTTGTTCCCTCCTTTTTGTTTAATTACATGCACGGGTACCCCCGTGGGACTTTATCAGGTTACCAGAGACGCAAATTGCCTCTTCTGGCCCATTGTGTTTTTATCCAATATATATAAAATGTATATATATTTTTTATTCCTTTTAAACTTTTTTCATCCTTACTGATGAAGCATTCATTTTTGATTGCTTACACATTGGAGAGGGACTCTCTCTTGGACTTGGTTTTAGTGGTTTTAGGATTTTGAATTCCTGGTATAGCACATAGTGCCTTTTCCACCTTGTACACTAAACACCCGTAGCGAACAGCAGTACATACCTGCTATAGCGTATTCACCTCATTACTGTTCTAGTAGGCCGTTAATTGATACCATGCTCATGGAGCAACTTCACAATTGTGATAACTCTTATTTGCCCTTCAATCAATCAATGAATTGGGCTGGTATTTACTTTTTCGAGACTAGACACTAGATCACTGTGAATTACGTGTGACATTTGAGGTGACACTCTCATTAGTTTTTAAATTGGTTCGATATGGCCGATATCTACTAATCCAATATAAATAAAACCCAGCATAGTACACGTTATAATTTAGGTTACTCCTTGGATAGTAATATGTTTAGAACGATCAGTTACTTTGGCACAGTTTCCTTATGTAGCACCAAATCGAGGCTACTGAAGTATGAGGAATTTTGCAACCCCTCAAAAGGTTTTGTTTTACACCATTTAAAGATGGCCGACACGGTATCTTCTGTTTTTGACCCTATGGTGTATTGGGCTGCAGGTGAGACGGCGCACTGCAACCAATTGGAGACCGGCCCGGCCCGCATTTTGGAACCGGTGGATATATCGGCGCACACTGAAGCCGTGTGTCACCATCCGGTTCCGTCGGCGGAGGGGTAGGTCTTGCGGTTGGATTCCTTGCTAACCAGGTGAGCCTTAGGTAATCCATGAGCGGTTTCGGCCCGCATCGTAATGATACTGAGGGTTTTATCGACGGGTGAGAGGCGGCTGAATATAATAGCAAGCAAGTGCTTTTTCCCATGAGTTGGCCATCCACAGAATGGGCTGTGAATACAGAGAGATGATCCTCCCGCACCCTCTAGGTTGAAACCTAATATTGTGATGTTTCCCAGTGATGAGCTGACGGGTGTTGCGGTGGCTCTCCTTTGTTCTAGCTCGGTTGGGGGCCCTTGTTTAACTCTCCGAAGGGTTAGGTGTACTGCTTCTAATACGCTGCCCTCCCAGCCGCCTACCTACAGTCGGTCTTTTACTGCAGGGTGTTACCTGACTCTGTATGTGTTTGTAACTAATTGGTGATTCCTTCAACCATTCTATCCCTATAGGACACTACATGATAGGTGTCCTAAGACTCGCCGGCAACTGCTGAGGCATGACCTTTGCAATAGTAGGTGAGTCCGTTTGCCACTATCTTCATGATTAAGTTTGAGTCCTGTTTTTAGACTTCTTTACAATGAGCTCACTGTAAGCCTTTCAGTAAACATTGGCACATTAGTGATGCGACAACGTGAAGCACGATTGCTCATATTAAGGGTCATTATTATTAATATCAAACTATTGTAGTGTTGAAAGAGCCGTTACTGTTACGATGTCTACACAGATATAGACAAATGTGTGTTTGAGTATGAATTATCTCTCTTTCACAGGTCGTCCTCCACCTCTGTGGGCACTTTTCCCGCAGTTTCATTATTTGGGAGGTAGGTGTGCCCGCCTCCCCATGATGTGTAGATGCATGTTACTTGGTCCTGAAGAATTGCCATTCGATCCTCCTGACGAGCGAGGCAAGAAACATTTTGACCTGTATAATTACGAGTAGAGCGTAAATATCCTGATCCACCACAGTCACATATTCGCCAATCTTGTTTTATTTTAATCAGGCAGGGAACCTACTAGAATAAAGGTCCCTTATTGGATTCCCTGACCTGTTTTAATCACTGCACGCACTTATTCACCACATCTACTCATATTAGGTCCCTCACCCCCACGACACCATACGGCATGGAACAAAAGATCTCCGCCAAAGAGCCCCACATTGGGTGCCCGTCGGGTATTGCAGCGCCGACCCGACGAGGAGCAGGCCCAATGATGAAGCATGACACCTAGCTGGCTGGGTGTGTGAGGGCCCTAGTTCCAAAGGGAGGAATTCCCCTCCCTTTTGTTATATTGGTTGGACTACCCCCGTAGTAACAGATACACTGGCTCTTTCACCTGCTCAAGACCCTCACAAGGAACTACGTACCCTCTTTTGTATAACTGGTATATAGTTTCTCATAAAAGGTACGGAACAGGCCATTGATAGCCTCAGGATCATGGACCGTCTCCCCGGAGTCTGATTGGACCTGCATGATTGGCGCCCCCTCCCCACCCCCCCCCCCCCCCCTCCCTTCAGGTTTGATCAACCAGGCCAGTAGCCGGCCGGCCCTCCCCTCCTCCTTCTGCACTCTGTCTAGGTATTCCCTATAACTGTGGCACCGCAACCTCTCCAGCGCATCACTGTAGCTAGTGCGAGCCTTATGTAAAAGCTCAGCAGAGTCCGTTCCCTGACCCTGAACATTGTCCAGCTGCCTAATCCGGGATTCCAAATCCAATAATACCTGCCGAGTCTCCCGCTGCGCACCTATGGATTGTCCCAAGCAGTGTCCTCTCACTACCACCTTGAATGCCTCCCATTGAACCAACACGGAGGACACCGACTCGGCATTAAGTGGGAAATAAGACTCCATAAGAGCCCCCAGAGAATCCTGGAAAGGCCCATCTTCCAATGCAAGTGGGTTCAGACGCCACAGCGGAATCGGGGGTCGTTTCCCAATTGGTTGGAGGGTCAACAGCAGCGGGTTGTGATCCGAAAGGGTGCTGCCCAGACACTCAGTTTGCGTAACGGATGTGCTAAGGCACGGGTACTCATAGTACGGCCCGCGGGCCGCCAGCGGCCCGGCAAGCCTTCCTTGGCGGCCCGCGGACCTTGCAGATATCCTACCTGTGCTTTTTGTTTTTTTTTCTTAAGTGTCAGCAAACACCGCCGGTTGCAGCAGCGCTCTATGGGGGCCGGGCGATTCTTTAAAAGACCATTCACCTGTTAATGAGGCTTTGTTGTATTTCACCTCTTCTTAGCGCCTCTGCATCTCCACTCTGAGTGGAGATGCAGGGGCGCTAAGAAGAGGTGAAATACAACAAAGCCTCATTAACAAGTGAATGGTCTTTTAAAGACCTGTGAAGTACTCTGGTGCGGCTGTGTGTGTGCGCCCGGGAAGCTGTCTCAGCCCGGGCAGCTGTCTCAGCCCGGGTGACACATTCGCGGGGTGAGGTGACAGAGAGAGGGTGACAGAGAGAGGGTGACAGAGAGAGGGTGACAGAGGGAGGGAGACAGACAGAGGGAGGGAGACAGACAGAGGGAGGGAGACAGAGAGGGTGACAGACAGAGAGGGTGACAGACAGAGAGGGTGACAGACAGAGGGTGACAGACAGAGGGTGACAGACAGAGGGTGACAGACAGAGGGTGACAGACAAAGGGTGACAGACAAAGGGTGACAGACAGAGGGTGACAGACAGAGGGTGAGGGAGGGAGACAGAGGGAGGCAGAGGGAGACAGAGGGAGGGAGTCAGGGGGAGTCGGGGAGACAGAGGGAGGGAGAGAGAGGGAGACAGAGAGAGGGAGACAGAGGGAGGGAGTCAGGGGGAGACAGAGGGAGGGAGAGGGAGACAGACGGAGGGAGGGGGAGGGAGACGGAGGGAGGGGGAGGGAGACAGAGGGAGGCAGAGGGAGGCAGAGGGAGGCAGAGGAGGCAGAGGGAGGCAGAGGAGGCAGAGGAGGCAGAGGAGGCGGAGGGAGTCAGAGGGAGACAGAGGGGGGAGACAGAGGGGGAGGGAGACAGAGGGGGAGGGAGACAGAGGGGAGGGAGACAGAGGGGGAGGGAGACAGAGGGGAGGGAGACAGAGGGAGACAGAGGGAGGGAGTCAGGGGGAGACAGAGGGAGGGAGACAGAGAGGGAGACAGAGGGAGGGAGAGGGAGACAGAGGGAGAGGGAGACAGAGGGAGGGAGAGGAGGCAGAGGGAGGGAGTCAGGGGGAGACAGAGGGGGAGGGAGACGGAGGGGAGGGAGACGGAGGGGAGGGAGACGGAGGGGAGGGAGTCGGAGGGAGACGGAGGGGGAGGGAGACGGAGGGGAGGGAGGGGGAGGGAGACGGAGGGGGAGGGAGACGGAGGGGGAGGGAGACGGAGAGGGAGGCAGAGGGAGAGGGAGGCAGAGGGAGACAGAGGGAGGGAGTCAGGGGGAGACAGAGGGAGGGAGACAGAGAGGGAGACAGAGGGAGGGAGAGGGAGACAGAGGGAGGGAGAGGGAGACAGAGGGAGACAGACAGAGGGAGGGAGACAGACAGAGGGAGGGAGGGAGACAGAGGGAGGGGGAGGGAGACAGAGGGAGACAGAGGGAGAGGGAGACAGAGGGAGGGAGAGGAGGCAGAGGGAGGGAGTCGGGGAGACAGAGGGGGAGGGAGACAGAGGGGGAGGGAGATGGAGGGGGAGGGAGACGGAGGGGGAGGGAGACGGAGGGGGAGGGAGACGGAGGGGGAGGGAGGGGAGGGAGACAGGGAGGGGGAGGGAGACAGGGAGGGGGAGGGAGACAGGGAGGGGAGGGAGACAGAGAGGGGGAGGGAGGGAGACAGAGGGAGGGAGGGAGACAGAGAGGGAGGAAGGGAGGGGGAGGGGAGGGAGACAGAGGGAGGGAGGGAGGGGAGGGAGACAGAGGGAGGGGGAGGGAGACAGAGGGAGGGGGAGGGAGACAGAGAGAGGGAGGGAGACAGAGAGGGAGACAGAGAGGGAGACCGAGAGGGAGAGAGAGAGGGAGACAGAGAGGGAGACAGAGAGGGAGACAGACAGAGGGAGGGGGAGGGAGACAGACAGAGGGGGAGGGAGACAGAGGGAGACAGAGAGGGAGACAGAGAGGGAGAAACAGAGGGAGACAGACAGAGGGAGGGAGGGAGACAGACAGAGGGAGGGAGGGAGACAGACAGAGGGAGGGAGGGAGACAGAGACAGAGGGAGGGGGAGGGAGAGGGAGGGAGGGAGGGGGAGGGAGACAGAGGGGGAGGGAGACAGAGGGGGAGGGAGACAGAGGGAGGGGGAGGGAGACAGAGGGAGGGAGGGGGAGGGAGACAGAGGGAGGGAGGGGGAGACAGAGGGAGGGAGGGGGAGGGAGACAGAGGGGAGGGAGACAGAGGGGGAGGGAGACAGAGGGAGGGGGAGGGAGACAGGGGGAGGGAGACAGGGGGAGGGAGACAGAGGGAGGGGGAGACAGAGGGGGAGGGAGACAGAGGGGGAGGGAGACAGAGGGGGAGGGAGACAGAGGGGGAGGGAGACAGAGGGAGGGAGAGGGAGACAGAGGGAGGGAGAGGGAGGGAGAGGGAGGGAGAGGGAGGGAGGGAGGGAGGGAGAGAGAGGGGGAGAGGGAGAGGGGGAGAGGGAGGGAGAGAGGGAGAGGGGTAGAGAGGGAGGGAGAGGGAGGGAGAGGGAGGGAGAGAGGTAGAGAGGGAGGGAGAGGGAGGGAGAGAGAGGGGGAGAGGGGTAGAGGGGTAGAGGGAGGGAGAGAGGGGAGAGGGGTAGAGGGAGGGAGAGAGGGAGAGGGGTAGAGAGGGAGGGAGAGGGGGAGAGGGAGGGAGAGGGGGAGAGAGAAGGGGGAGAGGGAGAGAGGGAGAGAGAGGGAGGGAGAGGGGGAGAGGGAGAGAGGGAGGGAGAGAGAGGGAGGGAGAGAGGGAGGGGGAGGGAGACAGAGAGGGAGACAGACAGAGGGAGGGAGGGAGGGAGACAGAGGGAGGGGGAGAGAGACAGAGGGAGGGGGAGGGAAACAGGGAGGGGGAGGGAGACAGAGAGAGGGAGGGAGGGAGACAGAGAGGGAGGGGAGGGAGGGGAGGGAGACAGAGGGAGGGGGAGGGAGACAGGGAGGGAGGGAGACAGAGGGAGACAGACAGAGGGAGGGAGGGAGACAGAGGGAGGGGGAGGGAGACAGAGGGGGAGGGAGACAGAGGGGGAGGGAGACAGAGGGGGAGGGAGACAGAGGGAGGGGGAGGGAGACAGAGGGAGACAGAGGGAGGGGGAGACAGAGGGGAGGGAGACAGAGGGGGAGGGAGACAGAGGGGAGGGAGACAGAGGGGGAGGGAGAGAGAGGGAGGGAGAGGGAGAAAGAGAGGGAGGGAGAGAGGGGGAGAGGGAGAGGGGGAGAGGGGTAGAGGGAGAGGGGTAGAGGGAGGGAGAGAGGGAGAGAGGGAGAGGGAGGGGGGGAGGGAGGGGGAGGGAGGGAGGGGGAGGGAGAGAGAGGGAGAAGGAGAGAGGGAGAGGGGGAGAGGGGTAGGGGGAGAGGGAGGGAGAGGGAGGGAGAGAGGGAGGGGGAGGGAGGGAGAGAGGGAGGGGGAGGGAGAGAGAGAGGGAGAGGGGTAGAGGGAGGGAGAGAGAGGGAGAGAGGTAGAGGGAGGGAGAGAGGGAGAGGGGTAGAGGGAGGGAGAGAGGGAGAGAAAGAGGGAGGGAGAGAGAGGGAGATAGAGGGAGGGAGACAGAGCGAGAGAGATAGAGAGAGATGTGTGTATGCCGGGTCTGGTGGCTCAGTGGACGAAGGCGTCCGCTGCAGGGGCCTGTGTTCAACCTCATGGTCATAGTTTTTTTTTTTGCCCCACCCCCTCCCCCACTGACCCGGCCCCCACCGGTGCGGCCCTCGGCCACAAACCACACTGTAAATTTGGCCCCAGAGAGAAAGTTTGTGAGTACCCATGTGCTAAGGTCTGGCGTGCACAAGAAGGCATCTAATCTGGTATGTACCTGGTGCATTGGGGAGAAGTATGAGTATTCCCTATCTGTTGCATGTTGCACCCTCCAGACATCTTCCAGACCCCAGCGACTCATCCAATCTCAGAACCCCGCTGCCACTCGATGCGTCGGTGAACCAGAGAGGGGGGGGGGGGGGGGGAACCTATCTGCCACAGTGTCCGCCACACAATCGAAGTCGCCCCCAATGACTGCCTGTCCCCCATATGATCAACCAGCTGCGCTGAGAGCAGTGAGGCATATCAACTGGTCCACATTAGGTACGTACACACTTCCAAACATCACCTCCCGTCCAGCCAATCTTCCTGTCACCAGGACATATCTTCCCTCGCTGTCTACTTTAGTGCTGGTGCATTCAAATGGGACCCCAGGCCTCACCCATATCAGTGCCCCCCTAGCAAAAGCAGAATAAGTAGTACTGTATATCCGGCCCCTCCACCTCCTGCGCAGCTTTTCGACTTCGCCACTAGTCAGGTGGGTCTCTTGCAAGAGGGCCACCTGCACGTATCTCCTCTTTAAGTAGGCTAGATCTTATATCTTTTAGCCATGGACCCCATCCCCCTCACGTTCCACGTAATGAACTTGAATGTGTTACACATTGAACGGGATGTGATCCAAACCCCCCCACGCAAAGACCCCCACCACACCCCCGTCAGATGACACTCCAGACTTCACTCCTCCACCCCCATCTGCATGCACAAAACAAAAATCAATAACAAACACCCCCATTGGGACAACTCCCCAACCCCAGAGCGGTCTAGCAACGGCCATCCGCCCAAACCGCAGACAAAACTGCATCAACTAGTTAAGGCCCAAAGCTACTAGCGCAAGGACCTAAGGGGGAGCGCGGCAACCTCAACAGATGCTCAACAAGGAACAGGTATTCTCTCTTGACGCCTCAGCCTTGATTGGCTGCTCCAGCCTGCGCCCGGGCTATCCCCGGCCACCCCCATGCCTGCACCAGGCACCCCCACTGAAAAGGTCAGGTGGGGGAGAACAGGAAGAGGGCAGCCCAGCACAGTAAAGCAAGGGGGGTAGAGGATAAAGGGGAAAGTGAGAAGAGCAATCTACAAATCACACTATCCCATCAGCCGTTTGAGGAGTCACAACAGGTAGCTGTACGCTGCCACTACGGGTTCGTGTCTGAATCTGAACCATGAGTCCCTCCCTTTGACCCCGAGCCCCTCTCAGACAACGATCTCTGGCCCTGCATCATGGCCGCTACTGCCTGTAGCACCTCCGCTCTCTCCTTTTCGGTCTGTGACGGACTCAGCTTCTTTGCGGCCCCTTCTTCTGCCGTCTGCGTAGTCTCTTAGCAGGTTCCCTGTCTCTGGTCAGAGCTCCTTCTTTCTGCATCATGGGCGGACCTTCAGTTTTATAGGCCTCAATCCACTCCCAGGCGGACTTAGGATCCTCGCAAAAGTGAGTCTTCCCATCCAACATTTTCCGGAGCCGAGCCGGAAACATCAAGGAATACTGAATCCCTTCCTCCCGCAAGGCTCTTTTGACCTCCAGGAAGGAGGTGCGGCACCTCTGGACCTCTAATGTGTAGTCTGGAAACAGCAACACCTTACTGTTCTCAACCTCATATGGCCCCTCCGAGCGCGCCTTCTGCAGTAACATGTCCCTGTCTTTGAAGTGGAGTAGTCTGGCCACCACAGGGCGCGGAGGCCTCCCCTGCGCCGGTGGCCTGGCGGGCACCCGGTGAGCTCTCTCCAACGTATACAACTGGGATAGGCCTTCTGGTGCCACCACTTCACGGAGCCAGCCCTGCAAATATTTAACCATATCGTGGCCCTCCTCTCTTTCCCGCAAACCCAAGACCCTCACATTGTTCCGACCCTCCGCATCTTCTGCTCGCTGTTCCAGTACGTTAACCCTGCTAGACAGCTCCCTGACCTGTCCAATCAGGGCCTGCTGTGCCGGGGTGAGAACCGCCAGGGAAGATTCAGTCTGCTTCACCCTGTCCGCCAACTTAGCATGCTCCGTCTTCAGCAAGCCCAGGCCCACTGCGACAGTGCTGATATCTTGGTGTAGTGTCGCCTTGGTGTCAGCAATAGCTTTCAAGATCTTGGCCAACTGCTGGTGGACAGGTACCTCCGAGGGTTCGCCCCCGACTCCTTTTGCACCGGGTCCAGCGCATTGTCCTCCTGCTCTGGGGGAGGCCCCACCTGCTTCCCCCTAGGCTTTCCCATCGCCAGAGGAGCACGATCTCCAGCCAAAGATTTAGTACGCCCTTCCTTAGGGGTCCGGGGAGCGGTAGCCAGGATCTCGGCCCCACCACACTCCAGCGTTGGGTTGAAGTTCCACCCGCTGCGGCTCAATTGTCCCTTCAATCGTCGCCCTTTAAACGGCCTCGCTCCGCGTCAGCCTAAGAACCCACCAGGACCGTCTAACAGAGCACTTCCCCAAAGTCTCGCACACGCAGTGTTTGGGTTCAGACCTTGTCGCCCACGCAGGGGGTCCTCACATTAGGGGGTCTGGTGGGGGCAGTGCCGCTCCACAGTACGTCTTAGTCTTCCCGTGCCCAGGCTGTTTTTGTAGTTCTGGCCAGGGGCCCCTCCTCGGGATCCGGGTCACCCTCCCAGTCCATCTGGACCTTAGCCCAGGTCGTGTCCACTTCTGCCGTCTGAGGGCCCCCGTTCCCGCTCCTTACCGCCTCACAGCCGGTCCCCAACGTGCTCAGCAGGGCCACTGTCCTCAGCCTCCAGGTCGCGCAACCCACCCGGGTCCCAAGTCGATGCAATGCCCCATGGCGTGGCGGAACTCCTCAATGCTACTGCCAGTTCTCCTCAGCCAGTGGGTGTACCCCGCAACACAGCGCCCACCAGCACGGCAAGCTCCAGAGTCGCTCAGCGCCAGCACGTGAAGTCGAAGCACAGCACGGGGCTCCAATTATGGCCGGCCGTCTCCACTGCCGCCAGGCCCCGCAGTATCACTCCGCAAGTGGAGTGTATCACACACCCTGCTCGGTGCCCACGCTCAGCCTGGAGTCGTTTCGGTGGGTCTTCTGAGGCCCCAGACCGGCCTGCAGCAGTCACTTTCACGTAGGGGGCCAGTCAGGATATCTGCCCCTACCGCAGAGCACTAGCGCACCAGCCACCGGCTTCCCCCCGATGCCTCCACCGCTCACCTCAAGTAAAGTGCTTCCCAGGGGGTAGGGCGCCCCGGTGGTCTCCAGTGTGCCTCAGCCTCCCCAGGTGTCTCCGCTGCTCTCCTCCGGTCAGTGATCGTGGGAAGCAGCCCGGTGCCCTCCGGCGTAGTCCGCCCCCTGCCTCGCCAATGCTGCACGCGCTCCGGCGCGTCTCACGGAGGTCCCGGCCGGGCCAGCGACGCACTCCGTCTCCAGTTCAGGAGTTGCCCCCAGCTGTGTCTCAAGTTGCCAGTGGCGCTCCAGGCTCCGGAGTCCACTGTTAGCCAGTCGCGTCCTCTCCAAGCTCCGGCCGCGGCCTGCCTCCTCCTCCGCAGCAGCTACGGGGCTGCCTCAAGCCGCCATTTTGTCACTGCAGCAGAGCTGGTATCGCGCTGCCCCAGTGTCGCTCCCCGCTCTCCCCCAGACCTCGGACGCAGAATCGGGGTCCCCGGCACCCCCGGCGGGTCAGATCCCCAGACAGCGCCCCCGGGCACAGGCGGACACCACTAGAGACAGGATAAGTGGCACGGCTGGCGCGGAGCTCTCAGCTCACGCGTCTGCCATCGATGGCTTCCAAGCCACGCCCCCAGCAACCCTATTCACTTTTGCAACATTTCCTGTTTGCTCTACTGCAAACAGTCCCATTGTGCACCTTGCTCCTAAATTTCAAGATGGAGAAACCCTTCCTCCCCAGTGTAGAGCTGTGTGGCCAGGAAAATGTGATCCCTCCTCTCTGGTCACTGAAAACTGGTTCTGGTGGTAGCTGTCCTACTGGGTTTGTGCTGGTCCAACTGGGGAGCGCAGCGATAAAGGCTTGCCTTCTCCAAGTCTTGCCTTAATTTTACTCGTGAAAAGCACATGCCCCATTTCAAGTTAATGATGCACCCTAAAAGGTCTTCCTGCAAGGGTAACAAAAATAACCCCACACCTAGGCCATTGTTCTTGCTCTGGGAGCAGTTTTCACACATCAAGGTCAAGCACTTTCTTTCCAACTGTCAGACTAATACTAATTAGCTCACTGGAGATTCAGGCAGGTAAGTTACTTTTTCTAAATATTTGACCATGTTTATTTACCTATGAATTGGACTTTTAATAAATATGCAAAATTATCTATAAACGACTATTTTAACTGTTTCCTGTCAAGTTAGATTAACATTTATAAACTGGACTTTGATATTTTCAGGGATTCAGCTACAGCTTACCCATTGAAAATAACGTTTGGGGACTAATCACTGGAGGGACATGGCAATTTTAATTTCGCACATGTTCCACTTTTAAATATTTGGCACCCTATCTTGTGGACAGAAAGGTATACTTATGGGTTACTTATTAATATTTAAAAACTTGGTTTCCCACCTGTCAAAAAGGATTATTTTGATAGATGTGGCAGACAGTTTTTTGGCTGCTGAAGTCAGGCTACATGTATTAGACCTGTAGTCCTAACCCTGCGGATTGCGCCATAGGTGCTGCAGTTCACATCTAACATTTTACTTTCAGGCCTACACTATAGAATGAGGACATAAGAGTTAAATATGTCAGTCAGGGGTAAGACAATTTAACAATGTTTAAAGGGGAGCACAGACACTTCACTCCTCTTTAGCAGGAGTAATGTGCTCAAAGTGCAAACCCCAACATAAATTGCTGCCAAAAACGACAAATAATCTGGGGTAACTATGCACAAAGGGCAGACTTGCTACAGGGCACATTACCTAAGCTAACAATTTCTGACTTAACATGCCCAAACTCCCCAGCTGCACATTTTGCAAGAAAAGAGTCATTTTTGAGTTGGAAAAATGTCATCAGTCCATGTTGCGTTGTGGGCTTTTCCTGATGCAGGTGCTGGGTCTACCCACACAAGCAGGGTACCTTTTTTTTGGAGGGAGTAGGCATTTGTGGAAATGTTTGGTAAGGAATTTGTGGAACCCCATGGATTCCAGTACTTGCTCTCACATAAATATAGGAGAAATGCATGTTGCTTTGCCAAGGTTTGCAGTTGAAGGGTATTGTGGGTAAGAAAACATCAGGGCATCCACACTAGAAACACCACTCTGGACTCCCCCCTTGTGTATAGGTTTTAAAAATGTCTGAATTTGGTGTGGTGGCTGAGCTCGGACCCAACTATGACAGCAAAAGATGCTTTGTAACTTGCTCTCTGAATCACAAGATCGTATGGATTATCCCAATTTCAGAGGTATACAAATACCCATTATTCCTAAACTCACTATCTTGGGCACATTTAAAAAATACTTGGGTTTCCTTCATACCAATTTGTCATTCATTAGATGTACCATTTGAATTGCTGCATGGTCGGTAAACAGTATAAAATTATTACAAGCTGCTGCTCAGTTGCTGGCTCTGGGTATTGTGTTTTGTGGACAACCATAAACCCTATATCCCACCATTTTATTCATAATGGTATGTTACTTTAGGAAATTGGTCATCGGGGGGAGGGGGGGAATTATAGATGAAAGCGTCACAGCTTGATGTTTTCGCTTACATATTTTCATTATTTACTTTCATTGATTAATTTCTTTTAGAAAACCATGAGCAGTCTACACAAATTACTCCTTGCTGAAGTCAGAATTGTCTAGTGTTCAGAAATGTATAGATTTTTGTGTTCACCTTTTGGGTTTCACACCTGTTTCCACCCCCATACTGCAAGTAACCTTAAACTGCAAAAAATGAAAAAAGACTACAAGTTAGAAAAATGCAAAGATTATGATAAAAATTTCACAATTCTACTTGTTTCTGAAAGCAGGCAAGATGGTAATTATCACAGAAAACCTTTTTGTTAATGCTCTTTTTAGAGAAAAAGCATACACTTTCTTGCACAGCATTTTTCCCTCCAAAAACAAAAGTTTGCTATATTTTGGCTTTTTCCTCAGTTCCTTCCTGGAGAATCGACTAACTTTAGGTGCCTCTAGAATGGTGATTCTCCAAGTGTAGTGAGAGTCAAGATTTCATTTAAGGCGCGGAGGTTAACATTATGCATAAATAACTTTTAATGCCACTCCTGCAGCACCTTTAAAGAACCCACAAAACATCAAACACTAGAATCAGAACACTCAAGTCCATAAATAATCCTTTCACTAAACATTCCTCCTCTTTTAATGCAGTGTCTGTACCCTCTTCTGAAAATTCCTCTTCTCTCTAACTTTATCCTACACTTCTTAATCTGTAGAACACAGAACCAACCATAAACCCAATCTTTAGTTTCCATTTTTTTAAACATTTTAATACATCCTTTAATCTTGTTATGGAACAACAATCCCTCCATATAATTTTTTTTTTAACTGTAACCACATAATTTCTATATACCTTAAATTCCTACCCACATGGGCAGCCGAGGGCGGGATAATGCTAGCCTCCGTGTCTTTAATGAAATCTTGATTCTCATTACACTATGCTTGGAGAATCGCCATTTCATTGCAAGACCGGAGGCTACCATTATGCATGTTCAAAGCCATTCAACACCACATTTAAAACCTGCCCAATTGGTCTAAAATAATGCCTTGCAAAAGTACCTGCATTTGACCAGTCTGCCTCTTTCAAAATTTCTTCCAGCCGACTGCCAAATGAATATATTTTACTCGCCATTGCACCACCAGAGAATGCAATCTAAATCAGTCCACATCAACACAACACTCCATCACATTCTTAACCCATCTTGCAAACGTTGCTGTGCTCGCTGCTCGAAAAGGCTGCACATATGAAATCAGCAATTGATTCTCTCCATCTCTCCTATGCTCCAACACTCTGCTCTCATACTCCACCATACGATTTACTACACATAATCTATTTTCCTCTGTAAAGATAGGATAAAATACAGAGCTTGACATGGTTTTTGTCCTTTTCCAAATCTCACAATACACACTGTCTGGCCCCATCAATTTCTTACTTACCTCCAGTGCCTTAACATCTGAAACCCTTTTGCATGAAACTAGACATAATAAACACAGCAATTTTTCAGAAAGTTTCTAAGTCCAAATATCTATTTGTTGGCCATTGTAAAAAAAAAAAAAAAAGCGATAGCATGGCATTAACATCCCACAGCACACTGTAACATGCTTTAGGTGGTCTCCTAATCCTCATGCTTTTTAATATCCCACATGCCATTACATTTCTTCCTACAGATCTGCCGTCCACTTGAGAATGCCCTGCTGAGATAGCGACCTGTAACAATTAATTGTTCTATATTCTAAACCATCCTCAAATTGTTCCACCAAAACATTAACCACCTCCACTACAAGAGCCTCCTCTGGGTACAAACTCCTTTCCAGGCACCAACTAGACCATACTCTCCAAATTCCTTTATATCTAGTCCTATTTCCTGGAGCCCAGGATTCCTCCAGCAATTCAGCAGCCTGTGCTGAAAGTCCCTTGAAACAGACAGATCTCCTGACACTTTCCAAGCAAGAAGGTTCAAAACCCCACTTTGTACTAAGGATGTTCTTCCTCATCTGCATTCCTGAGAAGCCCTACTCTGACAGGAATCAAAAATGGCTCTGCACAAGCTAATTCCATCACAGACTGAAACCAAACCTGAGACACTCAAAATGGTGTCGCCAGCACTATCTGACACTTCTCCTGTCTCAATTTCATTAGTACTCTCTGTATCATAGCGAACGGAGGAAAAGCATAACCTTTTCTCCCTTTCCATGCCTGCTGCAATGCGTCCACTGCTGATGCCATGGGGTCTGCTCTCCAACTGAAAAACTCCATTTAGTACAATAATTGACTCACAAAAAGATCCACCACTAAGGGACCCCACACACTGTATCTTGCAAAAACGATTTATGTACAATTTCCAGTCACTGAAATCCCTCACATTCCTTGAATTCCAATCTGCACTTATGTTTAATTCTCCCGGTAAGTATTCTCCCTTTACCACCATCCTGTGTTCTAGGCAAAAATTCCAAAAATCCTGCGCTAGATCTGCCAAACCTCTGGATCTCGTCTCTTTCCCCACCCCCTAATTTGTTCACATAGGTCACAGTGGATAGCCAATTCTCATCAACACAGTATGTCCCTTCAGATCCTTTCTGAAACTCTTCAAAGCATACAAACCCGCTGTTAGTTCCAAGCAATTTGTGACCTAACTTCTCCTTTTTTGACCAAACGCCGCCTGTTTCCACTTTTCCTAAATGTGCTCCCAAGCTACTCACTCTCATCCGTCGCCAATACAAAATCTAGAGCACTTCCAAAAATTGCGTGCCCATTCTAGGCCTCCCCTCCATATTGCCCATCCACCACAGTAATTCTTCCTTTGCCTCTGCATTCCAGGGTATCCTGTCTACATACCATAAGCCTCTTTTTAATGCCTCTCCTTTCAACCTCTGCAATGCACAATAATGGAGAGGCCCTGGGAAAATGGCCTGTATCGAAGTAGACAAAAGACCTATAATCCTTGCCACCTCTCTCTACGTCACAAATTCTGTTTTCAAATTCTGCTGAATTTCCTTCTTTATCATTCTTATATTTTTCTCTGGATATCTATCTGAACCCCCAAAAACTCCAATCTCTGTGTAGGTTCCAGAACAGACTTTTCTCTGTTCAGAATAAATCCTAAGTCCTCCAACTTGCACACCACTTCTTGCATCTCCTTCATCAAATCTTCCCAGTTTTGTGACAATAATAGGATATCGTCTAAGTAGATAATAATTCTTATCCCTCTCTGCTAAAAAAAAAAAGCCACAACCACCTTCATCACCTTCTTGAAACACCAAGGTGCTGAGGAAAGACCGAAAGGTAAACTCAGAAATTGGTATAGCCTCTTTCTCCATCTGAACTGTAAATACATTTGGCTCCTTTCCGCCGTAGGAACAGTAAAATATGCATCCTTTAAATCCAACTTTACTAACCAATCATTTGTTGAAATGAAATGAAATAAAGGTTTTGTAAAGCGCGTGTTTGCCGTGGCGTCTTAGCGCTAGCTGTCCAGGTTCTGTACAAGGAGCCGTGACTGATCGGCTAGGCTTTGTGGGCAAACAGCCATGTCTTCAGTGCTTTTCTGAACATTAACAGATTTGTTTGTTTCCTAAGGTTAACTGGCATCGTATTCCACAGTTTTGGGGCCAAATGTAGGAAACTTCTGCCACCCCACTTTAAAGTTTTTACTCTTGGAACCACCAGTAAAGAGGCGGTTGCAGATCTAAGCTCTTGTTGTGGTGTACAACACTTAATATGTGATTTAAGGTAGGCTGAGCTGGCTCCATATAGACTCTTGTGCAAAATGCACATAGATTTGAAGTAGATCCTTGCCTGAATAGGTAACCAGTGTAGTTCGCGAATGGCATGTCTTACGGGGCTAAACTTTGGGATTTTAAAAAGTAGACGTGCAGCTGCATTTTGCAGCGTCTGTTATTTGCATATCACCTTTATCTTTGCTCCTAAATAGAGAGCATTACAATAGTCAATTTTAGACAGTATTAAAGCAGTAATAACTGTCTTTTTGAGGGCCATAGGGATGAAAGGTAGAATCTTTTTAAGGACTTTTAAAGTGAAGAAACAAGAGGATGTGATGTAGTTGACTTGTTCAGACAAAGAGAGCTGGTCGTCTATCTTAATCTCAAGGTTTTTTACTTGTTTAATAGGCAGAGGACAAGGTCCTGCTATTTCCGGCCACCAGGTAGAATTCCAGATGGCAGTGTCTCTTCCGATCATAACCACTTCGGTTTTTCCGGTGTTTAACTTTAAACAGTTTTCCAACATCCAGGCGATGATGTGACGCATGCAGTTACTAAAATTAACTGCCACTTCTTCGGATTTGGATGTAAGGGAGACAACTATTTGTGTGTCATCAGCGTAACACACAACTTTAAAGCCGTAGGACCTTATAAGTTTAGCTAGTGGGATGACATAAACGTTGAACAAGGTGGGGGAGAGCGACGAACCCTGGGGAACCCCACACGGCAGCGAGTAGGGATGCGATTGATGTTCTTCCAAAATAATGGATTGCTCTCTATCAGTTAGATATGACCGGAGAATATCGGACGCCTTGTTGACAATTCCTATCTCAGCCAGACACTGTTGTCAACAAATCCCTCAGACAATGAATCCCTTCCATCTTGAAATGCTGATAAACCAAAAATGTGTTTAATTCTTTGAAAATTATGACTGAAAGCCAACCCATGTCCTTGTTCTCCACCAAAAACAAGATGCTCACAAAAACCTTTGCTGATTCTTTTACTTCCTCTATTGCACTCTTTTGAATCGGAGATTCTATGTCTGAATCTATGATTCCTTCTTGTTCTTTGACATTTTTATCTCTTTGTTCCTCCCTTTAATAAGGACAATTCACAAATTCTATTGTATATCCTTGAATTGTGTCTAAAACCCATGGATCCTGAGTTAACTTTTCCCATTCCTTCTTGAAATACCTGAAATGTCCTCCTATTCCTTTTTGGAACGAACCAAAAATAATCCCCGTACTCCTGTTGTCCTCTATTATTGAGTAGACCTCATCCTCTTGAATATCTCCTGCCTTGCCTTCCTGCTCTTCCTCTGCTAGGGTGTTTGACTGATAACCTCTTCCTCTATATTGCATTCCATACTGCGAATTGTACTGTGTACCGAATTGGGACCTCTGCAATCAATGGCCAGTAAAGGGTCCCCTTCTACTGGCCCTTCCAAAAACCTCTCTCATATTTCCTTGCGCCTTGTCTAAGGCCGTAAACGTATTAACTTATTTCCCAATGCCTTTCACTAGACCTTCTCCAAACCGTAATCCTTTCGCATCTTCATTTGTCTCTTTCTGTGCCATATACCCCAATTTCGGGTTTATTTTTTATAAGTATAGCTTTCCTTCTTTCTTGTAACAACCCTGCATTTGCATTTCCTAAAAGTATCAAAGCACTTTGGCTCCATTTCCTTATTAAATCCAAATCCACTTGTTCCTCATTTGCATAGGTCTCCTCTGCCATTTCGAAAAGTCTGGCAAAGGGGGCCTAAGACATCCAGTAATTTATCCTGGCATATCTTTAAGGACCTCTCCAAACCTTTCCTTGGGTCCCACCCCAAGCAAAGCAAATAACTAATATGGTCCGGTTCCAAATTTGGGGTAGCGCAAAACTTTTCTTCAATTCTTGGCCTGGAACATTCTGCTCTCATTAATCTACGAACTTCCCTATCCAAAGGTTTCTTAATCCTTGACTTTATAAGCTTCCCTACATGATCCATCGGCCACCATTCTCCTCTTCTTGGATGTTTAATATTAAGAGGTGTAAACTTATTTCCCCCAAACGGGTCCCTAATTGTATCATTTGAAACATCTACCTCCATTTCTTCCAAGTCCTCATAATCATCATCATCCTCCTGTAAATCTAAAACATGCTCATCCAAATCTTTAAAATTATTGCCAGGGGGCGTGGCCAAGATGGCGAGCGGGTAAGACGTGTCTCTTTCGTCTCCCTGCTCCCGAGCGCCCAATCCAGCAGAGACCAGTGGGGTGTCCCCGCATCGCACCGCAGCACTGGAGGGGACACATGCCCAGACACTCCGGCAGTGGTGAACAGTGGTCATTTCGAGTGTGGGCCCAGCAAAGGGAGAGAAAGGGCTCAGAGGCGACGCAAGGCCAACGAGAGGAAATGGCGGCCAGACTCGGAAGGGCCTGTGGCAGCTGATCTCCGTGCCGGATGTTCAAAGACGCACACCAGGGCACAGCTGCGTGAGTCTGGAGGCTACTGGTGGTAGGAGGGAGACGGCGTGGAGCCTGCGAGGGGAGAGTGCCCCCGAGCGAACCAGGGGGCACGGGCCGAGGCCGTTGGTCCTACCGCAGAAGGCCCGATCGAGGGACGGAGCCTAAGAGAAATCAGAGGGACTGGGGCCTGCTGCAGAGAGCCCAGGAGTGACACAGCGACAAAGGAGCACTGAACCGCGCGGCTCTTACCTCGCAGGGCTCTGGCCAGTGCCATCGGCTGGCGGGGTCCGAGAGCGAAGCAGAGGACAGCGGGAGCCCGGGGACTAGACACTCCGCACGCAGAGGGAGGTCACCGGCAGCGAGCACTCGCCGACACAGTTTCACGACGAAGTGCTTCGGCGGTGGCCCCGGCCTGGTCCCGCGGCACCTGGGCTACTGCCGCCCGTGTCAGGGCTGTACGGAGTGGGAGACGAAAGCCTACAGGTGAGCGCAATAACTGCGCCTGTGATCCGGGCCCGGGGGTGCGCGGCGGCGCACCTGCAGTGAGCGGCCGGCGACTGAAAGACAGGCCCAGAGGGAGCCGGGCACACGGCGTCCTGGGGTGGAGATCGGAGTGACCCCTGGGCCACCCAACACAGAGCTCCGCCGAGCGGGGGCACCTAGACACAGCAGTGAGCGGAGGGGGCTGGTGAAAAGAAGCATCGCGGGCGGCCGGTGCGAGGCGCCGAGGGGTTAGCGGCCCAGGAAGAAGAAGCAACTCATTTGAACTGGGCACACCCTCTGGGAACCCTCCAGGGTGCCTGGTCGGCAGGGTGGAAGTGGAGAGCAGTGGCCCGGAGCTGCCCGGGACAGGAAGACGTTAGTTGGGGGACGGAAGGAGCGGAGACTCCCAAGGCCTTCGAGCTGTGCCGCCAATTCAAGGGGCCACCGAGGAGGAGTATAGCGGCTGGGCCCTCCATCAGGAAGCAAACGTCAATCCCCAGGAGGGCAACTGAAGATGGGGAGAGGGGCTGCCTTGGGCAGCGGAGGCCGAGAGAAGCTCACTGAAGCCCCAGAGAGGTACGCACTCGTAAAGATGTCCGAGTAAGGGGCCCTACGCCTTTAGAGTAAGAGTGGCAGGAGATCGTTCCGAGTTCGCCCGAGGGTGACCATCCACAGCTCCGGCATGGACAAACGACAGCACACGAAAGAGAGGCTGGGACCGCCGGACTAGGGGTCGGAGGGGGTCACGGGCCGCTGATCCGTCCGATCACACTCCTCCCACTAACGATGGAGGAGGCCACGGACGGGGTTCGAGTGGGGGGGGGGCAGTCCCACGAAGACCGGGGATCGAAGCGCAGGGCATTAACGTCCAGCCGGACGGAACTGATAATCAAGTGGTACGGATAAGCCCCTGGCCGGCCGAAGGAGGGACGGCAGATATCCCAAGAGAGGCACTAGCGCGGGAGCATGGAGGTGGCTGGCTGAAGGGGCCCGGGCGAGGGCGCAGTCTTTGAGAGAGGCAAGTGGCGGGGCCTCCAGTCTACTACACTGGGTAGAACTGGGACAGGGAGACGTCGTGGGAGGGCAGCGGATAACATAGCCGGCATGACCTCCCTGAGAGGGAAGAAGGATAGGACCTTGAAGGATATGTTAACCAAAACCCTGCAGACCGGCGGAGGGGAGGGCAGAATGTCTCCACCCACGCAAATGGACCAAGAGATGGAGGGAACGGAAGCCCCAGTCACCTGTGCCTTCCTAGAGACATTGTTACGCACACTAAGGGACGACTTTCAGTCACTAAAAGGAACTCGCGAGGGAGGTAAAGGAGATCCGGCGGGATGTGGATGCAGTTGGAGAACGGGTGGCGAGCATCGACTACCGGGAACAAGCTAGGGAGGAAGAAATGGAGCAGCTCCATCAGGAGGTGATTCGATTTCGGGCCCAGCAGATCAACCTCCAAGCACATACGGAAGACCTGGAGAACCGCTCCAGGTGGAACAACATACGCGTGGAGTTCCTTCGGACGAGGAGGGCTTGGACATAGTACAGTATCTGCAGGGGCTGTTCCGGAGCATTCTAGGGGGCCCAGCAGATTTGGACATCAGGATTGACCGGGCACATCAAGTGGGTTTGAGAAGAAAGGCGCCCGCCCCCCCGCCTGACATTCTGGCCTACCTACCGGACTTCCCACTAAAGGAACGTATTCTAAGGGAGGCCAGGGCGAAGCACCCGCTCACGTACCAGGGCCATCCAGTGGCCCTCTATCAAGACTTAGCCGCAATAACTCTACAAAAAAGACGGGAGTTCCGCGCGGTGACCACGCACCTGCGGGACCAAGGGGTGGCATACTCCTGGGGCCACCCGTTCCGGCTGATAGTCAAATGGCACGGCAAACTCCACCAAATCAAATCACTACAAGAAGCATGTAGAATTCTGGGCCTAAAACAACCAAATCTGGAGGAGGCGGCCAGCCAAGAATGCAAGCCCCCACGAGACAGGTGGCATAGAGTCCGGAGGAGGCGTCTCGCCGAACATGCGCTAGGGCCAGACCCCACAACCATGGCACAGGAGAGGCAATCGGCTCTCGAAACGGTACTTAAAGACACGCCATCCCAAGACTACTCTTGAACTCTGATGGGACACCCACAAGCGACAGGCATAAGCGGAGCTGGGGGGGCGGCCGATGGGAGCGGGGAGACGAGGAGCCTTGGACCACAATATGCTCCTACCATTACTCTTTTCCAAGGGCACGCGAGCACGAACTGCGAGCTCTGGACATTCTGGGGTGTTGTGGGGTTCTAGGTTGGGGCCAGGGAGGGTGGTAACTGTTGTGCGGGGAGTTGGGGTTGCAGAGACGGCGAGCGATCCAGAGGGGACAGGAGAAGGAGGGCTCAAAGAAGGACCGAGGTTTCAGGGTCCCACGGGTGCGGAGGATACACTATGATCTTAAATTATGTTGTATTCCACAGTGAAAGTAGTTACCCTAAGTGTGAAGGGCCTTAACAATCCTATTAAGCGGAAATCCATCCTGTCATATTTGGAGAGCCTGAGGGTCGACATGTGTCTCCTCCAAGAGACCCACCTTTTCTCCAAAGATTGGCACCGGCTGAGGTCAAGGGTATTTCCCCAACAATTTTTCTCTTCCACCTCGGATAAAAAAGCGGGAGTGGCTATTTTGGTCGCTAAACGATTTGCAGGGAGGGTGGGGGATAAGATTGCTGAAGTTAAAGGCCGTCTCATGGCCTATACGTTACAAATGGGGGACACACACTCGCGGTGGGGTCAATCTATGCGCCCAACTCGGGGCACGAGAAATTTCTGAACGCGGCTCTCTGAGGTCCTGAGCAAACAAGAGCAGTGGACGATGGTGGGAGGGGATCTTAACATATTCATGGATGCAACCACAGACTGGTCAGGCCCCCGATTCACTCAGACCGGGGAAATGTCTAGTGAGGGGGAAAGATTGGCTTCATTCCAGAGGACTGATAGATATATGGCGAGCGGCTCATCCACAGACCACACAATTCTCCTTTTACTCGCATGCACTTGGCACCTATGCCCGCCTAGATTATCTGTTAGGCACGACAGAACTAAACGCAATGGTGGGGGATGTAGACATTATACCGACAGCACTCTTGGACCACGACGTAGTGACGGTATCCCTTCGGTTGCCCCCAACACGAAGACAGCCGGGAGGGTGGCGACTCGGGGAAAGCATGCTCCACAGAGAGGCAGTAACAAGACAGATACACAAATGCATCAAAAATTATTTAGAGATAAACGACTCACCTGACACTTCCTTGCCCACTTTATGGGGGGGCCTTAAAAGCAGTGGTGCGAGGGGAACTGATGGCTATCTCTGCCGCAGAGAATAAAGAGCGCAAAGATAAGAGGGATCACCTCACAGCACAAGTGCTAGAACTAGAGCGGGTCCACAGCAGGACCGGGGCGCCGAGGGTCTGGCGACAGTTGAAGGCGGCACGAGCTCAACTAGCGGGGCTTGACATCGATAGAGCCGAATATGCAACGCTTCGTCTCAAGCACTCCTACTATATCGGGGGGGGGGGGACAAGACGGGGCGCATGCTGGCGAGTAAACTTAGGGCCCGTACCCACCAGACGAAGGTCCAATCAATCAAGCCGAACAAAGGGGAAGTGGTCGAGGAGGACGAAGAGATAGCAAACGCATTTAGAGATTTTTATGAAGACTTATACAAAAGAGAGGCACACCCAGGATCGCAAACGACGGCATATCTGCAGGGAGCGAACACGTCGGTGCTCGATAGGGGTCAAGCGGAGTTGATAGACGCTCCGATCCAGATAGAAGAAGCTATAGGGGTGATATCGCGCCTCAAGCTTATGAAATCGCCAGGACCGGACGGATTCTCGGCGGGTTTCTATAAATCCTTTTGCCATATCTTCGCTCCGCTCCTGACGAGACTTTTTAACTCCTTTACAGGGCCAAGGTCGATTCCCCCTGAAATGCTGACGGCATCTATAGTAGTCCTCCCTAAACCCGGGAAGGATAAAAATCTCTGTGGTTCCTATCGCCCGGTGTCCCTTCTTAATGTGGACCTAAAGCTGTTTACCAGCATTTTAGCGGCATGGCTAGGCCCCTTGATGCCGGGTATCATAGAGCCGGATCAATCAGGATTCATCCACAATAGGCAGAGCAGTGACAACACCAAAAGGATTCTCCACTTAGTTGATAAGGCTCACCGCACGAATATGGACGCCCTCCTGCTTTCGGTCGACGCCAAGAAGGCGTTTGAACGGGTCGACTGGGACTTTTTAGACCAACCCTTGATTCACTTTGGGTTGGGGAACCGGTTCAGGGCTTGGGTGACTAGTTTCTATAGCTCGCCCACCGCGACTATTAGGGTAAATGGGCTATCGTCTAGACCTTTTGCTATTCAAAGAGGGACGAGACAGGGGTGCTCGTTGTCGCCCCTTCTTTTTGCCTTATACATCGAACCGATGGCCCAGAAGATCAGGGATAACCCGAATTATACGGGCGTTCCCTTTGGCGGGGAGAGACCTGCAATAAGCCTATACGCGGACGATATCATCGCATCTCTAGAGTCTCCAGATCGCTCGGTCCCGGCACTCTTACGGGAACTGGAATCATTTGGTCAGGTCTCCGGATTCCGAGTGAACGTAGGGAAGTCAATGACCCTCTGACTCGATAAGCGACGGGCTACAGCAGGGCCGGGAGACGTTACCTCCTCAGGGATTAAGATAATGGAGTCCATCCCATATTTGGGAATTGAACTGGCTCCGTCTATCCAACGGACGGTCACACTAAATTATTCCAAACTAGTCCGACAGGTAACGAGGGAGCTACAGAATTGGAAGCAGCATCAGCTGTCACTGCTGGGACGCGTTGCAACGGTTAAAATGTCTATTCTCCCCAAGGCACTATATTTGTTCCAAACGCTACCAGTTTGGCCTCCAAAGGGGACACTTCAAACGCTGCAAAAGGCAATACTCCATTTTTTCTGGGCAGGAGCACGCCCACGCATGCGGAGAGAGCTGGGGCATTTGCGACCGGAAGAGGGAGGCTTGGGAATCCCGAATCTGTTAGAGTATTTTAGGGCTGCTCAACTAAGATATTTGGTGGAATGGAGTAGACCGGAATCTGAAAAGAGATGGCTATTTCAGGATAGGGCATTAGCGAAACTCTCCTTATGGAAAGTTCCCTTTCTGAAAAGAGCGGGCCGACCACAGAACCTTCAGGGCTCACCTATCACGAACAGAGTATTGCAGGTGTGGGGCGGGGTGGCCAGTAGAAGGGGACTGGCAACTTTTCCCTCCCCGATGACTCCCCTATTCGACAACAGGGAGTTCACACCAGGGCTTGGGGAGAAGGCATTCTTGACATGGCGGACGGCGGAATGCAGGGCGGCAGGTCATCTGTTTGATGTAGGGGGATCATTTCGTTTTCCCATCTACGGCAGGAGTATTCCCTCCCAGAGGCAGAAAGGTTCCTCTATCTCCAGATAAGACAATGGCTCCTCCACCCAGATGTGCATATGCAAGTCAATAGGAAATTGACAACATATGAGAAATGGTTGGTGATGAAGAGCACCGATAAGAAAAGGATTTCGGAATTATATGATATGCTACGTCCACAAACCCCCACACAGCCCACTGCCAGTCAGAAACGCTGGGTGAAAGAATTGGGAAGGGAACTCACGGAGAAAGAGTGGAGGTAAATATATTACAGGGCCAAGCATACGGCGCGAAACACTGCCAGCAGGGAAACTGCCTTTAAGATCGCCACGTACTGGTATCTGATGCCGGTGCGCCTTAATACCGGGAATCCAGATCGCAGTCCTACTTGCTGGAGGGGTTGCGGGGAGGAGGGCACGCTGGTGCATCTGTTATGGGATTGTAAGGAACTGGCTGCATACCGGCCCAGGATACTGGACGAAATAGACCAGCAGTTTGAGACACAGATTCCCGGCTTATGTAGTGCTGGGGCTACCCAACCCATTAATGTTCCCTCTGAAGTCCCGTAAAGGGAAGCAGATGGGCCTAGCTCTGGGGGCAGCACTTCAGAATATCTTATCGCACTGGGGGACGCAGACAGTACCGACGCACACGGGGTGACTACATAGATTATGGCACATCCTGGGGATGGAGCAAATACAGGCCTCCCTCACTAACTCCCGATCGGGATTGGGGGAGGTTTGGCGACCGATAGTGTATCTTTTGTCCACCGAATTTAATGAGATCACATGCCCAAAATACCTCCGCCTCCTTCGACTCACAGCACCTGAGGAGTCGAACACTGGACCTTGACTCCGACCACGGAATTTTCTCTGACCACCAATGTAAAGCCGGAAGGGGCATTGAGCACACCAGTTCGCGGGGTGGAGGGGAGGGTTGTTTGAATACCTGTTGACACTGTTGAGCAATATAGCCTTTTCTTGTTACAATGTGGTACATAATCGACCTTGGGCACTCCTCACAAAGTTTCGAGGGAATATGTTGGATGGTACCCGCACAGAGAATAACTGCAGTGATGTATGTTTAGGGTTGTGGGTAACACTGCGAATTGTGAAGGGGCTATAAGAATTGTACTTTTGCCAAGGATGTCAATAAAAACAAAGTTAAACCTAAAATTATTGCCAGACATTGAATTTAGCAAATCACCATCAAAATTTTCTTCCTGTTGGCCGCCAAGGGCTTCCTTTCCATGTGTGCCGCTAAGGACACCAGTTCTACTTGTGCCGTTAGGGACACCTTTCTTCGCAGTTGCCTTAATGCCCACTTTATTCTGTTTTGACAAATCAATGTCTTCAATGTGTCTGGTCTTCCTAGTACGTTTCCTTCCAACGTTCATACTCATTCCCTCTCCCTCATGAAAGGGAATAAAACTCATCACCTGATTCAATCTCCTTTCTTTTCCTATTTTTAAAAATTGTTTCTCTAACTTGCTTTTTCATCTCAAATTGAGTTTGTTTTTTAACTATTTCGTTGTTTACCATACTCCCAGGAACAGTAAACTCACTATTCTGTTCCTTTTCCATATTTTTTCCAACTTCTTAAAACACATCCTGTCAAAAATACCAATTCTAAGGCAGGACCGGAAGCTTCAGATTATGCTTTCTCAATTTCTTTACTGACTCACAGCAGCCAATGAGAATAAAGTAACATTTGTAAAAAACTTCATTTCCCATGAGGCTTTGAACCACGCCTCTTCAAACAACCAATAGTAACACATTACAGTATACAAAATAGTGAGGCACCATCTTGGCTTCCTCTTTCTTTGCTGCTCCGCAGTCGAGATAAGTGCCTCAATATTTGTTCCTACTATCTCTGTGATACTTGTTTCAATGTTTTAACGAATATTTAATGCGTTTTGATGCCGTATGGTAAAGGCTTATGTTTTCTGTGTGTTAGGTGTGTTAACGAGCCCGTCACGCTGCCCGCGCGTTTTCTCACACCCTCTGTCTAACTTTATTCTCAGCGCGTGTTGCACTGCATTAGCCCGTTAATTCTAGTTTATTTCGTTTTTTTCCTTACCGCTTTCAACTCGCGGTGTGAGTTGTACGGTTGCTGCCTGTTGTGCGCTGCCGGGGATTCCCCCCCCCCTTCCTAGGGAGCGAGGCGCACGCCGGAACCCGACTGGGACTCCTGCGTGCGTCTCGGGAGCCTGCACGCATCAGTGCACGGGTGCAGCCCCGATCGTGCAAGCTGGATGTGACGCCTCTCCCGGGCTGAATTAGGGAACTTCACGCGGCAGGCAGAAGGTGGAGCCGGTACCGGGCCCTGATTTGAGGCAGCGATTTTTCACGCATAATCAGAAACGCTTGAGTGTTTAACACCTGCCAGCCCAGAAGTGGCAATTTATAATTTTTGGGAAACCCTGAGACCGATTAGGCAGTCAGGGTTTTATACCCTCCTTTAGTCCTATCGGCCGGGGATATTTTTGGTACCGGTGTGGCCCCCTCTGCCCCAGCTTTGCTCCCGACCGACGCCTGAGTTCTTGAGAGCTTGTGGGCTGTGTAGTTGAGCTTCCCTCTGGGGATTTGAGATTTTTCTAATCTTATTGATTTGCTGATATGTCAGACTGCGAAGTCTACGAGGAGGAGGTGGCTGCGTCTGATGACCCTGAGGGGGAAGGGTACTACTATGATGAATCTATGGAGGATATTATTGATAAGATATTGGATGCCAAGCTGGACAAGGTCCTCTCCTCTGCCCGTTTTACTATTTCCCAGCGTTTAGAACAACTGGTGGCAGGTAACCCTATTCCCTCTGGTACTCATAATCCTACCCCCCTCCCCGAACCAGCTGGACTTTCCTGGCCTCACGTTAAGGTTTACTCCTCTTTATGCAAATCCAAAGAACAGACCCAAGACGACAGCCGTGCCCCCTCTCCTGCCCTTACGAGCTCTGTCCCTGACACTACCACTACCACTGACGCTGCCACGGACACCGACTCTTCCCAGGAGTCCAGGCCACGCAAACGCGCCAAGAAGCGCAAACACTCTTCCTCACCCGTCCACCCTTCACCCTTTTCTTTTGATCCTTCTGACATGGTCCACCCCCGCTCCGCTGACTGGGCTCCCTCCCCAACGGTAGCAGAGTATATGCAAACCCATCTTAGGAAAAGTTTTGACAAAGATGTTAGAGCCCGCCTAAGATCAGAATGTCCCCGTCCAGACCTGGCGCATAAAGTGGCAGTTACCCCTGATATTGATTCCTCAATGACCACCTTTTTGAAAAAATATAAGAAAGACCCCAAAAAGGGCATAGATCGCGCCCTTCGGGCGTGTCAAAACAAGGTGTTGGATGTTGCGGGCCCTCTAGCGAAAATCCTTGAACTAGCCCTGCAAGCACAAGAGACTGGAGCTGCTATTCATCCGGAGGTCCTAGATGGGTGGACCCAGAGAGCGATTTGCCTCCTTGGCAACGCCAACTGCGCCCTCTCTTCAGAACAACGCAAATCCGTCCTTTTGAGAATCGACCTGCAACTTGTGGAGTTGGCGGCGGCAGAACCAGGCCCTCTGGCTGAGGGCCAATTATTTGGCGAATGCTTTGTCAAGGACATAGCAAAATTTGTCAGTACCTTTGCTTCCTTAGATAAATCCCAGTCTTCGCTAAAAAGAGTCTTCCACCAGGTCTCTGGTAGGGCCGGTCGTGGCAGGGGACGCTCGACCGGCCGCTACGTCAACCCCAGTGAGGAAAAGTGTTCTTCTGATCGGTATCATTTGTACCAGGACTCCATTGTTTTTTCATTGCCATTTCGTGTCAAACACTTCCACACGACCCACCTGGTCGTTTCTGCTGATGCCTGAGGAAATTCTAACTAACACGACAAAAACCATCTTGCAGCCTGCATTTCTGCCCAGGAACTGTCGCACACCCAACCCCCTGTTCTTTGCAGTTCGACAGAAAACCATGAGACACTCACGCCCTGTGTAAATGATTTGTTTCCCATCTCCTGCTCCCTGCCTGGTAAACATCCTTGACACCGTGATCAGGTTATCTGGACAATGGTCTGACTGCTGGGCCTTGATCAGGGTGATTGGACAATGGTTTGAATGACCGAGCTTTGATCAAGCTGATCGAACAATGACCTGAATGACCGTGCTTTGATCAAGCTGAGTGAACAATAATTTGAGTACCAAGCCTTGATCAGGTCACCAATTACAAACACCGTCTGGATCTGGTTATCAACTGCAAACACTGCCCTGATTGAACAATGGACTAACAGCCAAAAGACTGGAATGAAAAAGTATAAAAGGCTTGTAAGCTGCGGAGTAAAGCAGCAGCCTCCTCTGTCTTGTTTCTAACGAGCTTGGGACTCTGTTCCATAGCCCGGGCTATTTGAATAAATCTGGGTTCCTCCTGCAGACGAAGGCTCCTGTGTCTCCTTTTACTACGTATGAAGGGTATGGAAGACTTGGGCAATTCCCCGCCGCCGAGACCCAGTGAGTGGGTTATTCCGGTTCTTCAAATGGCGCCCGAATAGGGACTCCACGAGTACGAAGGTCAGGCCCGGTGGATGTGAGGAGGTGCACGGAGAGACTCCGACGGAGGCGCCCTACCCGAGGGATTCTTGCAATCCGGTAAGCCGAACGACTCGCCCGCTGTTCCTCCCCACCCGGTCTGGGCCACATGACCGCGTCCTCGCTGGAGTCCCCTAGCAAATAATTCCTGGAGCAGGACACAGCCCTACGTCTGCAGAACAGAACTACCCCTGTAAGGTAAGGGTGGACTGATCACCCACCAAGTCTGTATGATTCTGCTGTTATTGACCTTTGCAAAAGCCAAGCAGGCGAGGTGAATTTTAAAACCCGCCGGTGTCTGTTACCTATTTACAAGCATGCCAGTCAGTAGTAAGTTCAAGAAATTATGTTGTTGTATGTGTACGCAGGACTCCCAGCTGGAGGCGGCTTGTCCGCTTCCTCCAGAAGGAACCCCTGGCCATACGATGTATGTTAAACATGGCCCTTCTGCCATAATGTTTTCCTCATTCTGGGTAAAATATACGAAACAAAGTAACGCGGAATTACAGTGGCCACTTTTCGGCTCCTTTAATTCCCAAGTTCTCGCCAACTTAGAGGAACAATTAATGAAAAGAAAAACGCGCCCGTCTATGTTTGAATCTGTCCGATTTTGGAGGAAAGAGATAGAGCAGAGAGCTAGAAAGCAGAAGGCTCAAGAAAGAAAACAGGAACGCATGTCAATGGCCGACCACGCCAGAGTAAATTTACAAAATCAAATGACAAAATCGGTAGAAATAGCCAACATTGGGCCCGGGTACAAAAATGCTATCCAGCTCGTGAGGAGAAAAGAAAGGGCCATATGGATGGGGGAGAAGAAGGTGATTCCTTGCTTGATACCATGCTAGAAAGCCCTCCTGCATATGCCCCAATGTATCCTGCCCTGACGCCTCACACCCCACATGTCCCCCCGCCACCGCCCACTCCTGCCCCCACTGCCCCTCCTACCCCCACTGCCCCTCCTACTGTTCTTCCTGTCACACCGACCCTCCCGATTTTTCCTATGACACCGACCACGCCCGCTAACCCTGTCCTCACTGCGGGAATGACAACAAGTCTCCATCCGCCCAACCCCTGCGGCTTTACCCCTACCCGCCCTTTTCCTACTTCCCCGTGGTCTACAGTTAAGCAGGATTTATATAAAATGTTCAATTCCCCCCGACTGGCCTCCTTGCGCTCTGCAGTCAGCTTTTCGTCCCTTCGAGAAAATGACCTACAGAAGCAACAGTGTGAATGTTGGATAAAGAACGGGAATATTTATGCCTTTAAAGACATATGGTCCACCTTTTCCCAGTGGACGATTATGGAACAGACCACCTGGGCTGAATACATGTGTACGCTGGTCATGCAAAAATTTGAGAATGCGCTTATGCAGATACCCACTGGATTAATGGACCTTAGGTCACAAATAAGAAGAGGTGATGTTCAGGGAGAGGGGATGTTTGGTGCTGTGTCTGCTTTAATGGCTTACCGTGATATGACCGCTTTTTCCAACACCCCTCTAGAGACAGCTATGCCATTGAGAGAGGCGGCCCCTGTCTTTGTTAACGCACTTACCGATGCCCAAAATAATGGCCGAGGGGCTGTTGAGGCACACTGGCGCAGGCTTTGGGTTCATGTTCCTTGGAAAAGGTCAGAAGTAATTCAGTTAAAAGAACAATTACCAGATCCCCGGAAGAATCCGGCTGCCTTTTACAGAGAATTAGGTCAGATTATATCTGCAGGTACTCTCGTTCTTGAGGATATAGATTTACTTTTTGGTACGGTTGTTCCCACTGAAATTTGGGACAAGATTCGACATACTGATCATGAAGTGGCGTTGGGAGGTAAATGGGCTGACCTAGAGGCTATGGAAGAAGCAAGGGTAGGAGGGACTAAACCAGAAGCTGCCATCCTGACTTTGCCCGGTAAAATAATAACATTTATGAAAACACTTTTGCCGGAAACTGTCATTAACTGGGATAAAATAAACGCCTGTAGGCAGCGAAAAGATGAAAATGTGGCTGACTTCTTTACCCGTTTTGAGACAGAATACAAGGGACATAGTGGTTTGGATCCCCGGACCCCAGGTTCTGGCCCAGTGTTTGTCGATAAGTTTGTCAGCAACTTGCTTCCTGAGATTTCCACCAGGCTTAAGAAAGTTGAAAGTACGTGGTCTGCCCAAACTATGACTGGTATCTTGGCTATGGCACAATATCATGAGAATAGGGAGAATGAAGATAGAGACAAGGAGAGTAAGAAGGTTAGGGATCTTAAGACTAAGGCACTTCTGCAGCAGGCTTATAATCCCCGAGGTCCCGATGCCCGCGGGAATTTCAGACCTCAACCCCAACACCCTCCGAGGGCTCGCCAGTCTACCCCCTCCAGCCCTCAACATACGGGAGCCCTCCAAACAGATCAGTGTGCTTATTGTAAGGGGTACGGCCATTGGATAGACGAGTGTCCCGTGTTAGCTGAAAACATCCGAACAGGGAAGGCTCGGCCTCGCGCTCCCAGGGAGGGAAGGCCAACTAGGGACCATGGCCCGCCCCATCCACAGGATAAAGAACGTAGGCCCAGGGATCACGTTCCCGTCCGGCCGCGCCCGGCCAATAGGTTTGATGGGTACGAAGCAACACGCACTTATTACAATGATGATTATGACGAAGTTGATGAGATAGGGTCCTACCAAGCATAGGACAGCCAGGAAAGGGGTATTACCAGAGTGCAAATTCCAGTGGATCAAAGGGGCCCGTATGTTCAAATGTCAGTTGTGGGGAACGATCAGAATTTTCTTTTGGATACTGGGGCCACCAGGTCTTCTATTGCACGTCTGTCAGTCCCGGAGGCACCCCTTTCTGGCAAAATAAATGTCTCCGTGGGTTTTGCAGGAACACCTGTGACGAGCCCTGTCTCTGAACCCCTCCCTCTCGATATTGGCCCTGCACATGTTGACGCTCCCTTGGTCCTTACTACAGGTTGCAGTGAAAACTTGTTAGGCATGGATTTACTGAAAGCTCTGTATGCGACCATATCATGTAGTCCCCAAGGTGTATCCCTAACAATTTCTCCCACCGCAGCTTCCTATATGTATCTGTCTGGTCCCCTCCCACCAGAATTGCAGTTTTTACCTTCCTCCCTCTGGGCATCATCAGACACTGATGTAGGGTGTCTCAACATATCCCCTCATGTGGTACGCATCCAGCCAGGTGCACTTCTCCCCCGCCTCCGGCAGTATCGACTACCCGCGGAAGGAGAAATGGCCCTTTTAACAATAATATCTGAATTAATGGACAAGGGCGTAGTGGAGGAAACACGTGGCAATATCTGTAACAGTCCCATTATTCCCGTTCTTAAAAAGACCAATGGAGATGCTCTCTCCCCTAAAATATACAGATTCGTGATTGACCTGAGAGCCCTTAACAAAATAACAATCTCCCAATATCCTGTTGTCCCAGACATTACAGCCCTCTTAACGATGGTCCCTTCTGACGCAACGCACTTTTCTGTCATAGACCTGAAGAATGCTTTTTTCAGCATTCCTATACATCCTGACAGCAGACATTTTTTTGGTTTCTCCCTTGGTGGGCGAAGCTTTAGATTCTGCCGCGCCCCTCAAGGTTTCACCGAGAGCCCCAGTATCTATAGTCAAGCCCTCAAAAGTCAACTAGATTCCTTGGAACTCCCTGATAACTCCACACTATTACAATATGTAGATGACCTCCTCATTGCTGCAAATTCTGCCCCATCATGTAAAGAAGCTCCTCTCTGTTTGTTACGCCACCTTGCCCTCCATAATTACAAAGTCTCTTTAAAAAAGCTTCAGTTTTGTCAAGAGAAGTTGACCTATTTAGGTCATCTCCTCTCGAAGGAGGGAAGACAGCTCACCGCTGATCGTGTAGCCATTATCAATGCTATGACGGCCCCACGAACACAAAAGCAGGTACGAGCCTTCATAGGCCTAACCTCATACTGTAGACAGTGGATTTCCAACTTTTCGGCCATGGTCAAACCTCTTCTTGCCCTCACCACTAAAGACATATCAGACAGTTCCTTTCCATGGACTAGAGAGCATGCGCAGGCCTTCCAAGATTTAAAGAGGGCTCTGTGTACTGCTCCAGTCCTCGGTACTCCTGATTATAGCAAGCAATTTTTTCTTTTTGTACATGAGACAGACGGCTGTGCATGCGCTGTCTTGACCCAGATGTTCGGAGGTCACCATCGGCCATGTGCCTATTTTTCAGCCACCTTAGATCCTGTTGCAAGGGCTCTCCCAGAATGCCTACGGGCGACCGCTGCGGCCGCCCTCATGGTCCGTCAGAGTGCGGGGATCGTCATGAACTCCCCTGACTCTGATGGTCCCCCATTCTGTAGATACCCTCCTTAATAACACCAAGACACAGTACCTCACTAGCGCACGACTCACAGGATATGAACTGACACTCTTTTCCAGCCACATTAACATCAAGAGATGCACTGTACTGAACCCCGCAACATTACTCCCACTGGATACTCAGGATGCCCGCTTAGACCCACATGACTGCATATTAAGGACAGAGGAGGAGACGAAGGGACGGGTTGACTTACAGGATACCCCGATAGCAGAACCAGAAGGTACACTATACGTGGACGGATCATGTCTCAGAGGGCCAGATGGTAACACCTCAGCCGCCTATGCCCTCACGACATTAGGACAAGTAGTAGAAACAGCTCAGATTCCGCAGTGCTCTGCTCAAGCAGCAGAATTAGCGGCCCTTACTAGAGCCTGTGAGTTAAGCAAAGGGATGACGGTAAATATTTATACTGACAGCCAATATTCCTTCGGGGTGGCCCACAACTTCGGGAGGTTATGGAAAGAAAGGAATTTCCTTACTTCCCATGGGACCAAGATTCAACATGGCCCCCTAATTCACCGATTGTTAGACTCCCTGACACTCCCCAGAAAGGTGGCCATTATAAAATGTAAGGCCCACAAGAAAGTGACAGATGATGTTGGGAAAGGCAATGCCCTGGCTGACCAGACGGCCAGACAAACAGCTCTTAGAAAAAGGGAAGGAATGTATGTAGGAGGTCCCGCTAGGTGGGTGGCAGACGAGGGCATGGTTGAAAACACAGTACAGAGTGTGATCGATATTCAGTCCCATACTACTCCTGAGGAACTACGGGTGTGGAAGGAGCAATTAGCAAAGGAGGGAATTGATGGTTGCTGGCTCCGCACGACTATGGAAAGACAATGGATGTTACCTGACAGTCATGTGCTACCAGTAGTTACGATGGCCCATGGTCCTGCTCACATTAGTGCAAAAGGGATATGTAAACTGTTGGAACCTACATGGTACAACTCTAAGATACCAACATATGCTGAAAAGCTGGTTAAAACATGCATGATTTGCCTAATGTATAACCCAGGAAAAGGCACAGTTACTCCTAAGGGAGGATTCTCTCCTACTACCTTCCCTTTTGAAGTCCTCCAAATAGATTACATCCAGATGGACCGATGTAACAAATTAAAATATGTCCTAGTGGTGGTCTGTACCTTCAGCCGAAGGGTGGAGGCCTACCCCGTCAAAGACTGCACCGCTATCACTACCGCCAAAATGCTATTAAAAGAGTACCTCCCACGATTCGGTTTGCCCCGCTTGGTCTGGAGTGACAACGGGACACACTTTACTGCTCAAATTATGGAATATATCTGTACAGCATTGGGTATAAAACAAAAATTTCATGCAGCTAACCACCCCCAGTCAGCAGGTCTAGTGGAGGTGTACAATGGCATCCTAAAAACTAAAATGGCCAAAATAGTAGCCGAGACAGGTGTCACTTGGGTTGATGCTCTGCCCTTGGCCCTATTGTCTACAAGAACAACAGCCCACACCAGGATAGGGCTATCCCCCATGAGATTGTGTTCGGGAGGCCTGCCAATGTATGGGGTGTCCCGCGGCCTAAGAAACTGTCTGATGTTTAATACCCTGTATTAACTGATTACCTGTACAGTCTAACTAATACCTTTCGTACTCTTTATCACCAGGTGCATGAGGCCATACCTGACAAAAGCGAGGGCCCAGGACACGTTATCCAACCTGGTGATTGGGTCTTAGTAAGAAATTTTCAACGGACTAAGAGCCTTGAACCCCGCTGGACACAGCCCCGTCAGGTGTTGCTGGCCACCCGCACCGCCGTGAAAGTAGAAGGTCGGAAGAATTGGGTGCATTCGTCCCACTGTAGGCGTGTGCCTCTGCCCCTCCCCTACGATCAGTGGGTGAGGGAAGGACAAGGAGACTCAGAAACAGTCCCGACGTTTGTCCCATTCAGCGATGCCAGACTGCATTTTACATCTACGGAAGCAGAGAGTGACAGCATACTGAAAGGAAGGGTGGAACCCTCCCTTAACTCTGCTCAACGTCCAGAACAATTGTTTCCCGACCATACTGACCCTACTTCCGACCGATATAACTTGCGCCCCGAGGGAAGGCTTGCCTTTGACTTCGCCAAGTGCCTATAGGCTGTAGGGCTGTGATCTCCCCGGCCGAGAGTAGTGCTGGTGTGTCAGACTAAGGTACGCCATAGGGCTCTTGGCACCTGCGCCCAGTGAAGCAACCACCAATCACAGACAGCCACTAGAGGTCCCTGGCTTAGCACAATGGCTGCCGTCCAAAACACTCGAATCCAGAAACAATATGTCAGTCTCCGACATAGTAAATGCTTCATGGCCACCGTGGTGACGCTGTTTGTCTCCCTCATCCTGTCTATTCTTGGTTGGCTGTTACTAATCTACCATCCTGTTACCTCACCAACCCCTACCCCAACTCCTGCAGAGCACCAGTATTACACGCTACCAGCCCACGAGTTACCCCGCCGTGCAGAATTCTTCAATAACACCTTCATCCAAATGTTGCATCATCATCAGCTGATCATGAACATTTCCAACTGCTGGGTTTGCGGACTGATGCCGCATTCCATGATACACCCTGTCCCATTCTTTCCCTACCCCTTTTCCATCTCTGGGTCTTGTCTTGCATGGTGGATGTTGATACAGGAGGCCTACACTGTCAATGGTACTGCCAATTCTGCCCTTGGAACATTTCAGGATGACTTCTGGCGGAACAGATCTGGCCATGCCAATGCTCCTTTTTGCCCGACCAGCTCATCCACATCGCTACTATCACCAGATGAACTCGGTGAGATGGTAGTATTCAACTCAACCACTCGACGAACATTTTCCAGATTCCGCACAAGAAGGATACTGCCCGATGAACGAGACACTGTGAATGTCATAAATGTGCAAGGCCGTGTCTGCATCCATGGCCTAGGGACTAAGAAAGTTGGTACCAGTACTTGTAATATCACAAAATCTTTAAACTCTACATCTCCTCCGAAGCTGGTGGCATCCCCCAACACCTATTTTATCTGTGGCACTGCCGCCTACACTTGGCTCCCCCGTAACTGGTCTGGTACCTGCTATCTGGCCTTCCACCTTCCGCCAACGTATTCTACCCATGGGAGTTACCACCTGTTGATGAAGGGCGCTCTGCGTCGCTCACGTAGGGGCATCATATCAGCCGAGGATACAGCAGGCCAGGAAACAGGGGACTTCCTTAAAGGTTTCCTTCCATTCTGGGGCCCCATGGCAAACAGTCGGGCTGTACGAGGACTGACCAGGGTCCTTGAAGCCACCATCACAGTAACAGCTGGTGCCCTCTCCAACATCACTGCAGAACTACAGGCGGACCGCCTTATAACACTGCAGAACCGCATGGTCCTAGACGTCCTCCTTGCTGATCGTGGTGGTGTGTGTAAATTGATCGGCTCCAGCTGCTGCGTGTACATCCCAGACAACGCACCTTCAGTGTACTATGCCATCCAACGTCTGCATCGCCTTTCTTCCGAAATTCATCTGGATAAAGGCAACTGGTCCCTCACAGGCTGGATCTGGGGCCTCCTTTCCCAGTGGGGGTGGAGGGTCCTCATCTTCCTTGCCTTGGGAATAACTGTCCTGGTCTCCTGCTGTTTGTGCTTTCAGTGCCTGCCAGTGCTCTGTACAATGTGTCCAGACCATCCAGCCTCCAACCTCCAACATTCACAACACCAATATGATGATGATGCTCCAACAAGAAACCAATGGCCTTATGAACATTGACATTTCTTAAAGTATTTGCCACTCAATGGCAAAAGGAGGGTCTGAGGAAAAGTGTTCTTCTGATCGGTATCATTTGTACCAGGACTCCATTGTTTTTTCATTGCCATTTCGTGTCAAACACTTCCACACGACCCACCTGGTCGTTTCTGCTGATGCCTGAGGAAATTCTAACTAACACGACAAAAACCATCTTGCAGCCTGCATTTCTGCCCAGGAACTGTCGCAGACCCAACCCCCTGTTCTTTGCAGTTCGACAGAAAACCATGAGACACTCACGCCCTGTGTAAATGATTTGTTTCCCATCTCCTGCTCCCTGCCTGGTAAACATCCTTGACACCGTGATCAGGTTATCTGGACAATGGTCTGACTGCTGGGCCTTGATCAGGGTGATTGGACAATGGTTTGAATGACCGAGCTTTGATCAAGCTGATCGAACAATGACCTGAATGACCGTGCTTTGATCAAGCTGAGTGAACAATAATTTGAGTACCAAGCCTTGATCAGGTCACCAATTACAAACACCGTCTGGATCTGGTTATCAACTGCAAACACTGCCCTGATTGAACAATGGACTAACAGCCAAAAGACTGGAATGAAAAAGTATAAAAGGCTTGTAAGCTGCGGAGTAAAGCAGCAGCCTCCTCTGTCTTGTTTCTAACGAGCTTGGGACTCTGTTCCATAGCCCGGGCTATTTGAATAAATCTGGGTTCCTCCTGCAGACGAAGGCTCCTGTGTCTCCTTTTACTACGTATGAAGGGTATGGAAGACTTGGGCAATTCCCCCGCCGCCGAGACCCAGTGAGTGGGTTATTCCGGTTCTTCACCAGTCCTCAGCGAGGTTTCGCCCCTCGGCGCGGGGGGTATACCCAAGAGCCAGACCAAGCGGGCTTCTACCCCTCAAGGTCCCGCGGCTTCCGTGGCCGATTCAACAGAGGCGTCAACAGGGGTTACAAAAACTTCGATGCCCAGTCATCTGGTAAGTCCCCATCTGTTTCCAATGATCCCCCTCAGGGGCAGACTGTTACATTTTGTAGTGAACTGGACACGTCTAACCACAGATGCGTGGATTCTCCACACGGTCCAAGGGTATCAGATAGAGCTAGTAGATTCCCCGAGTCAGATGGCCCCTCGTCCTCTCCTTTTTTCCCTACAAGAGCAAGCTTTTATAGATTCCGAGCTTCAGGAGCTTTTGGCCAAGCAAGCTATTGCCGTAGGGCCCTTCATCCCCGAAGAGTTTTGCAGCAACGTTTTCCTGGTGCAAAAGAAGGGAGGAGGCCAGAGATTAGTTCTAAATCTCAGGGAGTTCAACCCTTTTGTGGTGTACAGGCATTTCAAGATGGACGGGATCCATCTACTGAGAGATCTTTGGTTAGAACAGGACTGGATGGTCCGCCTGGATCTAAAGGATGCCTACCTCACGGTCCCCATTTGCCCTTCTCATCAGAAATTCCTTCAGTTCTACTGGAAAGGGCAATGGTACCGGTATCGCACACTACCCTTCGGCCTGTCCTCAGCGCCTTGGGTGTTCACCAAACTGTTAAAACCGGTGGTAACTCGCCTGCGAGAAATGGGAGTGCGCCTGATCGTTTATCTCGACGATATGCTGCTTCTGGCACAAGATCGGAACCTTCTCCTCACTCACTTGGAGTGGACAATGTCACTGTTACAGGAATTAGGTTTTGTGATAAATACCAAGAAATCCATGATCATTCCGAATCAACAGATAGAGTTTCTGGGGTTTCAGATAAATTCAATTTCCGCCCAGTTGCTTCTGCCCATGACCAAAATCAGATCCATCAAGAGAGAGATCAACTCCACTCTGTCCAAACAGATGATCTCGTTATGAGTCTTAGCGAGGATTGTGGGCCTTCTGGCGTCCTCTATTCAGGCCATCTTTCCAGGTCCCCTCCACTACAGGGCCTTGCAGCGCCTCAAGATTTACTATCTACAAAAAAAGTTTTCTTACGACCATCTGATTCCTCTGTCCCCAGACGCTCGGGAAGAGCTTCTGTGGTGGTTAGAGCACATGGCGGCTTGGAACGGAAGAGCTATTTTTGGCGCATCCCCGGACGTCATAATAGAGTCCGATGCCAGCCGATGGGGTTGGGGCGCTCGATGTGGAGACGTTGCCACCGGCGGACGTTGGTCCGCCGACGAGTTAAAGTTGCACATCAATTGCCTGGAACTGTTAGCGGGTTCCTTTGTCATAAAATCGATCTCTCCGCTGAAGAGCAATTGTTGCATCCTCCTCAGGATGGACAATGTGTCAGTGGTGCGATATATCAATCGCCTAGGGGGGACGAGATCCCGGATGTTGGCCAACATTGTGAAAGAGTTTTGGCATTTGCCTGTATCACAAGATCAGTGTGATAGCAGAATATCTGCCTGGCAAACTCAATCAGGTAGCGGATTGGAATTCCAGGTTCCTGAGGGATTACAGCGACTGGAGGCTTCACCCTTCCTTGTTTGTAGAGATCATGGGTATGCGAGGTCCCTGCATGATAGACCTCTTTGCCTCTCGCCTCAATGCACATCTCCCACAATTTTTCAGTTGGAGACCGGACCCGATGGCGATGGGAACGGATGCGTTCCTTCAACATTGGGGGCCGCAGAGCAACTATGCCTTTCCCCCTTTTGCTCTGATCCCGAGAGTGGCGGCCCAAATCCGTCGGGAAGGGGCGACAGTAGTGTTGGTCACACCCTTGTGGAAGACTCAGTCTTGGTTTCCGACACTATTGGAGTTATCAGTGGAATCACCCTTTCAGCTTCCGGTGTTTCCAATGCTTCTCCAGGTCCCAATGGGGGCTCCTCATCCGCTGGTCCTGCAGAACCAATTATCCCTCATGGTCTGGACGCTCTCAGGAGACATGAGCGAATTGAGGGCCTTTCAACGGCGTCTGTTGACTTTATACACCAAGCTTGGGCTCCATCCACCCGCAAACGGTATTCAGCTTCATGGAAGCGATGGATGGGTTGGTGCCTTCAACGGCAAGTGGATCCCGTGGGGTCAGATGTAAAGGAAGTATTACATTTTTTGTCAGAATGTGCTGAATCTGGTCTTTCATATAGGTCTGTTAATAACTTTAGGTCAGCGCTTTCGGCTGGACACAATCTCATTGACGGTAAACCGGTGGGGATGCATCCCCTGGTGTGTAAGTTGCTCAAAGGCATTAGGGTGGCTAGGCCGCCTGGGCCCAGATATACTACTTTGTGGGACGTTTCTAAAGTATTGTCCTTATTGGAATCCTGACCAGATAACAAGGATTTATCATTAAAACTATTATCGGCCAAACTTACAATGCTATTGTGCTTGATCTCCTGTCGCAGAGTTTCTGATGTGCGTGCTTTAGATTTGGCAGGAAGGATGTTCTCTCCACAGGGTGTATCTTTCATCATCTCGAGACGGACCAAAACTATGTCACGTTCGGTTGAGTAATACAAAAGGGGATGATGGACGGAACGTTTGAGCCAATCAAACACTCACCCCCAGTCAACTGATCTGGGTTTAATCCATCATCATTCTTTAGCTCACTCCACCACCCCAGTTCAGACATGGCCATATGCAAATCAGTCTGACCCTGTGCCTCATGGGAACAGTCCAGCCCGAACTGCCAAGCCATGTCTTCCCTGGACCGGAAACAAGCATCCTAGGACCGGTTTCTGGCATTCCAGCCGTCATCAGCCAGGCTTGCTTGAATCCAGTGGCAAAGTGAGCAAGGGACCCACGTCTGGGCATACCCCCGCCAACCTAGGGCGAACAAAGCGATACAAAAGGGGATGATGGACGGAACGTTTGAGCCAATCAAACACTCACCCCCAGTCAACTGATCTGGGTTTAATCCATCATCATTCTTTAGCTCACTCCACCACCCCAGTTCAGACATGGCCATATGCAAATCAGTCTGACCCTGTGCCTCATGGGAACAGTCCAGCCCGAACTGCCAAGCCATGTCTTCCCTGGACCGGAAACAAGCATCCTAGGACCGGTTTCTGGCATTCCAGCCGTCATCAGCCAGGCTTGCTTGAATCCAGTGGCAAAGTGAGCAAGGGACCCCCGTCTGGGCATCCCCCGCCAACCTAGGGCGAACAAAGCGATACAAAAGGGGATGATGGACGGAACGTTTGAGCCAATCAAACACTCACCCCCAGTCAACTGATCTGGGTTTAATCCATCATCAGTGTTTGATTGGCTCAAACGTTCCGTCCATCATCCCCTTTTGTATCACGTTCAGTTGAGTATCCTGCCTTTCCACACAATGATAAATTATGTGTTTTACAATGTTTAAAAGCTTATGAAGAGCGTACATTAGCGCATAGGACTGAACCTTTGGGTCAACTGTTAGCAATCCAAAAACCCTTCCGACCAGTTTCAGCAGCCACTTTGGCGCGTTGGGTCAGATGGGTTATGTCGGAATCAGGGATTGACATTTCTGTGTATGGTGCTCATTCCGCCAGAGGCGCTATGGCCTCTAAAGCATATATGTTGGGGTCTCGATTAGAAGACATCTTGAAAGATGCAGATTGGTCTTCGGATTCCATGTTTAAAGTGTTTTATTATAAACCTATCACGCATGTTTCATCTGTTGTTGTTGGTGAGCTTTGAACCAGCATAATCTGAAGCCTCCGGTCCTGCCATAGAATACAACATTTTCCAGCTATCGCGACAAGAATTTTAGATTCTATTAAGGACACGGAGGCGAGGATTATCCCACCCGTTGGGACAGGTAAGAAGTCAACTGTCATGTTGTAAGATATGTATTTAGGAAATGTTATACCCACCCTGAAATATTGCACCTTTTGGGTTCCCTATTTTCAAACTTGTTTCTGTTTTCAGGAACCGATTCTAAACAGAATTAGTGTTCTGCTGTTCCCTGGCACGGATCGCCTCGTTGTTGGAGGATGACTGTTGTCCCAGGATTCTTGGATCGTGTTCTCCGTTGAGAATTGGACCTGCTGTTATTACTCTCCGTTGAGAGTCAGGACTGTTATTTGTTTTTTGGACACCTAAGGACTGGTTTGCAAAGAAAGAGGGAGCCAAGATGGTGCCTCACTATTTTGTATACTGTAATGTGTTACTATTGGTTGTTTGAAGAGGCGTGGTTCAAAGCCTCATGGGAAATGAAGTTTTTTACAAATGTTTTTTTTTTAAAAATAATAATTTTAAGAAGTTTTTATTAACTGTATATTATATGATCATACACAGCCTCTCGCCTACAACCCTGGGGGCCGGCGGCTATCGACCTGGACAGTTTTGTACACAGCTTTATGGCCAACAACCCAGTGGGCAGGCAGCGTGCTGTCAACCTTAACTAATATTTAACCCAAACAAAATCTGACGTTATTGCACACGAGAAACGCCAACATTGCAGTCAATGATGTTTGCTATCTTCCGGGTATAAGTTTTTTACAAATGTTACTTTATTCTCATTGGCTGCTGTGAGTCAGTAAAGAAATTGAGAAAGCATAATCCTCGCCTCCGTGTCCTTAATAGAATCTAAAATTCTTGTTGCGATAGCTGGAAAATGTTGTATTCACTTAAATACTCAAATCAATTTTCCACTAACCGTCAAATGACCTCCTGTCAATGTGACACAAGCGTTAATTGAAGCACATCCGTTAAACAGATCCGTAATTTTATTGCATTCTAGTCTTCCCTATCTAAAATGGCCGCTCACATCTTGCGAGACTTTCCAAACTCCGAGTCCTCCCGACACTGCGCGACCACCCTTTCCATTTCCTGAGTGGTCCCGCGGTGAGAACATCTACACATCACTCTTCCTATTTTCAGAGTACTCACTTGTCAAGAACGTATACGTGAGCACGCTCACTTTCCGCCATGAGGAAGAAAAGAGAGACCGGTCCTGAGGCAAAATGCCTACGCGTGCACCAAGCAGCACGCTTCTCCAATTAAAATCGGCAAGACCACACCGCAGATAAGAGCGGTTAAACTCTGAATTGCAACATTTGAAAAATCTGCACTTTAGAGCGCGCAAAGTCAATCGCTCATATACTTATCAAAAATGTCATACTCTCTTAGTCATTAAACATAAAAAAGTTCGAGTATATTAATTTATATTTTTATTACACGCTCTCACATTGTAGTCTTACCCTGATACATAAACCAATAAAACATTCATTTTAGAGAGCACTCTTTCATAAATTAGAAGCCAGCTCGATATAACCAAATATATAACGTTACAAACAAACAATACTGTATTCAATCTTACTCTCATAAAAAGAATTAAAGGTGTACTTAACTCTTCAGGAGCAGAAATTAAAAGAGGAGGAATGTTCAGTGGAAGGATTATTTATGGATTTGAGTGTTATGGTTCTAGTGTTTGTGTTGTGGGTTTTTTAAAGGTGCTGCAGGAGTGGTATTAAAAGTTATTTATCATAATGGTAGCCTCGGGTCTTGTAATGAAGTGTGAGTGTGTCTGTCTGTTTGTGTTGGTTGGGAGGGGGGGATATGAATTAAATTTGGCCTGGGTACCTCTTTGTAGAAAAGAGGGCTTAAGCGAGAACTGTCCCAAACATCAAACAAGCATTGGCATAGCCAATAGGTCTCACCTTTGGGACCTTATAAGTGTTTAGCCATGCAACAGTTGCATAACTAAATACTTATAAGGTCCCAAAAGCGAGACCTATTGGCTACACCATTTGCTTGCTACTTTGCTATAATCGCGGCACCCGCGCTTTACTTTAACATTAAAAGTAAAGCGCTTTAACATTAAAAGTAAGCGCGGGTGCCGCGATTATAGCAAAAGTAAAGAAATTGATTATTTTTCTATTTCTTTACTTTTGCTACAATCACGGCACCCGCGCTTTACTTTTAACGTTAAAGTAAGCGCGGTGCTGCGATTATATCAAAAGTAAACAAATAGAAACAAGCATTGGCACGGCCGCGAAAGTGAAAGTGATCGCGATGCACTTAATGACCCGTGACGGAGGAAATACAGATGGCGGCTGCGCGCGTGCACGCTCGCGTGAACGCAAGCTGGTAGCCAGCAAAAGCCTCTGGCAGCACTTCCAAAAGCCCCTTACTAAATGTCTGCAGAGCAGCGCATGCGCGCTGGCTCAGCGAGACCTAAAAAAGGGCTCAGCAGGGGGAGTGGAAAATCCTCTGGGGCTAATGAGTTAATAATGACCTCTTTTGTGATTTACTTGATGGCTATTTGGCGGTGTAATTGGACAATATACTTATTGCTTTGGAACAACATGGTACTCCTGGCTGAGCGGTCCACTCTTGACTCTGAAAACACTCAGTGTGCAAAAGCATCTCTTTGAAGTAAAAAGCATAATCTTTTTGGAATTCAGGATTTCTGGAGCAGGCATTAGTATGGATGCTATATACAAATAACACCCCCTTTTAGGTTGTGGGGTAGCAAGAAAACATGAGGGAAATTGGCTGTTGTGATATGTACCCTCCCTGACAGTCCTATAAGCACAAGAACATATTCAACATGATTTTTATTTGGTCACAAAAAGGGAGTTACCCAGATTATGGGAACCTTGGCATCAGTATTGCATATAGACCCAGGGATTACAAAACATTGTATGGCAAGGCCTCACACAGCAACCTTAATGTCATGCTTCATCATGGTCTGCACACTTGTCCGAAATGATTATAGTGATTAAGGGGGATCCCTGGTTTACAGGGAATACTTTTTTGGGAAGTGGGTGAGGAATTCAGAGTGTAAGTTAAAACAAGCATTGGCATAGCCAATAGGTCTCGCTTTTGGGACCTTATAAGTGCTTAGCCATGCAACAGTTGATGTTGTTGTACCAAGGATATTGTGCTGCATAACTAAACACTTATAAGGTCCCAAAGGCGAGACCTATTGGCTATGCCAATGCTTTTTTCTTTCGTAAAGGACAAGCAGTGCTATCAGGCTCCGGCTGCCACTTAGTCCACCGCAGGGTAGAAGGGGGGTAGAAGAGGGGTAGAAGGGTGGTAGAAGAGGGGTAGAAGGGTGGTAGAAGAGGGGTAGAAGGGTGGTAGAAGAGGGGTAGAGGGGTGGTAGAAGAGGGATAGAGGGGTAGAAGAGGGGTAGAAGAGGGGTAGAGGGATAGAAGAGGGGTAGAGGATTAGAAGAGGGGTAGAAGAGGGGTAGAAGAGGGGTAGTAGAGGGGTAGAAGAGGGGTAGAGTGGTAGAAGAGGGGTAGAGGGGTTGAGGGGTAGTAGAGGGGTAGTAGAGGGGTAGAGGGGTAGAAGAGGGGTAGTAGAGGGGTAGAAGAGGGGTAGCAGGGTAGAGGGGTAGAAGAGGGATTGAGGATTCAAAAACAATCAACTGGAATGAAATATTATAGGTCAAAGAGTGCCAAACGAACACTTTGACAAATTAGGAAACTACTAAATGATACCCATAGTGTCATTAACAGTATTTATCGAGCGGTAATAATAATTGTAGGGTCGATAAGTGATACACTATACAGATTGCAACCCCGAAAGCACCTTACACAGTGGACGACTAATGGCTTTCAGTTTTTGCCACAGCCCCAGACAAAAGGACCTGATAAAATACACACAGCATTAGACACAGCAACTGCACAAAATCGACTCCGAGCAACACAGTATAAAAAAGCCTTGGAGAAATGGACAGTCAAGACAGGCCACAACTTCACATGCAATGCCTAAGGCAAATGTGTGTTACACAAATGTGGGTGAGACAACATGAACAGATGAATCATCATATGAGCTACACACACACACACACACACAAACATACAGACACACATACACGCAGGCACACACGGGCATGCAGACTGACACACACACATAAAGCAAAAGATACATTCTTACATTCAAATCAAAAGACCCAACTTCATCTTTGCATGCATACACAGAAACACGCATGCAGATAACACCACCACAAGAAGATTCTTCTCATACACAGGAACACATACAGATGGATTCTTGAATGCATACACAGAGATCGGTTAACACACAGCCTCACACATATTTTATACACACACACATTTCTTTGAATGCATACACAGTAGAGATAAACACACGCTCGCACACACACCTAGCAATGCATACACGCACGGATGGGTCCTCAACACAAGTATACAGATATACTTGCATGCACACACGTCATCACACATAGAAACACGCACATCCTCGCATGCCAGTGTACACCGAGAGAAAACCCTGTCCGACACATACAAGCACACACACACGTGCGCACACACACACAGTCACACATCTTCTCCTGCAGAGACGCGCATGAAAGGAGGGCAACAACAAAGTGGTGAGAGAGGGGGTTGAAGGTGGGGAGAATGTGAATGGAATGAGTGATGAAGGGGAGAGCGTGCCCAACAGAGGGAAGAGTGGTGGGAGGGAGAGAGGGAAAAGCAGCCTGCCAGACTGGGGGAGAGGAGTAAGAGATGGAAAGATGTCGGTAGCACGGGAAGTAGAAGAGCCTCGGGTGGGGGGAAAGAGGGTGATTCCACCCAGTTTGAAATTGACCCTTGTAATGAGTGCCGGTGAGGAGAGGTAATATGGGGGCAAGGGGATGCTTTGGGAGTAAACGGGGAGGGTGAGCGGCGAGGAAAGGACATGCTTCAATAGGGCTAAGCAGAGGGGCAGAAACGTAAGAGGGCTGGAGAGGTGGCAACATTTGGGTAAACAACGATTAGGGAGTAGTTCGGAAGTGAGGTTTGGGAAACAGTGGATGAGTCTGGGGGTGTGGAGAGGGGCTGTCAGTGTGGGGGAAAAGCCCCAATGGTAAGCTTTAGCATATGTATGGCACGGTACTGGTGAAGAATGGGGGGCTTCACAATAAGGAGGGTGAGCCACTACCAGAACAAGTAAGATGAGGGGTGAAAAGAGGAGCGCGGAGTGATGGGCGAATGGAGGAACTAGGTGAGGGGTTAGTGCAAGGAGGGTAATCCACTAACAGATGAATTACAGTGAGGGGTGAAGAGAAGGACTAATTGAGGGGTTAGGGCAAGGATGGTGAGTCACTAACAGAACAAGCATTGGCCGCGCGGCCGTGAAAGTGACGCAGCCGCGCGGGAGATGCGCTCTGTGGTGGGGGAGGGGCATGCGCTGGTCACAAATAAACTTACATGAAACAAGACGCGCGGCCGCGAGACACGCTCTGTGGTGGGGGAGGGGCAAGCAAGACAGAGAGGCGCGCGACGGCAAAAGTGAAAGAAGGCTGGCGAGTGGTGTGCGATGTGCGCGCACCATGACGAGAGAGGAAAGCCAGATGGCGCCTCTGCTCGTCATTGTGCGCGTAACCGCACACTCTATGCCAGCCAAAAAGCTGTGGTCGGACTTTTTAAAGCCCGTTTACTAAATGTCTTGCAGCGCATGCGCTGGCTCAGGCGAGACCTAAAAAATCTCAGGCTCCTTCCAAAAGTTATTTCTTTATTATAGGAGGATCAACAAGATGATTAAAACAAATTAGTAATGCATAGGAGCTTTTATTCTTCCAGCCTCATGTGGGTAAACCTGTTTCAGCCTTAAAGTGGTCCCTCAATGGGGTCCCTGGCTTTCATCAAGACCAGGATCCCTAGTTTTAAATCTTTCATACAGTATCCACACAGTTTGTAAATCATGCAAATGGTGCTGAGTTACTCACTAATTTCTGCATCAATTGAAATGGTCCCTATGTTGCGGGGGATCTGAATTCGGAAGACACCTGTAGTGTCTACCCCAGGTTCGGTACCCGCCATTGACTACGCCACACACGGAGCTTAATATTGCAGGTCTTTATTCTGCTGCATGTAGCTGAGAACTCAACATTCTAAACCATGCTATCATTGTGCTCCAGTCTAACACGGACTTCACAGCTCTATGGAATCCGGTAGGAATTAAGAGTTCAGTCATAAAGTCACAAGACACTGCATCTCCCCCTCTGTTAAACAAAAACCTACAATTTTCCTTTACAGATCTATATGTGTATACATACGTTTACATCTCTTCAATTCGTTTTTTTGGTGCTTTAATCATATGACCTAATCTGGCTGCTGGGAGATGTTGTCTTTAGTGTCCGAGATCTTCAAAGATGGTGAAGAAGCAACAACAGTTAGTGGTTTTTCAGACTCCGACTTTTGTTCACCACTTTGATCAGGAGACCGATGAGTGAAATGCCTACAGTAAGAAGAGTCTCTGGTTACAAACTTCCCAAGACGCTGGGTAGTCACCATATGTCCCTTGGGGGTGGAAGGGTTCAACGTCATAAGGAGCATCAGACTTCCTTTGTTGCATCTGCCGGGCCATCACAATATTATCTCCTTGGAACAGGATGTTCTTTGCCCGTCGTCTGTTGTCTGCATTGACTTTCATTTTCTACATGTTAACTAAGTCCTTTATATGAGCGGTACTTTCTCTGCTTTCTCGTTGCTTGGTCCATTGAGGTAACTTGGTTGTCATTGCTCTCCCGAACGTCAGAGTTGCAGGACTTTTGCTAATGGTCGAATGCGTTGTTGAATGATAGGCTCGTAGGGTAGAATTCAGTACAGTTTTCAACTTGAGCCCTTCGGAGTGGCACGCTGTACTGTTTTCTTTAGCATTCTCCTAAAAAGCCTAACGAGTCCGTTGGTCTGCGGCCACAGAGGTGCACATCTCTAATGCTTTATGTGCAGATGCTGCAGGAAATCCTTAAACTCCTGACTATTTAAGGGTGGGCCATTAACAGACTTCACAATGGCTGGAATGCCCCAAGTTGCAAAGAGTTATCCAGCTTCTCAACGACTTGTTCATGAGTAGTGGATGAAAGATCTTCTAGGAGTAGGAAACTAGAATATTAATCTATAATTACTAGCAAATGGTATCAGTTATCAAGTGGAACAAAGAAATCGAGGTCTATTCTTTCCAAAGCATGTTTAGGGAGTTCAGACAAATTCAACGTATGTTGAGTCTCATTTGTAGACTGGAAGTTGCATAGATGACAAGCCTTGAGTTCCTTTTCAACTTGCACGTCTAGGTATGGGAAACAAACTACACCTTGAAAAGCCCTCTGTGTGGTAACTATACCACGATGTCCTTTGAGCCACTTCAATCATTCTCTGTCGCAGACTCTCCACAATTAGGATTCATGACCGTCGTAATATGACTCCTTCCTGAGTTATGTACAGTTCATCTTTAACACATGGATGGGTGCCTGCATCTTCTTTTTCTTGTGTTACATCGTCGCGACACACGAAGCTCGACTTTTCAATGGAGTCGATGCAGCCTATGTATACACTTTAGTTTTTGATGGCGTGAGTCGCAGTAGTGGAGACAGTTCATTATATTTCTCTTCAGACATTATGTTTATTGAGGCACCATTGTCAACGATAAAAGATATTGAACAATCATGTAACAGATCAATGTACTCTTTGGACAATGTTTGCATGACTTTGGTGCTTTAGCATGTTGACTGGTATGTGACTGGAATTTTTTCTCACTTGTGGTCAGTCCAACATGTGCACGTTTCTCTGAGGTAAACATCGACATGGCACAACCATCTTCTTCACTTTCACTCAATGTCAAGGCAGATGAACAGTTTGACGATGATTTAGATGGCGATTGACTTTGTTCAGTGTCCATTAGCCTCAACTGATGTCGCTGCTTGGCCTTGTGGGCGTGCGGCGAACGTTGCTTCTGGAAGGTTCTGGTTGTCATTTTGTCTTCGCACCGTGGCACTCGCACTTTTTCCTTTCCTTTACAAACGGTCACAAAATGGTTCTCCTTCCCACAGCCTTTACACATCTGTCCAATGGCAGGACATTTACCTTCATGTGGAAACGAAAATCCACATCTAAAACACAACTTATTTTTACGTGCAGACATCACTCTGTGACCTTCTGTCTTTTGCTTGGGCTTACTTTTTACGCTCATGACTGATACACTTGGGGCACCTCTGGCCTCCATGTCAGCAGCTTGTTGTTCACTACGCTCTTCAGCTCTGGCAGCCATCAACACTCGCTCCAGAGGAAGTTTCTCTCAGCATTCGTCGTCTGAATGAATCTGACAAGCATCGATGTATAACTCTCTTAAGACGCATGGCTTCTTCATCATTGAATTAATTGAGCTTACACCAATTGTTTCACCAACTCATTGTCGTTCTTGACTGACAATATCTTTCATAGTCAACATTTTGTACCAGACTACACTTTAGATTTAACGTTTCTCCCAGGGGTCTCCAACCAGTAGCTCGTGAGGTACTGTAGCTCTCCAGCTACCTCCGAGTAGTTCACCTATTGCTGCCCAGCTTAATAAATTAGAAAGCTTTTGCTTGGTTGAATTATTATACATACAAAAAAATATAAATAATACAACACTAATAATATTAGGAGCTCTCAATGCGTTTCGTTGAACATAAGAAGCTCTCCGTACAGAAAAGGTTGGAGACCCCTGAAAGTGATTCCTTCATCAGTTTACAGCATTTTCTTTATAACTTCTTTCACACCATCACCAGCAAGATTTTTGCGATGCTTGATAATCTTTTTGTTATCAGCCTCTTTGAGTGCATCAATGAAATCCTCAAATGTTGCTAACAAAGCAGTCCATCACCAATATTTTTTTTGGGGGCAGAATCGAAAGGTGGTGGTGGTTTTAGGAAGGCAGCAACATGGTAACTAGTTATGGGAGTGGCTCACATTAAGCTCTTTCTGCTACATTTTGCTGTCCATTAGAGCCAGTGTCATTTGCTCTATTTCTAAAGCCTTGCGCTGGACCAGCTTCAACATAGTCACAGACAATCCCGTGGACACTGACCTCCTCCTTGGTCTTTATCGGAGCCCTTCACTTTCTGGATACCTCTGGAGTTGTTCTGAGCAGTTGCCTGGCAGCTTTGTTGGTGGGCCGCTTCAGGTATTTGACAGCTTTGTAAGCACAACCCTCTCACTTCTTCTTGGGTCTCCTTGTCTGGTGCTGAGGCTGTATAGCTCAGCTTATCAAGGCTCTGGTAAGTGCAATGACCATATGCCTTTTTTTCTTACTTATTTTGTCAGCCATCGCTTTTACGTATTTTGTCAGTATTTGATTGAAGCATTCTTTAGCGTTTATTTTCTGTCTCTGTATATAACTGCCTTTAGCAGTATCACTCCGTATAATGTACAATTCTATCTTGGGCGGCTGCGCTTTACTTTTATGTATAGCCTGACTAACAGGTTCTCGGCTAGCGACATGCAGATTTTTTACACTTTTTTTTGTAATCTTCAACTGCTTCACAACGGCTGGAGCTGTGCTTTGACTCCACATGCTTGAAGCATCGATTCCGTACTTTGTCAGCGACACATGTGGCACGCACGAGCAGTCTGCCTGGACCATGGAAAACTCTCTGGGAGAGCACAGTCGTTCTTCTGGTTACTTATCCCTTATCTAGTTGCCAGTTGTACAGTCTACCCCAGCCTGGGTACCTGCCAATGACACCGCCACACATGGAGCTTAATATTCCACCTCTTTATTCTGCTGCATGTAACTGTGAACTCAACATTCTAAACCAAGATTTTGTGTTCTGCTCTAACATTGAAGTCACAGCTCTACGCAGTCTGTTAGGAACCGAAAGAGTTCTGTCTTAAAACTTGCAAGAGTACAACACAGACATTGGTTCAAGTACTATCCAGGGTGAATCATGTGACAAAAGTGTGACTATAAGATTCCCCTTGTGTGTTCCTCCATGGGGCACAATCCCTGTAATAAAGCTCTTTAAATTCACTTGGATTCAACAACAAGTAATGAAGTGGTGTCATGAATACCTAGCAGCTAGGTGTCCTTGACTAAGGAAGATGTAAGATCTCATCAATCAACATTTTTAGGTCTCGCCTAGCGACGCAGCGCATGTGCTGCTCGCCTTGGCGAGATCTATTGTTGTGGGTTTTGTGTCGGAAGGGGGACAGGAGATGTGCACGCGCGGCGTCTCTTCTCTGGCGATCTCAGCACTTTCGCGCGCTCCCACCGCGCTTTAACTTTCGCGCGCTCTATCTAAGCCGTGTTTAGGTCACAGTGTGCGCGTTCTACGTAGGGCACGCGTCGGACAAGAGCTGTGCACGCGCGGCATCTCTTCTCTGTCGATCTCAGCTTCCCGAGGGCAAAGTTAGCCGCGCCGCTTGTTTATTTATTTATTTTAGAGCGCGGTCCGCTTACTTTAGCGGCCGCGCTACGTTTATTTAGTTCATTAGGTGAGTGAGAGTCAAAGTGGTATTTGCACTGTTTAGATCACTGGTCACCATGAGTACGTGAGTGATCGGTAGGGGTGTTGGGACCTCAAAGCTGTGTTTTACATGGAGACCTGATGGAGTGTTTTTCAACTCATCCACTAACCTTTGATCTCTCTTGTTCCTATCCGTCCCTGTTACCCGGCCCCTCACTTCAGTCACGTTCAGGACTCCGCCCCAAGCCATTATGCCCCCTCTGCTCCTCCCGGACTGGTCGCTTTCGGGGCCTGAGACTCCGGGAGCACCGGGCCTGCGAGAGGGGCAACGCGCTTGCGCCGGCCCAAAGAAACTACACTGACGCCAAGCTTAGCCTGCACTGCGCCTGCTAGAAAGTAATAAAGCAATATTCATTTACAGTGTGGCTTAGGAGATGCTGGAATGGCCTAAGAGGGTGAAACAGTAAATGTCTTATGCTCCCCTGTGTTTTAGGGCTGAAGCTGTACTTCAATGATGGCACCCAACAAGGTGACACTGGTCTGGGTGTGCTTGAGTTCCTATTCGGAGGACTCACAGTTTAGCAGTTGGGACTGAACTCTTAGCTGGTCCCATAAAAAGCCTGTCCTCTAATCCCAAGGTTGGCTGGGCGCCTTTCCGGCTGGGAATAAAGGTACATGCCGCAGCGTGGCTGAGCACCCACTGCGGAAACATGTCATGCAATAGGTCTCACTTTTGCAAAATTTTAAGCTATTGGCATTGTAAATGACAATGCCTTTTATTTATATGTTTTCAAAACCAACACATAGATAAAAGGTTTGTCATTTACAATGCCAGTAGCTCAAAGTCTCGCAAATGCGAGACCTATTGCATTGCAAATGCTTGTTATTAGTAACTTATCCGTCGTCTGCTATTCCCAGTCTCTCCTGGCTCCCCCACCCTCAGTCCCCGGACTCTTTTCTTTCTAGAGTCTCAAATGTCTTCAGTTTCTTATGCTCTCTCTCTCGCCCTCTCTCTCTCCCTCCCTCTCTCTCTCTCCCCCTCTCTCGCTCTCTCTCCCCCTTTCTCTCTCTCCCTCCCTCTCTCCCTCCCTCTCTCACACCCTCTATTGCTCTCCTTCGCTTGCTCGCTCTCTCTCGCCAGCTCTCTCTCCAGCTCTCTCTCGTCCTATCTCTCGCTCTCGCTCTCGCTCTCTCCCTCTCGCTCTCTATCTCTCTGGCTCTCTCTCTCTCTGGCTCTCTCTCTCTCTGGCTCTCTCTCTCTGGCTCTCTCTGGCTCTCTCTATTTCTCCTCTATCTCTCTCTCGCTCTCTCTCTCTCTCTCTCTGGCTCTCTCTTCCTCTCTTTCTCCCTTGCTCTCTTGCTCTCCCTTGCTCTTTCTCGCTCTCTCTCTCTCCCTCTCCTCTATCTCTTTCCCTCCCTCCCTCTCTCTCCCTCTCTCTCCCTCTTTCATGCTCTCTCTACCTCTCTCGCTCTCCCTCCCTCTCCCTCTCCCTCATTCTCTCTACCTCTCTCTCTATCTCTCCTCTCTCTCTCCCTCCCTCTCTCTTTCCCTCCCTCTCTCTCGTGCTCTCTCCCGCTCTCGCTCTCCCTCTTTCTCCCTCTCTCTCTCTCACCCTCTCTCGCTCTCTCTCTCTCTCCATAATCTCTTCGCAGTGTCTCTCTCTCCTCCCCCTCTATCATCTCTCGCTGCTTCTCTCCCCTGTCTCAACTCTACCCCTGTGCAGCCGGTCGCCTCTTCACCCTTCCACCTCAATCTCTTTCTAGTCTTACAGTAAGTTTTTGTAAGCTCTGCCATCCCTCTAATACCACCTCACACTCTATTCTGCCTCTCTTGTATCTCACTCACTCTCTTTAGTCTGAAAAGTGTTTAGTCCCTGCGTCCATCTCTAACTCCTTACCTGGCCTCTGTCGTCTTTAATCTCGACGCTATTAACCCCCACCCCTCTTCCTCCTCTAACCTCTTCGATGTTTGGTGTCTCATTTGCAGGCTCTGCTTCTATGTGTCTTTCTCTCACCCAGCCGACCTGCACATCAACTTGCCCTCCATCTTGTGGCCTACTCCCACCCCCCCCCCCCCCCCTTCATGGTCCCGTGCTGTCCTCTCTCCTTCCCTTCTCCTGCCTCAGGGGCCACAACCCCATGTTTCCTGCAGCCTCTTCCCCCCAGGCTGTTACATCTCTCGCATACAGACACTTCTTCCCCCTGCCAATGCACTCAGCACACCTGCCTCTTATCTCCCTGCCCCCTCTTTTTGCTCCTACCTCTTGCCCCCCACCTCTTTAGCCCACTCTCTTCTTCTCTCCCTCCCCAGTCTCAGCATCCCAGCCCTCTCTCCTCCAGCTGTAGGGGGACGAGGCCCCAGCCATGGCCCAGCTGCATGTAAACTGAGGGTGTTTGCCATGAGGTAAGACAGGTTTCCAAATCTCGGCACAGATAACTGCTCGTTAAAAAGTGAAATATAATCACCGGGCCTGCTTCTCTGTGCCTCTAACAGTTTGTTTCAGTGTTTTTCCACGATCTGCCAGTGGTCCAGGTCTTCACAGCTGCATTTCTGTTTTCAGGGTGAGCTGTTATTCATTAGGTCTAGCTGCTTCTCTGGTCCCGTCAGTAATTCCTCATTGTAAGTCCTCTAGACAGTGCTGCAGTTGTCTCAGTTCATACATCCACTACACTCCAAACCAAAACACATAGGTAAAAGACTTTTTCATTTAAAACGCCATTAGCTCTAGCTCAAAAAATTGCGAGACCTATTGCATTGCAAATGCTTGTTTACTCCAGTCATCAATCTGCAGTTTTGGTGGCTACATTTAAAACAATCAGCAATGCTCTGTATGCACGGAAACAAGCAATGGCCTAAAAAAATAAAATACAACAAAAAAAAAAGTCATCCCCTACCAACCCAAATGCAACCAGAGATCATTGTCTAAATGCTATTTATTGTGGGATTTCTGCCCTCAAACGGGTACACTGCATTGCTGGTAGTGTTCTACTAATTCACAAAGATGGGACATTTCATACCTCTCAAGAAATTTCTCATGGCTGTAGAATTAATTGAAATCCTCCCAATTCACATTTTTCTCTTGCATGGGGTTTCCAGGCACCATGCCATGGTCAACAGAGCACACTTTATAAACTTTATTGTGGAAAGAACTTCTGAACCAAGTGGATATCAAGCAAGTCCACCAGTTACCATTCACAAACAGATGGGCAAACCTTGCACCTGAACCAGTCAATTGAACAATAACTGATATGTTTACATATGAAACTTCAGCCAGACTGTTTGGAATGGATGGATTGTTCTTGAAGAGTTCGCCTATAACAATTTATTGGATGCCTCCTTAGAAAGGTTGCCTTTTTATTGCACCTATGGTTACCATCCTCCAATTTGACTATCCAGATTAACAGTTTCACTGGTCCTTTCAGCTACTAGCCTCCTGCAACGTATCATTCCAAAGAGCAGCTTACCAACAACCACTGCAGGAAAAGTACAATGTAAGCGTTACTTAATGAAAACAAATTAGTGATGCATATAAGGTTTTTATTCCTCCAGCCCCAAGTCAAAAAGGAAGAATATCCTGGAGTCATTCTGAAGTCATCTGATGACTTCAGCCAGGCTATTCCTGCAATTATCTGGGGAAGTCATTCGAAGCCATCCTGAAGTATGCCTATAGGGTGGAATATTTAAATGAGATGAGACTAGAGTCACCAGAGAAACTACTCCAGGACTAGCTCCTGATTACTTCAGTGGAAAACATGTGATGATCTTGTACTACTGCAGGATTATCCCATGATGATTTCAGGATTAGGCTGGATTACTCCAGGATAGGTTCCTGATTATTTCAGTGAAAAACATGTGATGATAATGTACTACTCCAGGATGATTCCATGATGATTTCAGGATTAGGTTGGATTGCTCCAGGATGATCCTATGAGTATTTCAGGATGGGGCTGTATTATTACAGAATCCTCTTGTGATAACTTCAGAATGAGGCTGCATTACTCAAGGATGATACAAGGATAACTTTAGAAGGGGACTGGTCTATAATTTCATGATGGGGATGTACTACCGTAGGATGGGTTCTGGCTGTATTACTGCATGGCGGTTTCAATATGCAGATGTATTATTCTAGGATGATCTCAAGTGGTAATACTTGTTTGACATACACAGGATGTTAAGAAATACACCGTTTTATTAGTTTGTTAGCAGAGCAAATAATTGTTACAAAAACAAGCATTGGCAAAGCCAATAGGTTTTGCCTTTTTGACCAAGTGGCTTGCCAATGTCTTCTGCCAGTGGCCTCCAGTATCGGTTAAAATAAACAAGCATTGGTAACACCAAAAGGTCTGGCCTTTGCAAGAGGTATTGGCTTTGCCAATATGTTTCAGCCATATTGTACACCAGCGTGGCTGCTGTTCGGCATGGCTAAAAGTTAATGGGGTAAAGGAGAGTGACGTGTCAAAGGGAGTGTGATGAAGTGGCGTCGATTATAGCGGCAGAGTGTCATGGAGTGTTGTAGAACGGAGTGGCGTTAAGAGTGTTGCGTAGAGTGGTGTAGAGTAGATTGCTATAGAGTGGAGTGGCATAAAGTGGAGTATTGTAGGAGAGTGGAATGGCAGAGTAGAGTCTTGTAGAGTTGAGTAAAGTGTCATAGAGTCGAGTGTCGGAGTGGAGCGGAGTAGTGTGTTGTAGAATAGAGTGGAGTAAAGTGGCATAGAGGGAGTTACGTAGAGCATTGAGTGGTGTTGTAGGGTGGCACAGCATGGAGTAGAGCAGAGTGGCATAGAGTGGAGTAGAGTTTAATGGAGTAGAGCATCAGAGTGGAGTATTGTAGCGTGTAGTGGTAAAGTGGAGAAGCCTAGAGTGAAGTTGTGTAAAGAACAGTGGTGCAGCATAAATTGGCGTAGAGTGCACTGGTTGAGTAAAGTGGTGTTGAGTGCATTGGCGCAGAGTAGAGTGATGTAGAGTGCGGAGTAGGTTGCAGTGGTGTAAAGTAGATTGTTTCAGAGCAGTGTGGCATAGAGTAGAGTGGTGCAGAATAGAGTAGAGTGGCGTGGAGCTCTGCAGAGTGCAGTACAGTTGAGCGGTGCAGTGAGAGAGTGCAATGCTGTAGAGTGGCGTAGCGTGCAGTGACTTAAGGAGCCATGGCATAGAGTTCAGTGGCGGAGAGTGCAGTCTTGCAGAGCTGAGTGTCAGAGTGCAGTGGTGTGGAGTGCAGCGGCGCAGAGTAGAATAGTGGTGCAGAATAGAGTGGTGCAGCTTAGAGTGCAGTGGCGTAGAGTTTAGTGGCAGAGAGTGCAGTATTGTAGAGCAGACTGTCGTAGAGTGCAGTTGAATATAGTTGAGTGGCGTGGAATACATTGGCATGGAGTACAGTGGCCTAGAGTGGTGAGTAGAAGGGCGTTGAGAGCAGTGGTAGCAGAGCAGTGGTATTATAGAGTGGTGGCGTAGGGTGGTGTTGTGGAGTAGAGTGGCGAAGCGTAGTGTTGTGGAGGGGCAGAGAGTAGAGTGATGTGGAGAGGCATAGAGTTGTAGAGCAAACTTAGTCTAACATCCTTCTGAGATTGGTAAATAGAGGAAGATGAAAGAGTGTAATAGTAACAACTGTAAGATATAGCGCTTAAAAGAAGGAAGTATAGTATGAAAAAATGTTTTATACTTTGGTGATAGCAGACCTTTAATGTAAGAAAAATCACCGTATGGTACCCTAACTTCACTGCAAAATCATTTGCAATGAGAACAGCGTCCTTGACACCAACAGGACTCCCTGCCACCAAATGTGATTTCAATACAAGGCAAGGAGCTGCCTGACTCATAGCTTTATTTTAAGTCTGGCATTATATATATATATATATATATATATATATATATACACACACACACATATAGCGCTTTTCCTATAGAAGCATGGTCCTAACTATAACTACCTACTGGCAACCGCCAGTAGGAGAGATATATATATATTTATGGTTAGGACCATGCTTCCATAGGAAAAGCGTTTTTGAATTGCCTATAACTTTGGTGCCGTTTGATGAATCTTCATGAAATTTTCCAAAAAAAAGTGCTCCAGTGATTCTTGTTGCACATGGAAAGTTTCGGGGGGGGGGGGGAGGTTCGTGAAGCGGGGGCTGAGAAAAATGGGTTTGAAAAAGGGTGCGTTTGCAATGTTAAGTCCCAGAGGAACCTGTCAATACTACTACAGCCCGGACCACTGAATGGAATTACACCAAATTTGGCAGAAAGGTAGATGTTATGCAGATTCTGCTTTTTGTTATTTGGTGCAAATCCGTTCTGTAGTTGTTGAGAAATTTAAGAAGAAAATTTTAGTGACATCTCTGGTCGCTGATATTTCGCGAAAAAAAGACTAGCTCGAGCAGGGAAATGCACAACTCTGATTGGTTGCCAACACTTCAACTAGGAAGTGTTGGCAGCCATCCTGGGACTTGACTTCACCGAGTCCAAAGGAACAAAAGTGAAAATAAAGAAAAGGGGGCAGGGTAGGAATACCCTGACCCCCAAGCCATGGTCTTGGGGTCCCCCTGGGACCCCGGCACATATTAAACGCATTTTTTTAAAAACAAAATGTTTCTGCGAAATCGTGATATTTGCAGCGGATGGGCCAGGACTGGGGACATATCACCTCCCCCGGAGCACTTTTTATTATGTATGCGGGTGGACCCATAGACCCGCCCACAGCCCCGGGGACCGCCACGCCATAGCAAACAGTGCTCCGCTTTCAGCAAGCAAGAGCAGAAAATGCTCTCGCCTGCTGAAAGCTGAGCATGTCTGTGTCCCTGCCTGCTGTCAAGCGAGCAGGGAAACAGACACATTGATTTGAGATCCAGGGAGCTGCATGTTCACAGCTCCCTTGGTCTCAAAGCAGTGCCGGCTTCTGCAAGAGGTGGAGAGGCGTCCAGGACCGCGTGGGCCTGTGGGTTCCCCTCGCTATCCCCATGGGTGCCCTGGGTGGGATTAGGGCACCAAGTCCGAAGCCAGGCCCTGGGGATGGGGTGCCCGTGCCAAAATCGGCCCGAGGGGAAGGAGGTCACGCTGCCACCTCCCCTTCTTAAAATGCCTGGCCCCAGGGGATGGAGACCCGGGGGCCAAAATCAACCCAGGGAAAGTGGGCTTTGCAGCCCGCCTTCCCCGCACCCTTTCTCCACCACTCTGCAAACACGCCTCCTGGTGCGCTGCTTGTTGGGGGATGAAGTACCCTTGGCTGCTTACGGTCCTTAGGGGCCAACAAGACCTCCTGTTATTAAGGGAAGAAGTCCACTTTAGTCCCGAGGCCCTCAGGGGGCATGGAGACATCATCCCCCCACCAGCAGTGTGCCGAGAGGCGCGTTTGCAGAGTGGTGGAGAAAGGGGACGTGGCCACCGAAAACCTCTCCGCAAACACACTGTGTGGTACTTACTGGAGGTAACAGGAGGGGTAGTTGGCCCCCAAGGACCCTCAATAGCCGAGAGGACTTCATCCCCCTACTAGTAGTGCACTTGGAGGCGTGTTTGCAGAGTGGTGGAGAAAGGGGGCGTGGCCTCCGACAACATCTCAGCAATCCTGCTGTGTGAGACCTACTGGAGGGAACAGGAGGAGGAGTTGGCCCCTAAGGACGTCTTTGGGAGCCAACTACCCCTCCTGTTACCTCCAATAAGTCCCACACAGCGAGATTGCTAAGAGGTCTTCAGTGGCCATGCCCCCTTTCTCCACCACTCCACAAACGCTGCTCTTGACGCACTACTTGTTGGGAGAAGAAGTTCACTTTACTCCTGAGGGACCTTTGGGTGCCAAGAAGCCCTCCTGGTACCTCCTGTAAGTCCTACACAACGGAATTCCTGAGAGCACTCTGCAAATGCCATTACTACTCAAAAAACCATAGAAATTCACAGAAAAAACTTAAGGTTATAGGGGCCTTAAAGTTAGGAAAAGGAATTAAAAAAAAAAAAACCTTAGTAATTCACTGAAAAAACCAAAGGTTATAGGGATGTTCTAGTTAGGCTCAGGTTTCACTCGTACAAAACCAGTGAAATTCAGCAGTTATAGTTAGCTGGACTAACTATAACTCGCACCCCGCAATGACCCACTTATGACCTCACATATTACATCACTCATGACATGGTCAGTCTCATCACTGATGACATCTCAAATAACATTGCTGATGACATCATCCACAAAATCACTTGTGCACCCACTCACACACCCATAGAACCTTTCATACACCCACTCAATTCACAAACCCATTCACAGACCCATATCACTACCTACACACCAACTCACTAATTCACTACTCCACTCACCCATACAGCCCCTCACACACACATTCACTAACCCACACAGCCACTGACTCACTCACTCAATCGAGGCAGTCACACACACCCTCGCCCACCTACACAGACACCCATACAGGTACTCAGACAACCAATCAATTACCCAGACAGCCACTCACGTACCCACTCACCAACCTATACAGCCATTTAGACACCAACTGGCAGACTGATACAGACATTCACACAACCAGTCACTCACCCATACATTCACTGAGACACCTAATCACTCTCTTATACAGTCAATCTCGCACCCACAGAATCATCCATACAGGCACTCATACACCCAGTGATTCACCAACACACCTTGGTATACATATATTTAACACTCAAACTTTATATAAACACACAGTCACTGGATGATGTCATCAGTGATGTCACTTGAGATGTCTGAGTGGCTGAATGGGTGAGTGAGTGAATGGGTGTGTGTGGATTTATGAGTACTGGTATGGGTCTGTGAGTCGTCGTAGTGTGTGAGTGGGCGTACGAGAGGTTTTATGAGGGTGTGTGTGGTTCTGTGGATGATGTCATCAGTGATGTAATATGTGAGGTCATAAGCAGTGCATTGCGGGGGTGCAAGTTAAAGTTAGCTCTCCTAACTATAACTGCCGAATTTCACTGGTTTTGTACGAGTGAAACCTGAGCCTAACTATACCGTCCCTGTAACCTTTTTTTCAGTGCTTAGCTATAGAGGCTTTCAGCCAACCCTCTTCATCAATAGTTCTATTATTGTGTCATTCTCATTTTTCATCCATCCACTGCAGCGTACAGCTTGGGACAGGACAGTGGGCCAGCCCACTACAGCTATTGGCTAACTTTACTGCGAGTGATGGCATTCTTCCCCTTCACAAGAAGTAAATCCACACACAAAGTACTGCCCTTAAGAGTCAGTGACTACTATGACAAAGTATCCTTTTTAGATCAAAAATATATTTGCTTTTAGAATTTTGTTTTAATATTGATGCGTGGCCGATAGGTTCCCCATCAATAAAGTTTTGCAAAAACTGAGAAAGCAAACTATTACAAAGCCAAAAGGCCTATTAGCTTTGCCATTGTTTTTCATACTCTAGAACATTCAAACCCAGTCAAGATCACAACAGCTAAATACATGTCAATATTTCAAGATCAAAATGAAGGGGGCGGCAGTCAGGCAGTGATAGGTCTGGCAAGCATTTTTTTAAAATACATTTCAATAAATGGCGCAAGTCCAAGACCACACGAGATTCTGCCCGGCCTGTCACTTTGTAGCCTCACTGTTGAGCAGTAGCATCATCCTAAGAGAGTGGTTCTACGTTTCGTGGTCTATGCTGGCTGGATGAGGGAGTCCAGTTGTAATTGTTTTCAGTTGCTAGGTTTACTGTCTGGTGAAGACTGCATGCTGCGGTTTGCCAGGAGTCTGAGTGAGAGCTGGACTGGCCAGCTGAATCCTGAATAAACAGTTCTGGGTGATACCAGTACTGCACACACATTTTAAAGGCATCTCCACAGTGAATAAGCCATTGTTGTACCAATGTACCAGACCTTGATTACAGTGTGCAAAAACTCTGTCAAATGGAGGTGTACGGAACAGCAGAAACAGAGGTGGAAACCATGAAAGGTAGTTGCAAGATTGAGAAACAGATAAAAGGGAGTGGTAGGAAGGAGGAGATCTTGGAGTGGTAGCCAAAGACAGGGTACAGAAGGAATGAGTAAAGTGAAGAGAGCTGTTAATAGCAGAAATTGGAGTGCGAGAAAGAAGAATGAGAATTAAAAGTGGAAAGGGAATGGAATAGAAAAGGCAGACAAGGAGAATGAAGCATGATCAAGGAGAGATAGGAAAGTGGGCAAGAAAGACAAAGGTAAAAAGTAGTTTGTGAGGGGAGAGTTGAGAGAAAGCGTAAACAGGGCAGAGCACGAAAGACTGGATAATAGCAAAGGAGCATGGTGAGATGGGAAGGAAGACAAGAACATAGTGCAGGAGACGAATAAAGGCTGTATGCCTCTGCTTTATAATATATATGTCTAGAAATAAAATATATAAAGTTCAGGGAGGACAGGCCTGTATCATTGCTGGGCTTCACCTAATGCATAGCTCTGCTGTCCAGACACGCAATAGTGATTCATTCACAGTGACAGGCTTTTCAGCCATGAATAATATGTTTTACCTTATGAGTTAATTCAGGAAAGGAAAAATAGGCAGAAAGAATTATAATTCTTTCTGCCTATTTTTCCTTTCCTGGTGACGTTTGCATATTTTTTCCCCTGAGCCAATTAACTAATAAGGTAAAATACATCATGTGACAGACGAATGGCTGTGGAATGGGGAGGTTAATGGTGGATTAATACTCTTTACATGCTTTGCAAATGTTTTATGTGGGGAGCCATTTTCTGCTAAAAGCCCGGAAAGCCCCTTTGAAAAGAATCCTCTGAAGTCGTCTGCTTCATGTCATGAGCCATCCAAGCGCACTTCGTCAGTGACACACTCGGTGCCACTGCACACACGGGGCAGGCAGAAAAAGAGGGGTAGTCATGAAAAGCTAGGTTTTAATAGGCGACTAAGACCAAACAGCTCATCCTATCATCGCAACTTTCCTGCATAAGTACCTCAAGCATAAATGAATATCCAGCTATTAAGTGATGTGCCCAGAATCACAGGATGGGGATCTGACGCTAGGACTCGAACCCGGGCCCCCAGATTCAAAGTCCGCAGGTGTGACCGCAAGGCCATACCAATGACTAGGTATGGCGATGTAAATTCCCACATTCAATCGCTACCACACATGCTTTTTACTAATAGTTCATGTAATTCATCTGAGCCTGAAGTGCCGATGTTGCGAGGAGATCTCAGACACACTGCCTCAATTGGAAGTCCCACATTCAATACCCTGCAGCGTCCTAAAAGCCCACAAATAATGGGATCCAACATAGCTGCCATGGTTTCAGCTTGCTTATGTGTGACATTTTCTGAATTTCAGTGCAATTATGAGTGACATTTCAATGAGTATGAGTGACACTTTCTCGCAAGCAAAATCAAGCAATGAAGATGAGGGAAACATAGAAATTTCAGAAATTACAGCCATTTAAGCAATGAGATTCTCTAAGATCATCTTAAAAGTGCTGCAAAGCACCAGAAATGGAAGAGCTTGACATCAGGGTTTTAAGTGGGATGAAAAAAGTGTGATTCTCTAAAGGGGCATGCATGGCCTATGTAATTAAGCGTATGGCTTAAACACAAACTAAATTTCTCCAGTGGCAGCATAATGCAGGAAGAATAACTTCTAAAACAATTTTATTGCCAGCTTATATCACACTCCACAACTGGGGCAGAAATGTGCATGGTGCAATCACAAGACAATGCCCCGTCTTCAAGAAATGCTTACAAATTACTGCAGTGTTTCAGTAGTAAAAAGGTTCCCCCTTAACTACTATGGCCTGAAACTCTTCCTATCAAAATGAGAGAATGAATGAAAATGTCCCGTTTACGGGGGTTTTAAAGACACTCCTATCTACCATTTGACTCAGCTGGGACACCTACGGATACTGCTGGTTGGAATTTAAAAACGCAAAGGTCTTATCAAGGGTAAAGCGTCGAAAAGCAACACGTTGTTTATGTCTCAGTTTATGCATTCGAAAGAATCATTTAAATAAACATTTGTCCAACTTCGGACCGAGAGTGCGGCAGCCAGCTCATACCAGAAAAGGTAGATAGAATGGGGTTTGTTACTCAGTCTAGCGACTGTTAAACGGCTGGTGTGAAGGGAGTAACAATATCACCTAAAGAAAACCATGAGGACTACGATAGAAGCGAGAGCGTGTCCTTTATGTTGGTGAAACACAAGATGTGTTAAAGAGAGTCCGTTACACTCCGGTCAGTGATTCTAAAAGAATTACAGGTCTGAGCCAGCCAGTGACATTTTGGGGGCTTTGCATAAGGTTGCCTATGATACAGCGCTACTACATGAGATCACGGTGCACAATTAAAAAAATGCATTATTCTTGGAATAAGTTAATATGCCATTGTTTTTAAATAAAGCCCGGAGTCAAACATCGCTTTAAATTATGCGAAATGTAATTCTGGCTAAAATGCATTCATTTGTCAATCCGTGTTTTAAGTAGCAGATTGTAACGCTTTTATTTTCTAAATGGCAGAGTCTTTTTCGAAAATAAATAAATATGCTGCAACGGTAATGCAGCTTTTCGAGCGTAATGGTTAAAAATGGAACCATGGGAATTATTTCCTACATGTTTATCGAGCAATAACACTCGGGGTGGACGTAACTCGGGACATCTAATTCCCATCTCTCCAAAAAGACCAGACACTCGGCAACGTTCACTGCGAGGCGGAATTCTACCTCCAGCTCTCTCACATAAAGGATTGCATTAAAGCGCGGCATTTTAAAGAAAGGCGGACTCCCGCCTTCCAAACAAAAGCGCGGCACTTGCAGAGTACCCCAAAGTGGAGGAGAGGCGGGAAATCACTCCCACCTCACTTCCACGTCTCACCCGCACCCCCACCAAACAAAATACCAACGAAACGGAGCAATTTTCTTCTTTCCCTCAGCCAGATCCATTTGCACACACTCCGGTGCAGCAGCAGCACGTTAGTCTCTTCGTTCGGCCTCAGTACAACTCGGCTTCCGCTCAGTGTTGCCAGATTTTGAAACCCATCCCAAGCCCAAAGACGCTCAAGTATAAGCCCAAATTCAGCCCAACGCAGACCAGTGTCAGCCCAAAAACCAGCCCAAAGTCAAAACTCTAAAATTTGGCAAAAGTAGTCTTCAGAAGACATTTTAAGGATGTATCTAAATTCTATTAAAAATATATATAGTGGGAGGAAGTTAACTGGGCACCTGTTTTAATAAATACTCATTTTCAAGACCAGTCACCACTTTGAGTTTTCATCTTGTAGTTCTGTCACCACACAACCAAACCTGAACCTGACATTCATGAATTACCTCTACAAAAGCAGATTATAAACCACTTTGTCTGGGGGGCGTGGCTTGGCGAGCCAAGATGGTGGTCGCACTTTAAGAGTGCTCTCGGACCCCTCCGCCCGTAATCCTGTCCTTACCCGAGCCATCTGGGTCTGATTGCTGCAATCCACTTACCGCTGCATCTCCGGCGATACCGTGGATGTCCAGAACCTCAGGTTTAGGTGCCCCGCTGTGGAGTTCTGGCTGGCCGTGCCTCGCGGCCAAGATGGCGACTTCGTCCTCCTGATTGCAGCCTGGGCAGATACCGGGGTGCTCTGCCCAGCTTCACATCGGATGCTGCGGTGCCCGGGGGAGTCTGCTGAACTGGGGAGGCGTTCGCCCCCTCCCCCTTGCATCTTGGTTTCCCGGCTGTCGCAGTGAGGGGCGGACCTGCTATGAGGTGATCCGGCGGCCTGTTCCGTGGACGGAGCTCCCCGCCTGTCTTCTCGGCCTTCACCCTGCGGCCTGCTGCGGCTTCGGCTGTCGTCTCGGACAGCGGAGGGGGCGTGATCGCTGCCTCTTCAGCATCGGGCGGCCTTGAAGACCCTGTGGCCTGGCCCGCGACGGTGCTTATAGCCTGCGCCCTTGCCCTGCTGGTCCCACTGTCGGGGCTGGGGGGTGCGGGCCCGGTCTGTCTTGGGGCAGCGGCCTTCTCTTTGGGCGCATTCCGGTGTGTTCCTTGCTTGCCTCCCCCCCCGCCCCCCTTCGGCTGCCGCATCGGGCAGCGGGGAGACTGGTAGGCGGTGCTTACTCCCCCCCCTCCCCCACCCCCCCGGGCGACGAGTGGCCGTGATTCCAGGATGTCGTAGATGGGGCCTCCCGGCTGAGGACTTGCCTTGGGGGCTGCCGACCTGTGAGGATTTCTGTTTCTCTCCTCCCGTCTCCTTGCTACTAGTCCGCGCTTCGGGCCTGACCTCGGCCGCGAGATCGGCTGCCATACCGGGCAGCAAGGTCCTGCCACCTACGCGAGGATCTGCGGGTGGGTGGGCCCCTGGCGGCCTGGCCTGATGTGCCTGGCACCCCGCGAGTCTTTGCCAACGGCGACCCCCTGGCGGCCCTGGGGCCTGGATCAGCGTTGTCTGCGCCGTGGGCCATCATCGGCGGTGCAGGTGGCGGGAGGCGGTGATCTCCTGCTGCCTCCGAGGCCTGGACTGTTTTCGCCGGTGCCGCGGGCCCCCATAGGGATGCGGCCTGCTGGGGCAGCGTTCCCCTGCTGAGACTGGTCTGGAGGCGCCGCGGACCCACGCCTGCCGAGTGGATCCTGTTGCCCCCCGGGACCCAGACGGATACCACCAGCGCTGTGGACCCCCACCAGCTGTGTGGCCCACTTCTTGTTACCTACGGGCCCAGGAAGGTAAGGAGTGGGGGTGCTGTGGCATCTGGTTCTGAGGTGGGGACTCGGCCGTTGGTCGGGCGGCAGGCGGGGTGAGGGGGGCCACCTGGTTGGCGCGGCTCCTCTTCCCCCCCACCTCCTTCCCCCCACTCCCCACACGCCTCCTGGGACCTGCGGCTGAGGTGAGCCATCCCCTCCTGCGTGGTGGTGTGGCGGCGCGACCTGCTGGGGTTCCCCTCTCTGGCCCGGGGGGTAGGCAGAGGTGCTTCGGCCGCCATTTCGGGTGGCGGTGATCTTCTGAGGGTGTACCTGAACCTGACTTGGAGACCCAGGGGCCCCTGAGGGTTACTGTTGTGGCTTCGCGAGGCTGGACTTAAAAGTGGCCCTCTAATCCTCTCCTTGGGCCTGTCCTGGGTCATCGGTCACTAATAAATCCCGGGGGACATCTGCCCACATCGACCCTCCGGTCCGTGACCCGCTGCTGCCCCCGGTCCAATCTGGGTGGACGCCCCGATGGAGCGCTCCGTGGCCCTGGCGGAAGGGGTCCCGCACACGGCCCTGGCTTAAGACCCTTCTCCTTCTTTCTCCCTCTCCGTTAGCTGCACATTTTGGGACGCAGGTTGGTCCGTGCCAAGTCTACGCGCCGGCTGCTGACACCTGCCGACCCCTGGTCTGCCTGAGTTGCTTTGTCAACCCCCTACTGTGGGATCCAGTTGTGGAGACTGTGGGAACCCGAGACTCCCCGGGGTCCACCATGGGCAGAACGGATAGGTCGGCAAAGGCTCCTGCCACACAGACAAAAATGGACCGCTTCACCACCTCGGATGCGGGGGCAACTGGGGGTGTGGCTGAACAGGAAGCCCCTCCGTCTGCGGATTTGGCCGCCATCCTGCAGGCCATCCACGCATCCCAGACCTCGGTGGAAGGCAAGATCGCAGAAGTGCGAGTAGATATGACTCTCATCCGGCAGGACCTCCGCAATGCAACTGCCCGGATTAAAGAGACTGAAACCCGGATCTCCACGGTGGAGGATGACGTCCAGCAACTTAAGGGGCAGGTGGCCCGTCTTCAGTCGCACACTCAGGAGTTGCATCGTCGGGCGGAGGACGCCGAAAACAGGTCCCGACGCAACAACCTCCGCCTGGTGGGCTTCCCGGAGGGGGTGGAACAGGGCCGCGCGGTGGACTTTCTAGAGAAGTGGCTGAAGTCTTGGGTCCCGAGGGATCTCTCTCTCCTTGGTTTGCGATTGAGCGGGCCCATCGGTCCCTGGCCCCCAGGCCGGTGCCGGGTGCACCTCCCCGCCCGATCATCATGCGGATCCTTAACTTCAAAGACCGCAACGTCATCCTGTCTGAGGCCCGTAAGCAGCAGCGGCTCCACCATGAAAACTCTGCCATCATGATCTTCCCAGATTACACCCGCGAGGTCCAGGGCCAGCGCCGCTCTTTTGGGGAGGTCAAGCAAAAGTTGAGGGCACTCAATATTCAGTATCGGCTCCTCTTCCCGGCTCGCCTGCGAGTGGTGTTCGCAAACAAGACATTGATCTTCGACAACCCGACGGAGGCCTGGGCATGGGCAACGGAGGAGCGCCCTCTGCGGGCTGAGGACCGTACCCTGGGCCTGGGGGGAGCAGAGGGCGGACTTGGCCGTCTCTCTCCCTTTTGCTCCTCCGCCTCAACGTAATCGATCCCACAGGCGCCGTGGGCGGAGAAGGGCCCGCTCGGATTCCCCACCGGGCCGCTCGCAGCAGCCAGTCATGCTCGCTGGGGGTCCCTCGACTGGGAGGCGCTCGGGCTCCTCCGATCGCCTGGATGGCGGAGGTGCTTCGCCCCGGTCCTCTGTGATTGACCTCCCGGACACGGACCTTTCAAGTAGCCCGATGCTCCTGAAGGACCCAGCTTTAGCCGGTCTCTGCCTGCCGGGCCTGGCTCCGCGGCTGGAGACAGCGCTCTAGCTCAGAACATCTCTTACTTTCCCGATGGACTCATATACAAGCATCCGGACACGAGGAGGGGTCCTCCACGCTTCCCCATTCCCAAGCGTTGTAGTTTGGTTGTTTACGCATTGTAATTTGGTATTGTTCACTAGGGGGTCGACAGATGCTTCCGTTCCTGAAGTGTAGGGTGGGGGGTGGGGGAAGGGGGGAGGGTTGGAAAGGTTCTTTTCCCTATGTTATTTTTGTTGTGGTGTTTTGTTTCAGCTATCACGGAATGACACAAGCTACCTTTCTTAGGGTAAGACATACCCTTATAGCAAGCGAATGCACACATCACTGCGGGTTCCCACGCGCATCTACTTACCCTATCGGGCCACACGTCCTAGACCAGGTAACACCTACCATGACCGCTAATACTGCGCCTAGGGTGTCTCTCCACGTGCTGTCGTGGAACGTCAACGGCTTGCTGGACCGGCACAAACGCACGGCGGTTCTACGATATGCGCAGCGTCTCCGCATAGATATTCTGCTGCTCCAGGAAACGCACCTTCTGGGTAATTGCTGCCCCTTCTTGGCTCGCTATGGATACGATAGAGTATGGCACTCGGGCTTCTCCAGGGGCTCACGAGGGGTGGCCATCCTTCTGAGGCGCACCTTGCCCTTCGTCCTTTCCCAAGTGTTTCATGATCCCCAAGGGTCCCCTGTGACAGTTAGTGGGTCGATGGCTGGCTCCCCTCTCAATATCATGTCTGTATACGCCCCCCCCTCAATGCTCACGTCCACACTTACGCATACTGCTGCCCTGATGAATAATATGCCCATGGGCAACACGGTTGTGGCGGGTGACTTTAATGCAGTTTTAGCACCGGCCCTTGACACAACGGGTCCTCCCTCCGCTGCCCGAACGGCGCGCGCGAAACAGCTGAAGAATTGGTCCGAATCCCTGGGACTTTGCGATGCGTGGCGCACATGGCACCCCCACACCACTCAATTCACACATACCTCTGCGGCCCACCACACACAGGCGCGCATAGATGCGATCTTTGTTCCCGCGCCTGACTGTTCTAAGATTCTGGATGTCCGCATTCTGCCTAGAGGCATTTCTGACCACTCTCCAATACTCCTTAGCACAGGGGCTCCCCCTCCTTCGGCCCGCCAAACATGGAGGATGAATGCCTGGTTTCTCCAAGATAAAGTCTTTAAAAAAGTGGTGGGGACTGAGCTTCAACATTACTTTGCTACTAATGGTGGTTCTGTAGCCTCCCCGGGTACCCTATGGGAGGCAGGGAAGGCGACCATACGGGGCGTTGCTAAAGGGCAGCTTAAGATCCAGCGACAAGCGCAACTGCGGGAGATCTCCTCCAAGGAAGCGCAGGCGCTCTGCTTGGAACAGCTACTAGCCACATCAGATGATGCCACCCAGGCCCGACAACTTGCCCACCTTCGGGATGATATTAGACAACTATCCCTAGATGCTGCTAAGCTCCTTTGGAGGTCTTCGGTGGCGAGGATTTATGGCTGGGGGGACAAGAATGGCACGATCCTGCATAGGCTGGCCACATACCCCAGGGCGAACCGTATTATCCCGGAGGTGGTGGATGGGGCTGGAGCGGTGCACCGTGCCCCTATGGCGATGGCTAACACCTTCGCTGCCTACTACCGGAGACTGTACACAGTGCACACCCCCGGGCTATCACTCTCAGCCCTCCTTGAACGGGGTGGGGTGCGTCTCCCTAGGTTAGATATGGCCGCTCAGAAGGACCTGGAGCGCCCCATTTCACGGAAAGAGATCGAAGAAGCGCTCACCCTCACCGCCTCTGGTAAGACCCCGGGCCCCGATGGCCTTCTTCAGGAGTATTATGCGGCGTACCAAGACACTCTAATGCTCCACCTGGCCAGCTTATTTCATGAAGCTGTAGAGAAAGGTTCCTTCCCACCGGAAACGGATATCGCCACCATTGTGGTTCTCCCGAAATCCCAGCCTCCCTCCCGTGGATGTGCGGACTATCGTCCCATCTCCCTCCTCAATACCGAAATTAAGCTGTATGCCACCATTCTGGCTCAGCGATTGAAACCCTACTTAACCCTGCTGGTCCACCCAGACCAATGTGGGTTCATGCCTCAGCGTGGGACTCGCCACTGCCTCCGGAGGCTGCAGCTGGCTCTAGCCCACCGGCAATTGCTTACCCCGTACTTAGCACTCCTGTCCGTGGACTTCGAAAAAGCATTTGATTCGGTGGACTGGACATATTTGCAGGACGTGCTGGCCGAGATGGGGTTTGGGGCCCAATTCAGATCTCTGGTTTGTGTCCTTTATGCCCACCCGAGAGCCCGAGTGCTGGTCAACGGGGTGCTATCAGAGGCCTTTCCCATTGCTAGGGGCACTAGGCAGGGGTGCCCCCTCTCCCCATTGTTATTCGCCCTGGCGATGGAGCCCTTGGCTTCCCTAATACGGGCTGAGGACCGCATTCGTGGCTGGGAGTGGCCTAATACCGAAACGGACAAGATCGCACTATATGCGGATGACGTCCTGGTCTTCCTGGCGGAACCAGCCTCCTCCGGGCCATACTGCCTCCAGATCTTACATTCCTTTGAGCAGGCCTCCGGTTTGCGGCTAAACCCTGGGAAATCTGTTCTGGTCCCCCTGCATCTCTCTAGGGAATGCTACGAGTGGCAATCCAACATACCACTTCGGCGACAATCATTTAAATATTTGGGGATATGGATTACTCTCCTTCCCGAACTGGGCTGGTCTCTCAATGTAGCCCCGTTGGTTAAGAAGGCCAAGGAAGACCTCCATAAATGGAAAGCGCTGCCTTTGAACCCCATGGGGAGGGTGGCACTGTTTAAAATGATGATCCTCCCCAGATTTCTTTATGTTCTCCAAAATACTCCCTTCTTCTTTCCCAGGTCTTGGTTCCGGGAACTGGACAGTCTGACTACCAAGTTTCTCTGGAACGGGGGGAGGGCGCGCCTGGCTCTGTCTGCATGCCGGATTCCCTCCTTCGATGGGGGTATGGGGATGACTCATTTATACCTTTATTTTCTGGCTGTGCGTCTTCTGGTGGTCCACGACTGGTTCAATGGGGGCTGGTCTGACCCGGCCTATAGGCTTGAGTTGAGCGAACTAGGTCTAACTAAAATCCAGGCCTTGTTGTACGGGGGGCCCATTCCGTCCCGATTGCCTGAGGTGACCCGCTCTGTGTTATTGGCCTGGCGGGCCTGGTTGCGTCATACCGGATGGACGCGTAAGTTGACCCAATGTACACCCCTCTGGCATGGGGCCTGGCTCCGGGAGGTTAGCGGTTTACGGGGATTTACAACCTGGGACCTCATTGGCATCTCTCAGTTAGGGGATGTATGGGCTAAAGGCCATATGCTTTCCTTCCAAGAGCTCCAAACCCGATACTCCTTGCATTCGTCCCAATTTTATAAATATCTGCAGATGAGACACGCCCTCCATATGCACATCCTGGACGATACGAGGCTCCCCGAATATAGTCCCACTGAGGCCCAGACAATGATGGGAGACTTAGGTAAAGGGGGCGTCTCCCGCATTTATCGCACTTTAGTTAACAACACCCCCACCTCCTTAGATAAGTTGAGGAAACAGTGGGTGGAGTGGGTGGGCCCCCTCGATGAAATGGATTGGCGCGATGCTCTTATGGCCCCCAGGACAGTCACCGTCTCCGACAAACTTAAGCTGATTCAGCTCTACTACCTACATGCTGCGTATCTCACTCCCCTGCGCCTTTTCTGAGCAGGCTTGCGCCCGGATGCGTCATGTGCGAGATGTGCTCATGCCCCGGCTGACTTCCTCCACATGGTTTGGTCATGCCCCCGTTTGGAGCACTTCTGGAGGTCTATCGAGGTAGAACTTACAGAGGTGTTGGGTTGGGAGGTTCCGCATGAGCCACGTCATTCACTATTGGGGATCACGGATGGGCTGGATGGGTCCAGAAATGAAAAGTTATTTTTTAACACAGCTATGATTGTGGCCAAGCGGGACATAGCGGCGGCTTGGAAAAGCCCTGATCCACCTGACCTGGGGAGGTGGCGCAGGGGGGTGGACTGGTGCACGACCCAGGAAAAAGCCCTTTACATGGCCAAGGGGTGCGGCAAAAAGTATCGTAGAGTGTGGGGGAAGTGGTTGGGTAATGTGGAGGGTTTTGAGTAACCAGATTCCCTACCTTCTCCGTGTAAGTCTTTTGGGGTTCGTGACTGTGGGATGCATTGCTTACAGGAATGTACTTGACTCAATGATTTCCGTGTATCTGCTGATTTGTTTCACAGGTTTGAAAACAATAAAAATTTGGTTATCAAAAAAACAAAACACTTTGTCTATGGATAGCATTGAAATTCCTATCTCAACAATGAGGCTCCAAAAAAGAATACTGGATAGGTTATGCAGAATTTACACTACACAATGATCTACATATTAAGAAACATCCTCTTGTATTAAAGTAATTGCAACACAACTTGTTTGACACTGCTTAGCATTCTTTGTACTTGTCTGAAGATATTCAACAACAAAAAACTCCTTCACAGTGACAGTATGGGACAACAGCAAAAATAAACATTGCAGCAGACAAATCTGAAACACAGTTTTCGTGCGATCAAGTGTACGTAAATGTGAAGCAACAGTGTGAAAACTGAGGGTTGCTACAGTAAGACAAGAGTTCCACACTTTTCCAGTTAAAATGTAAGGAAAGGCCAGAAAATAGACGGTCACCTACTCTGACCAATTCCCTGCCCTCCGATCTAAAGTCCTTCACCGTGACCACTTACTCTGGCACTGAAAATTATAGAGGACATTGTTCTTTCCATTGTGTTGCAGCAAGCGCTCGACTAAAGCTCCTAGTCTTGGCAAGCACCAGATGGATTTGTTTGGGGCACAGATGAACACAAGGCTGTTGGAGCAGAAAGGAAAATCACCCAATTTCCCAGAACCTTTGGCGACACCCTCAACACCATCACTCCCTCAACTCTACTGATACTGTCATACTCTCCGAGTTCCATCCCACTCCATTCCCCTTCATCATTAGCACTGTCTCACTCCCAAACCACCATTGGTCTGGGACCTCTCATGAGGCTCCTTTACTCCTATCGCCCAGCCAGGGCTTTAATTATTCTTGCTCTTAACTTTAAATTACAGCAAATCACCATGAATGATTGCTCATGTGCAGGAAGGTGTCCCTTCCTGCACATAAACAATCATTTAACAAATGATGATTTGCAACTTCTATATGTGCTGCACAGTGCAGCACACAGCAGTTACAATTCGCCGTTCTGGATTCTTTATGTGAAGGAAGGGAGACCTTCCTGCACATAAACAATCATTCTCTTAACGCTGGCACCCTTGCACTATGGTGCAAGGGTGCCTACGTTGGCGCTACGCAGCCGAGTTTAGAGCCAGCGCTAGAGAAAATGCAGGGATATGCTGCACCATTGTAAATACGGTGCATCCCTGCGTTTTCAGAATGGCAGAGCGTGGCATTAGCAATGTTTGCTTAACGCCACGCTTCGCCATTCCCTTGTAAATATGCCCCTTAGTTTGGTGAGCGTGCAAATCCTGCATTGCCGATCCCTGGTGAGTTGCCCTACTCCTGCTGAAACAAGGCCACTGGAGGTACCAATGGGTGAGGCGGACTCGCCTCAAGGGACCTGTGACTTCAGTGAGAGAGTCACTATTGCTCTAGGGTATGCTGCTTCGTAGGCCTACCTGCAAGACTGGAGGTGAATTTCAGTATGGATTGTGGTGGACAGACCTTCAAGGTGCTATGACACCAGGGCTTCTAAGGTCTAGCATGGGAATGTGCTTCCTCAGGAGAGTGGTCTGCTGGACTGGTCATGAAGGCTGAACCTGGTTCCCCAGTACCAAATTGGGCAGCTCTGGCCATAGTGTCACATCCTTTCCCCCACTGAAAAACCATACTGTCAGCACTGCCTTCAGCTACATCCCAATTGTGCTCCGCTACAAACACCTGGATGTGACTAAATTCAAATTATGCACAAGAGTAATATGCTGCCTGAAAAAAAAGTAACAACATCCTGGAAAAAGCAAACCCTCATAGGGAATGCAAGATTAAGTAAAGCATGTGAAATGTAAGCAGAACAACATGGTTATTACCTTAACGCTTTTATACTCATTATTCAGAAATCAATGAGTGTTTTTGCCTGAAACGTTAAGCACATGACTACAGGGCCCTGAAGAGACATGTTTCAATGTCCATTTCATAAATCCTTACAAAACATAAGTAGTATGGTTTAAAAAGACCACATCCCTGAACACAGAGCAGCAGTACACATTTTATAAACTAAAATAAGGAAAAGAGCTGATAAGGATCCCAATAAACATTTTCCACTGCAGTCATCAACCAGGTATTGCAGAACCTCCTGGAATGGTGCACTACCACACCCAGGGAAAACAATATTGTTCAAAGAATGACGAGAAAACGAAAGTAGCGCTTCAATGGCAAACTCTGTAAAAGTGGCGCTAATGTGTTTGTGTGAGAATAAAACCAATCTGGCCACTTTGCAACTGCTGTGTAATGCGTTATTCAGTTATTTATTTTTCCTATTTTGCACCTGTTTTTCTCTTGGTCCCGAGGCTGCACTTTGGAACAGAAATATGGAAGAAAAAGGGGACATTTCCAACAAAAGTGTTACTTTCTTTTTGGATCCATTTCACATAGGGACGAATGAAGGAAAGTAGAATGAAACGGAGGGTAAGAGACGTTTATTGAAGCACCGGTTTCAGCAAGTGAGGAGCTGAGAGAGAGACAGAAAGAGAGGGAATAAAAGGAAGAGGGGGCAGCTGACCGCAGCAGCGCAGAAAAAGTGGACACTTTGTACATAATCTCACCTTAAAACACCTGCTGGGCACCAAGGGACACCCACGCGCAACAGAAGCAGGCTGCAGGGTAGGCAATCCAGCCCTGCCTTGACACTCGTGACTCCTCCTCTCTTGAGCTCCAGTCAGACCACAGCAATCCGAGTACCTGCGCGCCCGCGCCAAGAGAGGCAAATGGAAAAGTTTTTTAAAAAATTGACAGGCCTGCCCCTCGCAAGATGATTGGTCCATTCTCTCTGGGGGCAGGCCATCAACAAGAAGCAGGGCCGTCATAAGTAGCGCGTTCGCGGCTTCGCGCTATGAATGATTGACGGCCCTGATTATATCAGATTCTCTGTGGGCGCCGCAGGAACCCCTATTTTTGCGCACACAAGGGCAAATGACGCCCAACTTTCCGCATCCCGCCAGGGTAGTTTTTTCCCTGCACAAATAGGAAACATGTTGCCCATTTGTGCGGGAAACAGCCCAATCTGGCAACACTGCTTCCGCTTCCGTTCCAGCCAGGGACGGCTGCGGCATGGTAGCCTGGATCCTACCAAAGGTGGCCCATAATGCTACCCGAGGCAGGACGGGCTGGGGCTATTGATGCAGCCAGGAACTCCCGCCTGACCTCCCAAATTGAACAGCCTAAGTCCACATCAGAATCACTGTGCAAAGGCTCTGGACAATTATGTTAAAATGTCCCAAAAACTTTATTCAATCAGTCCAATATTTTATATAGCTTATTTATCTGCAAATGGCAAGTACATCTGTCCCTAAAATGTCAAGCAAGTATTATATCATGAAAAAACAGGTATCTAGAATAATACAAACCGTGTTAAAAGAACCTTGGGTGCCTTGCATATGAGGAACAAAAAATGCACAAAGCAGTTGTGAGAAAGTGCCCTCTTTCTTGCATGGTATGCCCCCACTTTTTGCTGAATTGCTGATGTGCTTTGACTGAGTGTGCCCTGGGCTCCTGCCAATCAGGTACCCAGGGCCTGTGTTCCTTCCCTTAACTGCATTGAAGCCAAAACCCAATTGGCATCTCTGGCCACAGGTAGGCCCCTGGTAAATGGTACCACTGATACCCAGGGGACTGTGACCAGAGAAGGCCTCCAAGGGCTGCAGCACTTATTGTGCCACCCTTAGAGGCCCTGTACCCTGACACACACACACTGCCTTTGCAGGCTGCGTGTCTTGGTGCAGAACAAAGTGAAGAGTCGACATGGCACACATCCCTGTGTGCCATGCCCACAAACCACTGCCCTGGCTTACATCAGTCACCCCTCTAGCTGGGTGCCCTATGCCAGTGGTGAGGGTACAGGTGCATGAGCCCTGTACCCCTACAGTACCCAGGCCCATTCCTGGGCACTGTAAGTGCAGTGCTGCCATTAAGATTATATGGTGCTGGGAGTTTGTCATAACGAACTCCACAGCACCATAATGGCTACACTGAAGACTGGGAAGTTTGGTATCAAACTTCTCAGCACATTAAACCCACACTGATGCCAGTGTGGGATTTAATGTAAAATGCACAACAGAGGGCATCTTAGAGATGCCCCCTGAAACTCGACCAACTTCCAGTGACCTAACTGAGTGGCTGCCGAGGATGCCACCACCAGACATGTTTCTGGACCCCTGGGTCGAGAGCTTGCTGCTCTCGGGGGCCTGAAACAATGCACATCCTGGGACGAGGTGCCAAGCCTCCTCCCCCAGGATGGGCAGGGTTCACGAAGGAGAAGCTTCAAACGCATACCGCCTTTGTGAGCCTCTCCAGACCACTTGCTGTACTCAGCAACTGGTCCCCACTGGTTCTACCCCCCCCCCTTTGGGCGGTATACCCGGCGGGAAAAACAAAGAGAGGAAGAGAGGTGTGCCCACCTCTGCCAACTCCACCTCTAAGGTGGGGAGGCAAGGTGAAGCACAACCTTGAGTCCCTGCCATCTTGAGGATGGGGGGACCCAGCCAACCCAGGACAGGCTCCTGCCCCCCTCCCACTGGAGAGTGGCAGAGTAGGGGGTGTACCCACCCCAGGGAAGGGACCCATTGGTCCCTGCCCTTTACCACCTGTAACGCCCCTAAATTCAGTATTTAGGGGCACCCTGAACCTTCCTTCCTCAGATCCCGATTCCAAAACAACAAGAAGAACAAGAAGAAAGAAGACCAGCTGTGCAGCTGCTAACAAGAGGACGACACCAACTGACTTGGCCCCAGCCCTACCGGCCTGTCGAACCTCGAACCTGCTCCTGCTAAACCCCGGCCTCTTCAGTGGTCAGCAACCTCGAAAACCCCGGAGGACCTGACTGCCTTGCTCAACTAAAGACGGGGACTCCCACGAGCAGTGGTTCTGCTCAAACATCTGCAACCCCAGGCCCCGGCCTGAGACCGCGGATCCTGCCCACTCTGCACCCGCCGAGCCCGGCCCGAGCCAAAGTGGACAAAGACCACGAGGACGTCCCCCCGGCGACTGAGACCAAGAATCCAGCACCCAAGGACTCACCTCGACGCTCCTGACGACGCCTGCAGCCTCAACACCATGGACCCCTCCAACCGCGACCAGCCGAGGGTAAGATTTCCTGACGCCTAAAGACACCCCTGCACCCGGCGCCCCACAGCCCCCTGTGCCCAACTCCTGGGTGTCTACCCCTCCTACAGCTTCCCAACTTACCTCTCGAAGTGGTGGTCGCACCTGAAGAATCACCGTCCCCGAGTTTGCAGCCTTTGTTCGTCTCGCAGCTTTCCCATTGAAATCCATTTATGCGCCCGACGGCCCAAAAGCCCACTGCCCCCGGCCGCCCCAGTGCCGCTGAGGGTAGACCAACTACCCTGTTCGACTTCCCCACTTGCCTTGAGTAAGTGACCATGAGCTTTGCTCCCACAGCCGCGTGGCCTGCCTGCCAGCAGCCACCAACCTAAGGCCCCCCGCCCGCCATAGGCTAACGTTGGGCCTACTCTCTCTGCACTCGGCCGCCCCTGTGCCGCTGAGGGTGTAACAGTACAAACCTGAACCTGGGAGACCCCTGAGTCTTGCCCCAGAACCTTAACTCTGCCAGCCGAGTACTTACCTGAAAGCCGATAACTTGCATTTTCTCCATAGGGTAACATTGACTGGTTTTCACTTGGAAATTCTTCTAAGTGTCGAGTTTTGAACTTTGAAATATTCACAAAAAATCGTCCGAATATCAAAAACGAAATTACTCACCTGTTCTCAGGAGAGATCCCAGTGCTGGATTTAGGTACCCAGCACTGACTAGAAAAAGTGATTACAACTGTGATTTTCCGGTAACTTGATTTTCCTCCATAGGATAACATTGCCTGGTTTTTGCCAGAAATTCTTCTAAGTGTCGATTTTTGCAACATACAAATATTCCTTAAAAATCGCCTGTGTAACAAAAACGATTTCTTTCAACTGTTTACAGGAATGCACCAGGGCTGAATCCAGGATCCAGCCCTGAGTAAGAAAAACCTTCGTAAAGTAATTCTATTGCAGTTTACTTAAAAATCCCATTGAGCTCAATGTTATAGTATACCAAGTATTGTGTTGCCCAGTGCAACCCCTGTACCATATTGCATTTAAAGTCTATTGTTCATTGAAAGTATTCAACAAACATTATCTTGAGAAAGTATTTTATGCAAACCTGTGGTTCTAAATAAAACAGTATATTTTTTTTATACAAAACAATTGGCCTAGAGTTCAGTTCTTGAGTGTGTGGCTTCATTTGCTGACTGAGTGTGTACATCAAATGCTTTACACTGTCCTCTGATACTGCCTTACTGCTCGACCAAGCTACCACTTTAGAGAGTAAGGTTCTATCTAACTTTAACCTCTGCCAAACCTCTGGAGACCCTTGGACCCTATACACACTGTACCTCACTTTGGTGCAGTACATATAGAGCCAGTTTCTTACAGCAGTTCGATACCGTCTATAATGTACCTTCCAACAAGCATTGAAAATGCAATCGGTCTCGCGTTTGTTTGTGATAGAGCCAGGGCTTCAAGTGGGATTCAAAAACAGGGGGATCTCTCATAGGGGTGTGGCCGCTGTAATTAAGGGCGTGGCTTAAAACACTTAAGCTAAAACTCTGTACTTAGCATAATGTGCTGCTCCACTGGTATTTTGCTGCGTCTGTCCATTCATCCAGATATATAACACAACAAGTAACATTACACCCACAACAAGCCAGGACTATTGGCTTTGTCAATGGTTGTAAACTGCATATGAGAAATCAGCAACAACTATGACTTCGTTATGTATAATATTGAATATGGGTCCGATCTTGTGGGCGAGGTTGTGGTGTAAGTCTAGAGCTGCTGACTTTAGAGCTGCGAAAGCAGGTTTGCGCCTGACTTCGGCTCAACATCCTGTGATTCAAAATATGAAAATGTCCTGGTGTAATGTAAGTGGTGCTCATATGAAGCGCTCCAAGTTTGCGTTATATAAAACTGAAAAATGAGTCTCTTTGAAGTGACATCAAAAGCAGTGATGGATGGTACTATTGCAGAGCTAAGTTTTTTTTTGTGTGTTTTTTTTTACCCTGAGGGTAAAAACGGAGAGCCCAATAGGGACCCGTCTCAGCACCTGCTTTTAAGAGCTGCCGGTGCTGAGCACCGGCAGGACCCGGCCCACTTAAAGCCCTGGTTAGAGCTAATATAAATGGCAATATCTTTTACCTATGTGTTATGGAATGAGGAGTAAAGCAGAGTGGCACTGAGTGGAGTAAAGCAGAGTGGAGTAAAGCAGAGTGACATGGAGTGGTGTGCAGTAAAGCAGAGTGATGTGCAGTAAAGCAGAGTGGCGTGGAGTAAAGCAGAGTGGCATTGAGTGGAATGGTGTGGAGCAAAGCAGAGTGGTGTTGAGTGTAGTGGAGTGGAGTAAAAAGAGTGGCGTGGTGTGGAGTAGAGTGGAGTAAAGCAGAGTGGAGTCGAGTAAAGCAGAGTAGCATGGAGTGGAGTAGAGTACAGCAGAGTGATGTGGAGTAAAGCTGAGTGAATTGGGGTAAAGTGGAGTAAAGCAGAGTGAAGTAAAGTGGAGTGGAGTTGTGTGGAGTAAAGCAGAGTGGAGTAAAGCAGAGTGGAGTAAAGCAGAGTAAAGCAAAGTGGAGTAAAGCAGAGTGGTGTGGACAGAGTGGAGTAAAGCAGAGTGCAGTGGAGTAAAGCAGATTGGCGTTCAGTGGAGTAAAGAAGAGTGCCGCTGAGTAGAGGGGAGTGGAGTAAAACAGAATGTAGTATAGCAGAGTGAGTGGAGTAAAGCAAAGTGGCGTTGAGTGGAGTGGATTAAAGCAGAGTGGCATGGAGTAAAGCAGAGTGGAGTAAAGCAGAGTGGTGTTGATTGGAGTGGAGTTGTGTGGAGTAAAGCAGACTGGAGTGGAGTAAAGCAGAGTGGCGTTGAGTAAAGCAGAGTGGCTTTGAGTGGAGTTGTGTGGAGTGGAGTAAAACAGACTTGTGTTGAGTGGAGTAAAGCAGAGTTGAGTGAAGCAGAGTGGCGTTGAGTGGACTGGCCATACAATTAGAGCTAACATATATAAAAAGCAACTGGTTGAAAATAAACTAAATTTGGGATTTATTATCTGCATAGCACACAGACCTTCTAGCATTGAAGTCTCTGCTAATGCATGCACTGTAGGTTTAATTGCAGAGTTGAAAAGGTAGTAATGTGTAAATGGTGTTTATTATGCAGTAAAGAGATTCTGAAATCTTCCAAAGGGTTGAATGTCTCTGAAAATAAATAAATAAACTAAAATGTTGGACAATGTTCCTGAAGCAATCAACAAATCATCCTAAAATTATCACGAACCAGTCTTTTTAATTAGAAGACTGTGGTGCTAGTCAAACAATCCTAAAACCACCAGTAGCTATGCATCTTGTGAAGTAATCGGATACTCAGTTTCAAGTCATCCTGAAATCATCAGGAACAGTCACACCTTGTGAAGTCATCCTGAAATCATCAGGCTCAAGTTTCTAAACTCTGCTGATGACTAAGAGCTTGATGACATCTGATGACGTAAAAATGACTTCTAGAGTAGTTGGATGATAATCCAATGACTCTGGGATGGCTTCTAAAGTAATCCTGTTTGACCTGGGGCATCACTTGGGACAACAAGATCGTCATCGAAAAACTATTCCACAATTGCAGAAAGGGTATAGAGTGGAGTTTGTGTCCACTAAATATCTAACAAATACAGTTAACCATTCCAAGTTGACGTGATTTGTAGGCCCCTTAATATAGCAAGTTAAATTGGCACATCTGCATTTTGCTTGACACTTCCTTTACACTAGCACGTTCTTCCACTCGTCCCTTAGTTTTAGTAAATGGTTCTCCTGAGCAGGAGATTGATCCTTTAGCTGATTCAAGAATACACAGAGGATAGTTGCAATACTTGGTGTCTTGGGTTACAGTGTTCCAGAAAGGCCCTAAGAATATCTGTTTTTTATCCATTAGTGTTTGGTTCAGATGTTTCACAAACGATTCCCACAGAATCGGGGTTTTGGGTTGAGGCTCTTGTGGGGGAGTGGAGAGCACTGTCCGGGTTAACGCGAAGTAATACTTGGGTGTCTGCTCCAAACTCCTACCCTAGTTCAAGATGGCCGCCATTATTGCGATGATTTGGCCTGTCTCTTGTTTCTGTCCTTTGCATGCCATTTGCGCTCTGAATTCTGGGGGCTGTAGTTCTACGTAACGAGGGCACCTCTCCCTAGACGACGTGTAGTTTTCCAGATGAACTACATATCCCAACACGCCCTTGCGCCCTGATTGTGACAGCACGTAGCGTGAGCGGGCAGTAAGATGGCGGGGAATGGAGAAGAAGCGATGTTCCTTCGGCCTGGGCACAGGAAGAGACACTTGGGCAATGAGGAACCGACGACGGGCCAGGAGCCAGCGGACGGCGAGAAGGCCGTGTCCCGTTCCAACAGGTAGGAGCAGCCGGGAAACCCTCTAAGGTGCCCAGCATTCCGCCCCTCCCTCTACATCCGCCCGCCGGTGAGCCACCTGTGCATCTACACACCTGGCTGTACAGCCTCAAAGCTGCCACTCGCTTCTACTCCCCCCCCCCCCCCGTACACATGCCCATCTCGCTGTTCATCTATTACTATTTTGTACAGCAGTGTTCATCCATCTCCGCCTGCACGTCCATCATCCACTTACTGCATCAGCCCTCCTCCAACATGTACTTTTAGCGGCTGCTCCAACCATCTCCGTGTACCTTAATCCATGTGTGCACCCAACCACGGTCCTCCTGTCTATCCGTGTACGTACACGTAATCTCTGCTGGTGTTAGGAGCGGGTGGATTGCTCGGGGAGCCCATCTTTTGGGGATTAGGAGGTGCGAAGCAGTTCGTGGGCAGAGTCCGTGACGGCTGGTCTGGTCTGTAAATCTATGCAGATTATTTCTGTAAACTTTATCTCTCCTCAAGAAACTGACAGCGAAGAGAAATTATGTGGTAAAACTAATCTGGCTTAATTGGTCCCAAACAGCACATGTTTTAACACGTGGTATTTTGGCACTAAACTTGACACTATAGTCCAGATCTGATGAAAAAATATTTCAGTTCTGTTTCTGGCAGGCAAGCATAACTTGTTCAATTCAATTGAAGTTTTATTCGGTTCTTTGAATAAAAACCATCAAAGCAAAATACCAAGTAGTATACACTACAACCACAAAAGCCAATATTAAAATAGCTTAACGTAAAAAAAAAAAAATCCTTTGTGATGGTGGTTGGTCCTCGCATGATTAAGTCATGTAGGTTTACCCTGGAGTCCAGTGTTCTCCCCAAGACGAGAGTTTTTTTTCTTATCAGGGTTTGTTGTTTGACTCCTCGCTCTTTTGGCGCTCTCTTGTGAGCAGGAAGAAGGAGGAACTTACATGGGCAAACGCTGCTGTGTTTAGTTTTGCTTCAAGATTAGGAAGGAGACCTGTCAAGGCCTTATTACAGATTTACCAGGCTAAATGCATTTCTAAGGCAATTTATAGTGCGCTCTGGGGGTATGTCAATCAGGCCGAACTACAGACTTTAAAAAATTCTGTTTGAGCTGCCTCTGTGTCCCCACATTTTCTGTGCATGAGAAACTGGGCGTCAGCGACATAACAAATGTTACGCCATTTCTCCCCCTTTTCTTATGGTTAGACATATGGACAAGGCCTGAGGCCAAACTGAACAAGGATATTTTAAAAGACTGCATGATGACCCATGATCGGTCACATCATATTCCCTGGCTCAAGAACATTAAGGATACTCTTCAGAGCTTAGGTAGGACTGAGCTGTTTGGCTCCCCAGAGGGCATTGTTAGGGCTGATTGTAAATGCGTAAAAGGAGTCTTTCAGCTTGGATCTATTTCTAGAGAAGAGGCTGCCCTACTGAAACCCTGTGTGCATGCCCACCTCCTACTGAAATCCGCCCCATCCACTGAGCCGTACTTTTTAATGGTAAAAAGCAGGTACTATTGTTTTCTGCTAACCAGATTTAGGCTGGATCTTTTGCACTTTCTACTAGCATTTTCCTGGCAGGAGGGAACTGTGACCATCCACTGGAGTCATGAGGCTGCAACAATTTGTCTCTGCAGAACGTTATGCATTTTATAATGTTCTGTACATTTTGAGGTTGCAAGGAAGACCTATATTATTCAGTTGTTAAAAAGAATTAATTTTTATCAAGTACGGCTGGCCTTTTGTACCTACAAATGCTTTCGGAACAAATTGTTTTTAATGTGGTCTGTTTTCTGAAAGCTGCTATGAGACTGAAAAAAACTTGTGAGCTTATTATGTTTTACAGAGTGACTCAAGCAGTGTTTTTCCGATAGACCTCTGTAATGTTATGATTAAAAACAAGTGTTACTGTGTTGAGTGTAGGGGAGAGGAGTTGGCCTAACGGCTAGGGCGGTCGACCTCGAATCTGGGGAACTGGGTTCGAGTCTCGGCAATGACGCTGAACATCCTGTGATTCTGGGCAAATCACTTAATCTCCCTGTGCCTAACAAAAATGAATGTGTCCTCATGTAATGCAACTGGTGCTATGTAAAGCGCTCTGATACCCGATTCGGGTCAAGTTCGCGCTATATAAAACTCTGTAAAATAAAAAAATAAATAAAAAAAAGTGTAACTCTGAAGAACCAGGTGTTCTTAATAGAAGACCACCCAGCGGTGCAGGAAACACCCAAGTCAACAGCTTCCTCCAAGTACGTTCAAAAACGGGAGACCACACCAATGGGAGTGAAGAAACACGGGTTTATTCATTTGATACAGACAATCTCTAGAGATGGAAGAGTATCCGAAACCCACTGGAAGGTAGGTGACGAGAGACTGTTCACCCTGCGAGGGACACGCAGCATCCCTTATAGGACGTGGACACTCCCTCGCAGGAGAAGGAATTGCAAAAAAAGTCTGTTTAGCTCGAGGGATGGAGAAACTGGCGTCAAGCAGTCCAGGCCTTAGGCAGATCACCTGGCTCTTATCACGATGTTAGATGAGGGATGAAACCTGTGGGCGAGGTCATTCACATTTCAACATTCCTGGAAGATTTTATCGTGGGTGCGGTAAAAGGTCAGCTTGTGGTGTAGTTGGACACGTACACGGTCTTGAGGGTTAGAGGCAAAAATGGGCACGAGAGGAAAACAAAATGGTGGTGCACATGGCAATTTAGCAACTTCAGGTTTTACAGTCCCTCCTTTTGCCAGGGGCAACACCTCAGTCAATATCGATTTGCATGAGTTCGTCTACAGCTTGTTGGTACATAATTTTATCGTTTTCGATGTGTTGGAGCATAGCCGGTGTCTTACACCCACTGACACAGAGAGAACAGAGGGCAGGTCCACAGTGAACGCAGAGGCAACAAAAGAACAGAATAGCTAATGGAATCAGTATGATCATAAGCATCTTCCATCCCCAGGAGACGAGCAGTTGCCAGAACCCCAGGACCAGGGAGTCCCATTATCCTCATGAATTTCTGATGCAATTCTGTGGAGCTTGGAGATAGCGTTGTATACGGAAGGCGATGAATCAGGAATATACACACAACAGCTTGCGCCGATGACGCGACAGGCTCCTCCCCTATCCGCTAGGATGACGTCAAGCACCATACGATTTTGGAGAGCAACCATTCTGGTAACATCAAGCTCAGCGGTGTGGTTGATCAGTATTCCTGCAGTTATATTGATAGTTGCTTCGAGGACCCTAGTCAGTCTTCGGATCTTGAGGCTGTTGGACATTGGACCCCAGTACGGCAACAGACCTTTCATTGCATCAATGAACTGTTGGCCTCTGGTGTCAGCCTGGTCCAATTCTGGTAATTGACGTTTCTGGCGGTGATAAGTGTTGTTTGGTTTGAAAGTTGGTGGTAGAAGGAAGGCGATGTAGCATGTTCCACTCCAGTCGGGAGGCAACCAGGTGTAAGCCTTACGTCCACACACAAAGTACAGTCCAGACGGGAGGCTGAGATATGGGGTGTAATGGTCATAGGTTATGGTAGCGCTGCATATGCTAGTACCCACCGGCATTTTCCCCTGACCTCGTATGCACAGCTGGCCAGGGCGCGATGTAACAGAAATGGCCACTGATTTGGCCCGAATAGTCAGAAAGGTGTAAGCCACTATACCCCGTATTGGAATGGACATAATGGCACGTATTCGCGCCGAATCAGAAATATTGCAAACTGTATTATTGTTGGCATGGAAATTCCGGATGAAGGCCCTAAATTGAGTACCATTATCTGGATACTTAGGCGTTGTAATAACATCGGTGGCATTATGCATTAGAGAGCAGGTATGAGCAGATGAAGCAGGAAACACGAGAAACCTAATGGTGTGTTGGGCTGCATGAGGCAGGAGACCACAGACATAGCAGTCCGTAGCATTTGACACTTGATTGAACTGGTGCAGCATTTGGATGAAAGTATTGTTCCTGAATTCCGAATGTCTGTTGAAATGTGAATTAGGCCATGGAACATGAGAATGTTCAGGGATCCCGGGTGGCTGTGTGATTTGAGGCAGAACAGTATGTTTGGCAGGAGCTGTTTCTTCGATGATCCAGAACATTATACTGAACAGTACAGCAAGCATTGTTAATACAAACAGCACTTTTGTCTGGGCGCTGTAAACTCTGTTTTTAACTTTCTTCAGCGGGGTAGCAGTGCCATGAGTGTGAGCGATGTTTGGATCCATGCCATAGAGATGTTGCGGGGTGGCCTTCCTTCCACTGAGGGGAAAGCTGACAGGCCTAGATGATGGCACTGGTCGGTAGTCATTTTCCGAGGAAGTACAGAGTCTCTGGTACTCGTGTGTTGGGAGAGTTGTGACATATTTTGGTTTAGTGGGAATTGCTTCATTATCACCATAACCTTCTGCCATAATAGCTCTACAAATGTCCCGAAAGTACTGTAATGCCCCTAACAGCTGCCGATAGTTGTTGGTTGTTTCACTGGCCAATGTCTGTCCCAGTAAGCCACTATTAGGAGTACTCAGGACCCTCAGCCAGCCTTTACTACCGCCGTGCAGCAATGGACAATGGAGTACTAACGGCCCTTGGAGCTGGGCTTGTTCTTTTGCTTAGCCTTGGATCGGAGGTAGTATCCGTCTGCACCTTCGTCATAAAGTTCCAGTTCAGGCTCTGAATCTGAGTCACAGTCTATAGGTTTATCGTGGGTCAGAACTTCTTTGTGTACTTTCAAGTCGTCTTCATTTATGGGATCCACCTTTCGGCAGTGGGAAGCATGAACCCAGGATTTCTTTCCCTCTACTCGCAAGGCCTTTCTGGTCACCAGCAGTACCTGCAAGGGGCCTTTCCAGCGAGGCTGCAGAGACTGGGTGCGTGCAAAGTTCTTTACTAAAACGAAGTCCCCGGGTTTGATATAGTGGCTGGGGCCCTGAGATCTGTCAGTGAAGGAAGCTCGGACCTGTTCATGGAGTAAAGACATTGTTTTAGTGAGGTCATACAGATAATCAGTCCACACTTCCTGGGGAAGGTCGGACAGGATTTTTGGAGATGGGGCATTCCAAATATTCATAGGTCTTCCAAAAACTGTCTCATAGGGCGTAAGGTGTGACTTAGAATGTGGGACTGATCGTATAGACAGTAGAGCTAAAGGCAGAGCGTTTACCCAATTCAATCCTGTCTCAGTTGTTATCTTAGCTAATTTTTCCTTTAGGATCCCATTATAACGTTCCACTAATCCTGCTGCCTGGGGATGAAATGCAGCGTGGAACTTTTGTTTGACTCCCAATCCTTCTAAGATATGTTTGACTGTCTGGCCGATGAAATGTGATCCCCGATCACTTTGCATTAATCTACAAAGGCCATACCGGGGAAAGAATTCCTTCAGGAGTACTTTAGCTGTTGTCATAGCAGTATTATCCTTGGTGGGGTATGCTTCCACCCATTTACTGAATGCACAGACCACCACCAGGACATACTTATAGCTGTTAACTCTGTTCATTTGGATATAATCCATCTGGAGGACTTCGAAAGGGGCAGAGGGCAGTGCAAATCCTGCTGTCGGAACCTTTGTTCCCTTTCCTACATTGTATCTTAAACAGGTCAGACAGTGTTTTACGAATCGCTCGGCCAGGGGTCTCAATTTGGGATGGTCCCACACTTCCTTGAGCATAGTATACATGGCTTGGGATCCAATGTGTGCGGGTAAGTGCGTCATTGTAAGTAAGGGAATAACATATGCTGTTGGTAGTTTCCACCTAAGAGTATCCTGAGATCTCCAACATCCCTCTTCATCTAACATACCATCAGTTTTCCACTGTTCTTTTTCTTCTATGGCAGCAGATTTCTGTATGTCAATAATGCGTTGTCTGGCATCATGCCATTTCTCAGTTTGTGATTTTAGGACGTACATTGGTGCAGGTATTATTCCTAATGCTGTGTTTCTGGCCGTGCTATCGGCCAGAGCGTTCCCCTGCCCTACTTCGTCAGTAACTTTCTTGTGTGCTGAGCATTTGATCACCGCCAACCTAGCAGGGAGAGTGATGGCTTCCAAAAGGGCGTTAACTAGTTCACCATGTTGTATAGGCGTCCCATGAGAAGTGAGAAACCCTCTTTCTTTCCATAGTAGTGCAAAATTGTGTACTACCCCGAAAGCATACTGGCTGTCGGTGTAGATGTTTACAGTCATGTCTGTACTGAGGACGCAAGCCCGCGTAAGTGCTGTTATCTCTGCCGCTTGGGCTGATTTCTGTAATATTCGGGCAGTCTCAACTACTGTAAGTGCTGTTGTAACAGAATAGGCTGCAGATGCGGTGCCTTTCGGGAGTTTCAGGCAAGAACCATCTACCCACAGGTGGTCTTCTGCATTTGGTAAGGCTGTGTCTTTAAGGTCCACCCTCCCCTTGGTCTCTGCTTCTGTTTGGAATACGCAATCATGATGGGGTGGCTGAGTGAGGGGGTCGGTGTTGGGTAGGGGTAAAAGTGTAGCGGGATTCAGAGTGGTACAGCGTTGAATAATTATGTGCGCATTTAACAAGGTAAGTTCGTATCCATACAGTCTGGCACTAGTAAGGTGTTGTGTTTTGGTTTTATTCAGCAGAATATCGACGGCATGTGGTACTAGAACTGTTAGGGGGACCCTAAAACTATACTCTCTGTCTGGCGCACTGCCACAGCAGCCGTTGCTACAGCGCGCAGGCAGGTAGGCAAAGCCTGGGCGACTGGATCCAAAACAGCAGAAAAATAGGCACAGGGTCGTTTGTGTGTACCATGCATTTGACAGAGAAGTGAGAGGGCACAACCTGACCGTTCGTGTACAAAAAGAAAAAATGGCTTTTGATAATCGGGTGTACCTAATACTGGGGCTGAACACAGAGCCTGTCGTAGGGTCATGAATGCTCCTGCATGCTGTGATGTCCAGGGAATAGGATCAGAAACATCTTTAGTCACCAGGGAAAGAAGTGGCTTGATAATGAGGGAAAAATTTGGGACCCACTGTCTACAGAAGGAGGTGAGACCTATTTGTGCTCTCACGTCTCTCTGGGTGGTTGGAGTGGGAAAGTTCAAAATAGTCTGAATCCTGTCTGGTGTAAGAGTGCGTCCCTCCTTAGACAATAGGTGACCTAAATAAGTCACCTGTTTTCTACAATACTGCAATTTGTCTTTGGATACTTTGTGGCCATGTCCAGCAAGAAATTTGAGGGTCAGTAATGATGCTTGTCGGGCCAAGTGAGTAGTGTCTGCTGCTAACAAAATGTCGTCTACATATTGAATAAGAGCCACTCCCTCTGGGAGATGGATCTGGTCAAGCTGTTTTTTAACGCTTGGCTGTAAATGCTCGGACTTTCTGTGTAGCCCTGAGGGGCGCGACAGAATCTATAAGATCTGTTCATTAGAGTGAAGCCAAAAAGAAAACGGCAGTCTTCGGGGATGGAAAAGAACGCATTTTTCAAATCTATGACTGTAAAGGCTTTAGCTGTAGATGGAATCATAGTGAGGATAGCAGTTATGTCGGAAACTACGGGAAATTGTGGTACTACTATCCTATTAATGGCCCGCAAGTCAATCACAAACCTGTACACCTTGTGGTGTGTAGCTGATCGTTTTAATACCGGCAAAATGGGGCTGTTGCAGACGTTGGAAGGAACCTGTTCCACCACGCCAGCCTGAACGAGGTCTGTTACAATCTTTTGTAGTGCGAGCTCTCCTTCTTTAGATATTTTATACTGTGGTAATCTAGGCAAGGGTGCACCTTCCCTGACAGTAATGTGAACTGGTTGCATTTGGATAGTACCAACGTCAGTATCAGAAACGGCCCATAAGGTGGTCGGAATGGTAGCTAAATCATCCTGAATGTCGGGAAGTTGGAGTAGCTGTACAGACTGTTGGTAGGGGAAACATTGTCATACAGAATGACTCGAACATTATCTGGGGAACATCTGATAGTGGCACGGTAATGTTTTAACAAATCCAACCCCATAAGATTCTCGGGACAATCTGGTGATAGCAAGAACGTTGCATTAGTGTCTGCACCGTGGATAGAGAATGCGGTAGGTTTGGAAAGGGGGTTCACAGAGGGCTTACCATCGAACCCAGTCGATGTGATTAGTTTGCCGGATGGAGGAGCCCTTGGAATCAGTGGGGTGGTCAGGGTGCTGCGGGATGCTCCTGTATCCACGAGGAAACATCCTTTAGTGCCGGCCACCGATGCTGTAACATAGGGTCCCTGTTGGTCTACAGGTACCTCCACTGATTCCTTCCCCCATCCTCGACCTCCCTAGGCTGACCAATACAGTGGTTTCATTTCAAGATCGTCCTCTGTATAATCCTGAAGGGTAGCCTGACGTTCTGAGTTATTATCAAACCTGTTGTCTCTCTACTGATATTGGGGTCGGGAGGAGGTGTTGGCCTGTCGTGGTTGCGTTCTTCCCGTGGCAATGTTATCAGCTAATATCGGGCAATCCTTCTTCCAATGTCCCGGTTTCTTACAATAGGCACAAATATCAGTAGACTGGGGACCAGGTCGATACGATTGCTGGTTCTGTACTGCAGTGTTTTGTGTTTTCGGGGTGAACCTGGCATTTTGCTGACGGACATTATTTGTGTCGCGAGGGTGATTGCGGGTGTCCAACTGACTAAGCAACACTTGTTCCTTTAATTTCTTCTTTTTAGTCTCCTTTTCTTCCTCTGCGTTTTTGTACTGAGCCTCATAATATTGTGCCATCGTTAGTATAGTGGCGGGCGTTGCTGCTGGCCAACTACTTTCACTGGCCATAAGCCTATTTCCTATTGCTGGTAAGAGCCCCTTGACAAATGTCTGAATAAGTAGGTGGCGACCAGTTTCAGTGGCCACATCCTGACCACTGAAATCGGTATATGCCTTTCCTAGTCTGGTAAAATAATCAGAGACTGATTCATCGGTGTTCTGTTTGCAAGCATTGAGAAGGGTCCTATCTATCTTTCTTTCTGGAGCAAGAGTTTTTAGTTTAGCTAACAGTCTTTTCGGCAATGCTAATATATCTTCATGTGGTTTTTCACCGGGTTTTCTCTCTTTTCCCTCGTTTCCAGTTCGTCCCATTTACCATGGAAAGCTGCCTGATCGTCAACATATCTGAGGGGTTTCCAAAGTTCGGCTGGCAATATAAGGCCAAAAATTTGAGTGATGTCAATTAGGGTCAAGGTATAAGTGTTCAGTATCTGCTGGACACTCTCATAGAATCCCGTAGGATTCTTTCTGATGTCAGGTATATCCTTTCGTAACTGTAATATTTCAGCCTTTGTCCAAGTAGTATATACGAAGCTAAACATTAATCTGGAACAGGCATTTGGGTCATCTGGGTTATTTTGGACGGTTCCAGTACCTTGCGGAGGGACATAGATGGGGGCAGCCTCTTTGACTGGCATTTGAACGATACTCTCTGGCTGACTATCGGAATGTAAAGTAGTTTTGATTATTGCTAGTAGTACATCTGTCTTTTTTGTAGATTCCCCATCGTGCAAGCGTCTATAAAGTCTCCGGAAACCAAGTGGTACTTCTACCCTTTGATCCTCCTGTTTGGCCATAAGGTGGTAAGCCATTCTTTCCAGAAAATAGCTCTTTCTTGTCGATTGTACCTGGCCCTCTGCTGCGGCGTGGATATCAAAAGGGGAGGCACAGTCGGTAATTAGTTTGTAGGCTATACGATCAATTATTTTTTTTTCTTCATCCCTGAGTCTAGGAGAATGTGACCTTTTATACCCGCCTGGGTCGGAATCATAACTGCCGTCTGAATCGTTAACCTCCTTTCGGAGTCCTTTTCCGTCACATTTCTTCACGATTTTGGGAATAACTACGGGGGCAAGGGTTTCAGCCTCTGGGTCATGTATCACCACCTGAGCCGGTGGGATTGGGGCGTCAAGAATAGGAGCGTTCTGGGCGGGTGCTGGCTGCGGCTGTATCAATTGTTGTGTCTCATGATAAGCGGGAGGTCTAAAAAGCAACATAGCATCGTCTTCGTCAACTTTTGGGGGCAGTAAGGGGTACTGTCCTGTTATGTTAAGTCGGTGTTCCCTATCATACCTTTCTATGTTTCTCTCTATTTCTCGCCCTCTAAGGGCTGCCATTTCCTGTTGAGCAGCTTTTCTGAGTGTTTTGTTCTCTCTAGCTTGAGCTCTTCTCTTTCTTTCATCAATTTCTTTTCGCCATAGACCAAAGGAATCGAACATACTTGTTCGCACCTTTCGTTTATGCAACTGCTCTTCCAAATATGTAAGTTTAGGTACTTCGAAAGAACCAAATTCGGGCCACTGTAACTCGGCATTATTTTTGGTGTATTTCCGCCACAATTTAGTATAAATTATAGCGGAAATACCATATTTGATGTACATCTCTTTATTAGGGGTGCCCTCTGGAGGAGCTGGCTGATTTTCTTCTAATACATCCTGACTGTTTGAGCAACAACAACAGAGTTTACGAAATTTATTAAAAACAGGCATGTTTACTGTACTTAAATAATATTTCTTTCAGAAACCAGACAGTTCACAATCAGGAACACATTACCTGTCCTTCGGTCTTTGCAAAGAACGAATCGTTAATCAAAACAGAGAAACAGACACATGCATGCGTAACTTAATCAGTATAAGAATTCTTTTTATGTCGCTTGAAGCAACCCTACCAGAATACCCGATGTGTTTCTCCGCTCCCGGGGGGGTTCTCCTCCTTATTCTCCAGACAGACTAGACGGACCAGAAAGGGATTCCAGTCAGGACCGGGGCCGCTGTAGTCGGAGACACCGTCGATGGAAGGAGATACAGGCGACGTTGGCTACGGAGACTCAAGTCTGTTTTCCGCAGGTGCACTCCTCAGTTACCGATCTTCCCCTCCTCTCCGGGTCGTCAAGCTGGGACCACCGAGTCTCTGATGGAGCCCCACGTTGATGCGCCAATTGAAGAACCAGGTGTTCTTAATAGAAGACCACCCAGCGGTGCAGGAAACACCCAAGTCAACAGCTTCCTCCAAGTACGTTCAAAAACGGGAGACCACACCAATGGGAGTGAAGAAACACGGGTTTATTCATTTGATACAGACCATCTCTAGAGATGGAAGAGTATCCGAAACCCACTGGAAGGTAGGTGACGAGAGACTGTTCACCCTGCGAGGGACACGCAGCATCCCTTATAGGACGTGGACACTCCCCTCGCAGGAGAAGGAATTGCAAAAAAAGTCTGTTTAGCTCGAGGGATGGAGAAACTGGCATCAAGCAGTCCAGACCTTAGGCAGATCACCTGGCTCTTATCACGATGTTAGATGAGGGATGAAACAATGTCTTTGATACTGCTGGGGTAATCAACTCATAGAGGAGATGACAACTGGATCTGTTTTCTCTTTGTCTGGTCCACCGGTATGTATGTCGTTTCCCAATAGGGATGACTCTAAGAATACTCTAATCTCCCAGTCGAGTCCATAGTACGCTCTCCAGCCTACTCTCACCTCAATTTTCCTGGTCATGCCCTAGCTTCATACACAACCTTTTATGCTTCCGTACAATAGGCCATGTCTGTTATCAGCATGTCTTCAGTTGTTACAATTTGGCTCCCCCATCGCCTAACTATAACTCTTTTCGCCAGAGTGAACCGTAGTGTGTTAAACAGTAATTGTTTCCTAGGCATGTAGATTTCTTGGGAACCAGATCTTTCTGTATCCCTAATATGCAAACTGTGGGGCAGCTGGGACTGACACTTTTAGAATCGGCAAGAGTTTATCAATGCATTCACATATCTTACACCACTACAGCATGGGGCAATAGATCAGCTCACTTAAGCCTTTGGATAACTTCACTGTGAATGATGTCATCCTGCTCTTTCAAAAGGAGCACACCCACACATAAAGTAGTTCACTTCAGTGCCAGGGATTACTATGGCAATTCGTGTTTGGTTTCTTTTTTTTTTTTGTTTTTTTTTGAGAGCCACAAAAAATGTACTTTTTAGCAAATTTTTTTTTTATTTTTTTTTATTTTGCCTTATTTAGATTGACTTATGTCTGGCCGCTTCCCCAACAGTAATGCTTTGCAAAACCATAACAAAATCAAAGAAAGCATTGACAAAGCCAGACCTCTTGGCTTTGCCAATGCTTGCTAAATATGGTAGTAATCCAAACTTGGTTATTTATTTATTTTTTACCCTGCTTTTCTCTTTGACCATGGGAAAACTAAACTTGCAAAATTCATAAATGAGTTGTTTTTTTCCATTTATTATTTGCAAGAAAACAAAAACCTTGTGTTGCAAATACCATACCAGTCGAAGCCTAAACTGGGTCCCAATACAAACACATCGGAGTTACACAGTTAAATATTTGTACCATAATCAGGTCACTGAACAACCAAAAGCATCAGTAACCTACTGTACAATATAGTATCACATCAATGGAAATCGTCATGTACATGCCAAACTAAAACAGGAGATGTTAGCGGTGATAGCGAATCATCTTTCACCTCCGGATTTCGGACATACATGTCCTAGGTAATGTCCCCGATCTCATCCCCACCTTGACTGCTGGCTTTCGCAAGGACATCCACCTCCACGTGTGGCCATTTAATTAGTGCGAGAAGCCAGCACAATGTTTCGGGGGCGCCTGCGACTTCCATGGCAACCTGGCATTTGACTAGTACAAGTGCCAGGTCCCCAAATCTTTGGAGGTATTTATCCCTCTTGGCCTGGGACGTACACCCAACAAGCAGGATTCAGAAGTAAAGGGAACCACTCTGCCCACTAGCCCCGAAGTAATCCCCCCCACAATCTCTGCCCAGGTCAGTGCCGGCACCGAAAACTCCCACACCATGTGAATGAAGCTCGTGTCCAGCAGTCTGCATCAGGGGCATGCCAATGAGGCATCGATGAACATGTGTGCAATACGTCATGCTATAAAGTATGTCTGGTGTTCATAATTAAACTGTGTGAAACGGAGACGTGGATTATAAGATGTCACATGAAGCTGCTGTAGGACTTGACCCCACCATTGCTTGCCTGTTAGGAGTGTCTGGTTGGCTCTGAGTTAGTAAATCCGTGTAAAGGCCCGTTATGAGTCTGCTCGCACCCCGTGGGATGGGGCTGTGTGCAGCGGGAGAGTTGCAGGCGGCCCGGCTTGTGTACCCCCCACCCCCCAACCCGTGTGCAGCAACCACAAGTTGTATTGCATTGTATGTCAGGAAGTGACTTGCCAGAATACCCCCAGAGTACCTAAGGTCCTGGAAGGATAGAAATTTCCTTTCTCCGAATAGGTCCCCGCACTCACTACTCCTGCCAGCCCGTATCTCGGGTTTCGGAGGACGCCCCTCCCTCGCCCAAGTGCTTCCATTTGCCAGAGAGGGAGAAGTGGGGAGTATGGTGGCAGGGCCGCCTTGCCGCTTGTGTACCTCTGCCAGCAGTGATCTGCACCCTGTCATATTTTAGGGGGCTGAGGTCCCAGCGAGGAGAGCCAGGTGTACATAGGTGTCCTGCCAAGCAGGCCTCACACTGTCACCCGCTCCGAGCACGGGGCCATCGCACCGGCCATTGCAACTGGGCCATCCTGTAGTAAAGCTCATAGTTGGGGGCACCTAGATCCCCCTCCCCCTGCATGGGCCTGTGAAGCCAAGAGAGCACTACACGTTGCCTGCCCGTTCCCAAATGAGTTCCACCAATATCTTAAGTTCTGCAAAGAAGCAGGTGGGAAGCTTGAGGGGCTGTGCTGCAAAAAAGTATAGCCGGCGCAGGAGAATGAGCATCTTGGATATCGTCACCCTACCCACAGGGGAGAGAGAGGCAGCAACGCCCGGAACACTAAGGACCTCTGGATGGAGTTAGAGCCCTGCCCAAATGTCCCTCACGGAGATTCGTGTCGGAGTCAAAAACCTGTATGCCCAAATATTTAAATGTGTTGAACTGCCATGTAAGCCTAGAACGAGGTAGTCTTCCACTGTCCTGTTCTGGGATCGAGCGATGGGGAAACAAGCAAGACTTGGGCCAATTCACTCTAAGACTCAATATTGCCCCGAATTTGTCAAGTAAGACCATCAGGTCCGAGAGCAAGGTCCTAACATTGCGCAGGTAGACAAGGGCATTGTTGGCATCTAAGGAGACCCTGTGGTGGAGACCAGGTGCCTCTATTCCCCACTGTTGTGCACACACACGTAATTTACAGGCCAGCGGTTCTATGGGTGAAGTGAAGATAATCAGCGATAGAGGGCACCCCTGTTGAGTACCCTGTTGTATGTCAAAACCATCGGATATCCGCTGCCCCATCTTGACCCGCACCATTGGTTGTCCGTATAGCGCACATAGCCCCTTCAGATATCCAGGACCGAAATGCAACGTTTTAAAAATCGCAAATAGGTATCCCCACCACAGGGTGTCAAAGGCCCTCTAAATATCGAGCGAGACGACCACTGGAACCCCCACACTGGCCGGAAGGGGGGAGGTCCCCCAGCATCCCAAGAATGCGACGGATGTTGAGGAAGGTGTGGCGGCCTGGGATGAACCGATTTTTGGTCCATATGTACTAGGGTCCCAACGTTGGGCAGCAGCTGGTTCTCCAGAACCTTCCCTAGGATTTTGTTATCCAGGTTTAAGAGCGAAGACGGTCAATAGGCCTGCATGTCCAGCGGATATCAGCCCAGTTTGGGGAGTACCACTATGAGGGCCTCCTGGAGAGAGTCTGGGAGGCGCCCCTGTTCCCACGCCTCATTATACATAGCAAGCAGTCTGGGAGACAGAGACACTGAAGGCAGTGTGATATTCTATTGCAAGCCCGTCCATGCTCCGGGGCCTTAGTGCAAGCAATCTGCGTTATTGCCTTATGGATCTCCTCAACCTGTAGGGGAGCATTGAGCTCTGCCCATTGCAGCTGGCTTTACTTGTTGGTGCGTTAGGGTTCTTAATGACATGATTGGATAACAGTTCTGTTTTCATTACTTTCCTAAACAATGTGTAATTCTGCTTTATTCTTAAGGAGGTGGAAAGCGTTGCATTGCTCTGGGGCTTGTTCACCCAGGGAACTGCTTACATGTTTCATCCTTTTAAAATACGTTTGGCATATGGTCTGAATATGATTTTATCACAGGTTCCACCATGCAACATATTTAGCCAGCTTCTGCAAGTTTCTGGGATTCCTGCTCCAGATGCTTGTATCTCAGTTTCTTTCTGCCTTCAAGCAGGTGCTAGAGAAAATCTTTTAAGGCAGGGTTGATGTCCCATTTATTCTAATTGACAACTGGCATTGCTTCTTGATCTTATATTTGTGATATCTTGTTAATGACGTTCATAGGTAGGCCTGTTCCTTGCAGTAGTGCAACTGGCCTAGCAATCAGGGAAGCTCCACTTTATGTTCTGTCTGCATGACTCCAAGGATCTTGAAGAATGACAATTGAAAGGCTTTTATCACAAGCAGTTGTGTATGTATTTGTGGTATTTATGAAAGATCCAGAATAAGCATTAACTAATGGCTGCCCATCCAATGCCCGCCCTTCATCAAGCACTGTTGAAGCGATGTCTGATTTGCACAGATTTCCCTGCAAGTTGGAGGAGAATCTGGTTGTAATCTGTTTACATCTATACACCAAAATCCCAGGATTGAATAAGGTTAGCCAATGACTTAATATTGATGTTGAACAGGCTGGGTAACAACAAGTAGCCCATGAGAGACATCCGATGTTGAGGTCTCAAACCTAAAAGTAAAGAGTTGAGTGAGACTGCCTGAGTGATACCACTCAAAGATTAAAAACAATCTTAGTCCTCACCTCTTAATTGAAGGCATTGGAGGAAGTTGAACAGTTTAACATAGTTTACAGTGTGGGACCTGGTTGAAACGTCCAGTAGAATGGGGATGTGTCCTCATCGTAGTCAGTCACCACATGGAGATCTTGAAAAGCTGATAAAAAGGAAGGACTCCATCCCTCACAGAGCCAAGATTGAAGATTCACGTAGCTTCACAGGCACTATTGATTCCAGCTCTGTAGCTGCAGATGGAAGCTGTGAAATCCCACTAAAATGAAGTGGTTCTAGTGGGTTCAACAATGTCTCTTTCCCTAATACAGTCACTGCTGCTTGTTTCTAAGGAGAACATGTGTTGCCAGAGACTGGTTTAAGATGTTTTATTATGGAGCATCCAGATGGAACCAGAAAGGGTATCTTCTACTGGAGAACTCTTACAAGAAATGGGGACCCAATCCAAGTGTCAAAAGGTTACGAGATGATGTGATCGATCCCTACTTTGTAGGCTGGGAGGTTTTGTTCATTTTTGATCTGGTTATATCTGACTTGGAACATGAAGCACAACTGCTTTTAAATCGTGGGAAATTAGAGGCCAGATGTTCAGTTTGGAAGCTCCTTAATGGTAGTGGCAGTTTCCTTTTGTTAATTCTGTGCATTCAAGATTCAATTGGAACTACAAAACTCGGAGTTATCATGTGTAATTTGGCTGCAATGGTTTTGATTTCGCAGAATGGTCGGTCATAGTTATGCCTTTAATGGACTGCTGCTTTTACCAGCGATTTAGTCCTTGCCTGATGGGCAGATGAGTGATCTTTAGCTCTTAAACTCTCTGGGACTGACAGTGCTTGGATGCAAAGATTGCAGTCAATTCTTCCCCATCTCTGGGTGTTAAATTTGGATTGGAGAGTTGCAGGAAAGTGCCCCTTTTTGGATGGTTACCCCCTGTGTCCTGGGATCCTGCTAACCAGGCCCCAGCACCAGTGTTCTTTCCCCAAAACTGTACCTTGTACCCACAATTGGCATAACTCTGGACCACATGTAAGTCCCTTGTAAAAGGTACCCCTGGTACCAAGGGCCTTGTGACCAGAAAGGACCTCTGAGGGCTGCAGCATTTATTGTGCCACCCCTGCCCTGTCAAACCGAAGAGTTGACATGGCACACATCCTTGTATGCCATGCCCACCAACACTGCCTGGGACATGGGTAAGTCACCCCTCTAGCAGGCCTTACAGCCCTAAAGGCAGGGTGCACCATACTCGGGTGGGGGCATAGCTGCAGGAGCAATATGCCCCTACAGTGACTGTGCCATTCACAGACATTGTAAGTGCAGTGAAGCCATTTTGAGTACATGGACTGGGAGTTTGTCAACATGAACTCCACAGCTCCGTGCTGGCTTCTCTGAAGTCTGGGAAGTTTGATATCAAACTTCCCAGCACATTAAGCCCACACTGATGCCAGTGTGGGATTTAATAAAAAATGCACTCGGAGGGCATCTTAGAGATGCCCCCTGAAAAACGACCAACCCTGGTGTAGTTCCTGACTGTCTCCCAGCCATCTGCCACCACCAGACAGATTTCTGGACCCCTGGGTAGAGAGCCCTCCGCTCTCTGGGTCTGGAAACAAAGCACATCCTGGGCAGAGGTGCCATGCCTCCTCCCCCATGATGGGCAAGGTCTTCGAAGAGAGAGGTTCAAAGGCCTGCCGCCTTTGTTCGCTACCCCCAGCCTTTTGCTGCTTTCAGCAACTGGCTCCCACCGGTTCAGACCCCATTTCAGGCACGAGAACCGGTGTGAAAACCTAGCCGGGAAAGGAGGTGTGCCCAACTTTGCCAACTCCACTCCTCAGGTGGGGGAGGCAGAGTGAAGGCCATCTCCCGGTCCGCGCCATCTTGAAGATAGGAGGGGGGGGACCCCTCCAATCTGCAAGAGGCCTATGCCACCTTCCCTCTGGAGGGTGGCATACTAGGGGGTGTAGACACCCCAGGGAAGGGACCTATTGGTCCCAACTTGCACACCCTGTAACACCCCGAAATCTAGTATTTAGGGGCACCCCCGAACCTTGGATTCGATGTGGCAAGAAGAAGGACCAAAGAGCTGTGCTGCAGAAGTGGAGGAGGAGGACAACTGTCTCTTGTTCTGAAAGCCCTGCGAGGGGAACTCGGCGTGTCCTGCAGCCAGCAGCCTCCAGGAACCCCGGGGACCTGCCCTGCCTTTCTAAAGAACTCTGATCTCCCATGGACACCAGATTTGTCCAACACAAGCCAGGACTCTAGATCCAGCTGGATCCGTGAGTCCTTATCACTCTGCACCCAACACCCTTGGCCCGAGTTAGAGTGGCCCAACACCCCAGTGAGGTCACCCCCAGTGATCCTGACCTGGATCAGCGTTGAACGACCCCCGCTGATCTTCTCCTCGACACCTGCAGCCTCATCCTGAAGGGTCCCCCCAAACACGACAGGAACCGGTGAGAAGAACGTGACACGAAAGGACCCCCCTGCACCCGCAGCCCCTGAGACCTGAGGTGCCCGGCTGACGGTGTCCAGCAACTCTTCAACTTCATCCTCCAGACATTGGTCCCTTCATCCAGTCTTCTGGCTCCAGCCTGCAGTCCTTTTCCATGGCTGACATCCTCCTTAGGAAAGCAGTGGGCTCCTGAGTGCCCTGCACCCAGCCACCCCAGCACCACTGGTGGTGCCCCTTCAATGCCAACCTGAACCTTAGGGAACCTTGGTTCTACCCAGCAAACTCAATCGGGGGATTTGTAAGCGCGCTACTCACCCGTGAAGGTCTCAATGCGCTTGGATGGGGGGAGAGGGGGACGGGATGGGGTGAGCAGCTCCGTTCAGTCAAAATGCCAGGTCTTGAGTGTCTTCCTGAAGATGTTCAGGGAGGGGAGGGGGTGTGTCTGATATCGATCGGGAGCTCGTTCCAGGTTTTGGCCGTGATGTAGGAGAAGGCTCTTCCACCTGTTCTGGCTCTGCGGATGCGCAGGGTTTCGGCTAGGGCGATGTTGGGGGATCGGAGGGTTCTCTTGGGTACGTAGAAAGGGTATTCTCTCATTGGGGTCCGGTGTTGTGGAGGCATTTGTAGGCGTGGGTGAGTATCTTGAAGGTAACTCTCTTCTCAACGGGGAGCCAGTGGCGGTTCCGCAGGTGTTGGGTGATGTGTTCGTGTCGAGGGACGCCGAGGACCAGTCTGACTGCGGTGTTCTGTATGGTCAGGAGTTTTCGGAGCAGAGATTTGTTGATCCCGGCGTAGAGGGCGTTTCCGTAGTCCAGTCTGCTGGACCCAGCGCATCCGCAGAGCCAGAACTCCAATCCTAAAACTGTTTACATACCTGTAAACTTAACACCTCATTTTTTTTCCATAGGACTGAATGGTGGGTTTTCTATGAAAAATCTTCGAAGTGCTGAACTGTTTAGTACTGCAACAAAAGTAACTTGGTGCTTTTGCAAGAGTTACCCTGTTTATCACTGTCCTGTGTCGCTTAAACTAATGGGAGTGTGTTTCATGCTAAACTAGAAAAGTAATCACAAAGTAATTTCAAGTGTTATGAACAGTTTACCAATCGTTTTCTTGACAGCAAAAGTTTTCTAAATGTTCCTACTAAACCAGTATTCACTGTTTGTTGAAAAGAAACATTGCATGAAAAGTATAACGTATCTGCTACTAAGTAAATCTTGGTTCTAGAAATAAAACAAAACATTTTTTTTATTTTTATACTAAACAATTGGTCTGGATTCAGTCTCGAGTGTGTGACCTCATTTCTTGTAGAACACAAGGGGGTAGCTGTTCCTAAAAGAGTGATTTAATACAGGTGGATAGTCGGTACTAGGGGGATAATTTTCTTTATTAGAAAGTAGTGCCCTCACACACCTTTGAAGGTGTCGTGCTTAATCATTGGGCGTTTTTCTCCTCGTGGAATCGGCGCTGCAATACCCCACAGGCCACGTGAGAGGGCTCTTAGGCGGAGATCTTTTAGTAGAACGCCGTTATGGTCGGTACAGGTGTGTGGAGCAACTGAAATGGTGGGTTAAAAATACCACATAGGTACCCTGAGGGTGAGTTTTATTCCTGGGTCCCCCAGGTAAGGTTAAAAACAGTATCTATATTGTAAATTCCCAACAAAGAGGAGGCACAATTTAGTGGTAAGTGCAAGTGATCTGGGTCGACCTGTTTCACGCCCTAATGGTCCAGGAGGGGTCCATGGCGTTTCATCAGGACTGGGGGGTGGTTTAGAAAAGAAGAAAATCTTTCCTTACCCTTGCTAGGGGATGGGAATGGGGGTGCAGGTATCAATTGATTACCGACCTGTTCACACATAGTCGTGAGAATACTGTACAATATGTTTACCTAGTAGAGGGTAAACCCCTTGCGGTTATTTTTCAATCCAACCCTACTATTGTAAAGACTGTGCCCCTTAGGTCGGAGCAGGCGCTCAAGTCAAAACTGCGGCATAAATTATCTTCCAAGCGGTGTTGGGTATAGTCACCAACCCCATCGCCTGCTTGCCCGGAAGCTACGTGTGAACAGGTCGGTAATCAATCTTTTAGGAACAGCTACCCCCTTGTGTTCTCCATACTTGTTCTTGGGAGCAAGGGTACTGGTCCTACATCTGCTCCCGCCCCTCTCTAAAGTGGTTTTTTACCTCATTTCTTGCCTGAGTGTGTACAACAAATGCTTAACACTACCCTCTGATCAGCCTGACTTCTTAACCACACTACCACAAAAGAGAGTAGGGTATTATCTACTTTAGCCTTTGCTGTACCTCTGGGGATCCACTGGACTTTGGTATTGTATATACAGAGCCAGCTTCCTACAAGAGTTTGTGTTATAGTGACATATCAAAGGAATTGGAAATCTCAACAAAGGCTTCCACGTGATCAGATTGAACAGAAGAGGTTGCCATTCTTAGAATAAATCTGGCAAGTTTGTGGAGAGGGGAACAGATACCAATGTGCCTTGGTCTCCAACTGACATTCTGCCACTATTACCCTCTGCTTTTGGAATTTAGAATATTTCTAGATGTCCTGCGGCTCTTCTAAAGCAAATCTGGTGCTGTTATACTTTTAGGTGTCAGCTTTAAAGGCTTTGCATTGTGATGTTCTTGAAATGGGTTGACTGTGTATGAAGATGAGATTGGGTACTTGCATCTCTGAATTGAGTTTCGGCTTATGCACAGACACCCGGTAATTCAGGAAGTTCACCCTGTGTGAGAAAGTACCGTACATCTACCAGATAAATCACATTTCTTGCTGACATTAATTGGTTTAATACAGTGTAGCATAGCCGGTTATCTTTGATCACTTTTGGCCTTGGGGCTGTGGTCCAATTTGTCCTCTGGTTTTAAGACTATCTCTCCACTTTTAGTTACTACTGGACTTTTGCTACTGTTTATTTTTTGACAACAATTAAGGTCTCTGACTGAAACTGAACCACTGCATGCGCTCCTTTGGTTACGTCTTCTGCAGAATAGACCGTTCTCTAGAGCTCTTCTGTACAAGAACTGATTTCTTTTCTGTTTTGGGCTAGAATAGAAATGACAGACGTCAAAAATGCAGGATCAACAGTCTTCTGTTCGTTTTACTAGTCTCTTAGTACACGTGAGAAAGGTTGTGATTTTGCCCTAAATCTATATTCTCTTCACATCTCCTTCAGCCTCCAACCCTTTTCTTCTCAGTCTTCTCTCTAATTCGAATATGGTGGGACAACAGGGTTGGAGAACCAGAATTTGCAGATTTTTGCTTCCTGGAACTGTTATGTAGCAGATATTTGCTTGCATCCATCTTTAATGTTAGTGAGAGTGTTGTGAAATTCTAAATCTGATTTGGATGCAAGGCCCGACTGCAAAAACAGCTATTGGTGAAAATACTAACCAACTCCTGGTGGACTCTTCCACATGAAACTTACTTTGTCCGCCCCTCTTAACCTGCTTCTCCAGTTACTGAATACCAATCATGTACCCTTTTTCGTGACCGTTCTTTATAGTACAAAACGTTGTTGTATTATATTCTTTATGAAAAACACTCTTGTTATGCAAGTCATGTTTATATCCAATGGGATTTTGGCCTTATCATAGAAATATCAAAAATACAAAATTGAAAAATTTCTGCTTGAAGACTATGGCTGCTGCTTTGTAAATCGCAAGGATGCGTCTCATTAAGTGATTGCTGTGGCTTGTATTTTGTGATAGAAATTGTCGGTTGTTGAGTAACTCTGGAGGGGGTTGAAGATTGAAAAGATAAATGTGATATTTTCGAATATTTTTAAGGAATACGTGTTTTTTCTTTGACCTTTTTGTTTCAATAGATTGCCTTCCAATAACCCCGCTAGTGTATGTGGGGTGCATCCTTAGGTGACCAGCTTTTTTGTACGGGATGAGTCTTCTAGTTCTCATTAGGGTGCCACTTCTTATGTGAATTATTTGTTGGCTTTAGAATTTCTATTGTGAAGTTAACGGTTTTGAAGTTTGGTAGTAGCTAGCCTGATGGTGTTGCGTAATTGTGCATAGATGCATGCATGCAGGCTAAGCTGAGAACCTGCAGAGCACTGTACATATTAACTGTGGTGAACAACTATTCTGGGGTTTTTGAGGAAAAGGCTTTATGATTCAAGATACAAAGGGGCTACCTAGGGGTGATGCATTTCTTCATTGTTGTGGTTATTGGCCCTACAAGCTTGAAGGTCCTTGTAGATGATTGCTGGTGTGCTCATGTATTTCCTTCTGAGCTGTAGGTTGAAGTAGTGAGCCTGATGTATGTAGGTTTGCTATTTCAGATCGTGGAGGAGTATATTGAAAAGGCTGGTCCTATCTTTTTAAACAAAGTTGCATGTGTTGGATGTGTTCCCCAGGAAATTTGTGAATGTGGAAGTCCAAAGGCAGAAGTGCCAGTTAAAATACTTCCTTGATAACTAAATTGGGTTTCTGTATGGTAATTTGAGGTCTGATAAGGTGCCATTTAAGTGGAATAGTTAGAAGTAGAGGATTGACAGCTTGCCTGAACTTTTGATTAATCTGTGATTATTGAAGTGTGGCGGTTTGGAGGCTTAGGGCCAGATGTGTGAAGCCTTGTTGTGGTTGCAAAGGGTACAATTTGCAGAATTTGGCCGTTTGCGATAGCAAAAGGCCTTTTCATATGTACAAATCTAAAACTAACACGTTACCAAAATGCAATTTAGGGTTGCGACCAAATATTGATTCAGTATTTCAAAGGGACGTGTTTAGGGCATCCGTTACAAATACCGAATCGGATTTTGTTTGTTAATGTTTTGTGGCTGAATTTTGGTCGCAGAAGATCACTCTTTTACCACCGCCTCAAAGGAGGTGGTAAGCTATTTGCTAAATGGGAAGGACTCCACAAGGGACCACCTTCCCCTTTGTGAATGTTGACAAAACACTTTTTAAGAGTAGGGAGTGGCCCCCAAACTAAAATTACACTTTTTCTTTCTCGTCAAACGCATCCTGTTTTCCTACAGGGAAAACGGGTTGGTGTGGGAAAAAAAAAATGCTTTATTTAAAAGCAATTACAGTCCTGGTGGTCCTCAGTCAGCCACTATCCCTGTGATGTATGCGATTATCGTGGGTTGCAATTGGCAATCTACCTCTCTAATGTTCATGAAGTAGGTTGAATTGCGAACCACTAGGAATCAGTAGTTTGAGAAGTGGCCTATTAGTACATAGATTGGTTCGCAAATTACCACACTGGTCGCAAAAATACTGGTTGCAAATAGTGACCAGTATTTTGCAACCAGGTTGTAGTACATGTGCCCTTAGTGCGAATACTGTCCCCAGATCTGGAATGTGATCCTTCATGTGTAAGGTGTTTACCCCTAGTGAGAACTGCAGTTATTTTTGCCATGTGTGTAGAAAGGTTTGAGCAGTGGGGCAAGGAAAATTGACCACACAAATGTTGCAGATTAATGAAAATGTTTGGCATTCAGTGGCCAGTGAAGATTTTGCATCGTTTGAGGTTCTTGGCTCTAGCTTTAGACTACACAGATGCATGTTCACAATGAGTGTCCTAGCATATTACTGCCAGAAGATGGTGCTATAGCATAGGAAGTAGGTTTTGCATGCGTTTTTCCTGGTTGCACTGTTTAGTTCTTTATGCTATGACAGTAGTTTCACCACAGGAGAGTTGTAGCTTTCTACAAATGCATCAAAGTGCAGGCCCCCTGGTTAACTTTTTAATTAATGTAGCCAGATTACCAGTTCTTCCCAATTTATTAATGTTAAGCTTAACCACACCAGGCATGTTTTGTTATTGAGCCCATACTTACAATTATAGACCTTCATCTACAAGTATCTAAATCCAAAGAGCCAGATCCAGGCTAGATGTTTTAATTCGCCATTGACTATATTCATTAGTTCAATTAAGATTGCATTAAATCTATCTTATGTGGAAATCTTTGGGCCTGACTTTGGACAGTATGAAGCCACATTGACACTAGGGGTTTGCAAAAATCGAAATTATGAACAGATAACAAGAATTGACGCGTAATGCGTCTCCAGCACTTCGTGCTAAAAAATTACACTGGAGACGTGTTTTGCATTAAAAAAAAAATATATATAGATAGCAAAATAGCATTTATTGTTATGCCGGTGCATTGCCATTTTGAATACTGAAGCCTGCTCCTGCCTAGCTTAACCTCATGTTTCCCAACTTCCCAAGTCCATCCACGCCGTTCTTGCCTACACTCCCATTTTGTTCGATTATATTTTCACTTCTTTACTTTTTACTGATCCGTTGTTTTTAGTAGTCATGTTTTTGTTGATGGTTTTGTTTTTCTACCTACCTTTTTCCAGCTATGGCTGAGGCAGGCAGTGCTGTGTCCTCTCAGATTCCCCTGTGGTCGACAGCAGTGTGACTGGGTACTGCCCTGTCACATTTTTAGCGAGGTGGCAGTGCAATTTTTTTTTTTTTACACGCAACACCACCTCCTGCTCACGGTGGCAGGAGGGGACAGCCTGGCAAGGGCTACAGCCTGGCGGAGCTCAAGCCGCAGCGGAGGAGAGTGCTGTTCTACTGACTGTTGTCGACGGTATATACAGTTTTATTTCGTTCTAAAAGAGCTGTTAAAAAATGGGTCTTAGTCTAGTGTAGGCAACCTGAGTGGTCTCAGAAGAACCTGGAGATGATGGACTTAAATTAACGAAAGGGCAATCATGTAAAGCATGGTTCTTCAGAGTCTCTCCTGATAAATGCCAGATTTTTAAGATCACTGCATTTATCTAAATGGCAATATGCTAAAAATCTGACATGGATCCGGCCCTCCAGGACCAACTTTGCAGATCCCTGATGTAAAGTAACCATCCAACTGACATGTGGAATCATTGATTCCCAAATGATCACTCATACATAAAATATCAAATTTATTTGTGAAGACCCTCTCAGCCATCACATGAATCTTCCTCATTTGGTATTAAATAGTGCCAGTGACCTTTTCCATTTAACTATGTGTCTGATTCCCATGGAAACATTATAATATATGTAAGCAGATCAGTACTTTGACTCGTCACTCACAGCCCAGCATGGGAATTAAATGTAGTCTTCCTTTACTCATTTCAAGGTATACGGTTAAACCGAAGCTTGAATTAGTCTTTGTCACCTTTCACCACTCCTAACCTTGATTGACTCCTTGTCACACACACTGGTCCATTTAAGTTTATTTTCAGTGGCTGATGTAAGCCTTTCTACCGCAATGCCAATCTGTATTGATATCTATCTCTTCTGGAGCCTTATTTTAATTGTCAGCTTCCCCACATTTGAATGCTAGGGACTGGTCCTTCTGACTGGGGAAGCTGCACTGAATACTCGCTCCGAAATACACTGGCTGCCGGACATACTAGGTATTTTATTGCTAACCTGCTTAGTTCTGCCCACTGTTCCTTCTTCCCATGTCAAAAGGTCAGTAGTTCTTGATCCAGGTAGACCTCTGTTTCATCCAGAGAGTGTTTGGGCCATTTTTTCAATTGTCATTGTTGTTACTTGCTGTGTCTGAATTGCCTCCGCACTAAATTTAGGTCCAGTTATATGAAACCAACCCATTGCAGATGTTGTAAGTTAATATGTTGTTGCTGTCAGTTTATTAGTAGCTGGTGATGGTGGTGGGTGATGCTGATGCAGTTGCGACATGCTTCTGGCGGGCTCAGACAAAGCAGCACCGCCCTCTATGGAGGTTGAAGGATGCACTTCAGTTCTGCCATGGCCTTGAATTTGCAGTCGTCAATTTATAGGTCACCCGCTTTCATAGTGATTCAATTCTTGTCACTTAAGAGAGCTAATTCTTTTGTACTGTACTGTGGATCCAGTGTTGTGGCACAGATGAACTCTTGGCAGGACACTATCTTTTTGAAGCTTTGATTTGTATTCAAGTGCACTATTAAGCTTTTGACCAAATCCGCTGAATCCATGACATTCCAAAATGCCATTTAGGAATGTCATGGAATATGCGGTGCTTTTTATGTGGCCTAAGTATATAGCAGTCCCAAACTGGGGAAGAGGGCTTTCTTATTGTACCAAAGTTTGAAGAACTTGTTGAGGTGGACCTAGTTGGGCTGTGACTTTGGTAGGGTTGGTGGTTGCAGCAGGTTTTTGGGGTCTTGAAAAGATGGAAGCAGGCGGTGTTGGTGGACCTATATGATTCGGAGCAGGTTGCATAGAGGGGATCTGTATTTTTTCTTTGCCACTCTTCACGCTATCAATCACTGGCTCATTATAGTCGTCCCTATTTCAAAAGCTTTTAGGAACTTTTTTTGTCTTGTGCCCTTGGTGGGTCTCAGCTGGGTTCCAATGCATGTTAAGATCATCGGAAGGGTTCTTGGAGAAGATGGGGAAGTGTTCTTTCTTTTCCTTTCCGGAGATTGTGAGCTGATGTATCCAGTAGAACATCATTACACCAACATCTGCAGCTAGCTCTGCGTCCTGCTCTGTTACATGTCCAGAGGATCAGGTGTTGCAGAATGTGGTTCCTGTTGTTGGCTTTCATGTGAAGTCTGTTTGCTGCTGAGACAAATTGATTTCAGACTCTGCTCTCTATGGCTAAGGTTACTGCAGTGCTGAGAGACAGAGGCTTTGGGGCTGTTTTTTCAGGGGTGATCCTTCTCCCCCGAGCCTTTTCCTGCAAGAGGAGGATGCAGGCAGGTATGTTGTGTTTCTGGAAAAAGGATAAGAGCTTGATACTAGTGGCGGCAGTAGCAGCAAACTTTCTTCTCACTGGCCACTTTCTTGGTAGGAACCATCATCTTATTGTTCGTGTGAGCTGAAGCATTTGGAGAGTCCGCTGTCACTGGCAGTTAATTCACAGACTAGTCTGTCTCAGTATCTTTCAGCTATAGCAGAAGCAGGCAGTGCCACTGTGCTATCTCAGACCCCCCTGTGGTCGACTCATTATGTACCTCCAGGCAATAAAAAACATAAGCATGAAGTCAATGTAATTTATCATCCTCACAGATGCTTAAAGTTACCCGTGCTTAAATTATTTTTTGCTAGACATTAAACATGAAAAGCTAACTTGGTGTCCCTCCAGGGCTTATGATGAGGCCATGAGATCCCTATAGGAGCAAGGCAAAAATGGAGAAAATTAAATAATTGTTAGTGTCCATCCAGGGCCCCAGGGAGGCATTCAGATTGAATAAATTAATTCAGTAATTGCTGAGTTCCTTCCAGGGCCCATGGTTTCCCTATGGGAGGTAGGCAAAAATCTAATTAATTGAGAACTGTTTATTACAGGCTATTATATTCAGCTATAAGCACAAATAAAGATTCATAAAACTCAATGCTCCTAGCAAAAGTCTTTCAAATGTGGAATAAAACCAGAAAATAATCAATGGTTCCACAAAATGGTGGTTGCCAGTGCCACATGGTCAGCAAAGGAGGGGGCATGAAGAACACAGTCAAAATGGTCACCTATGACGCACGCAGGTACGTCGGCCACATGCCTAACAGAGGAGGAGGCTGCATGGAGCACAAAGACAAAGTATCCCATACACAGTATCTCTCCTCCCTTCCCCACCCCCTTCCAATAGCCAGCAAAGAAAGACATCTGGAAAACAAAGAACATGACTTTCCTATCCTGCCTGGATCTATCCATTCATCCTCTGGGCCCACCTATGGGACTGACTTTACCCACTACCAGTAAATCAGCGATGTCAGATTAGAAAATAACTTAAAAAATGTCCCAATGTCAAGCTCCTTAATGCAATATCAATTACCCCTCAAATGCTTTTTAAAATTGCATAAAAAACGCAGTTATCAACCATCTCGCACATGCAAACAAATGGTGGGCAAGCATGTGGGGGAAGAAGGTAGTTGCGAACAAAGGAAAATGTCTGGCTATTTAAATCTGGACTCCAGGAGTAACCCCAAACCTAGTTACCGAAACGCACATGCACACTACATTTTGCATGAATACAGGCCACCCATAAGCCCCTAAAACAAATCATATGGCACAGCAGCATTAAGAATGTGAAAATACGTTAAAGGTACTCCCCTTGCTTACTGTAGGACAGTCTAGTCTATAAACAATAGACAACACCACACTAAATAATTAAGAAATCTGTACTAGTCACAAAAAACAAGGAAATATTGAAAATGTATTTTATAACCAGAGTCCTCCACCATCCCAAACATTATCCCACAAAAATCTTATTCTCACATGGCCCCTACTTCAAACTCCTAGCCGTACAGTAGCCAACCAAATAAAGGAACAAAAAATAGTAATTTACATTAGGAATAAAGGATGTGCTTCAGTGTGAGATTTGGTCGACCGCATGCTAGTTTTGCACCTCCAGGGTGCTGTCGACCGAATCTTGCTGCAACATTTTCTATCTGTACTGAGTGATCATCCATTGCTGCATATCGTGACCGCTGCATCCTAAATCTGTTTCTCAAGGTCATAACCCTACACCATTATTGCATGGTCCTAAAACCATTTCATAGCAGATCAGTGTCTACGTGCCATGTAATGGCACCCGTTAAGTTACCCTCATACCGGGGGGCGTGGTTTGGCGCGCGGCAAGATGGCAGCACAGTAGTGCAGCTCTGCCGGCCGCCTCCGTAATTCTGCAGGTATCCTGAGAGGCTGAGGCCCGCCGCGAGCTACACACGGCAGCGGAGTGCGCTGAAGCGGAGAGCTATCCTCCGGTGCGGCCCTGAAGGCGGGGGATCGCGCTGCTGTGGACGCGGCTCCGGCCTAAGATGGCAATCGAACGGCGCTGATCGAGATCGAGTGCCCGGTGCTGCGCCCGTTGTCCCACTGCAGAGGCGGCGCGGGGATTCGTGGGCAGCGGCTGGAAACGATACCTGGCGAGAGGTGGAGCCTTGTCCATGGGCCGGCGCAGACGGATTGCTGTGACTGCCTGAGGCCCTACGCGCCGTGGACCTGGATTGCCGCGGGTGAGTGCCACGCAAGCGCCCGGCTTCACCTTGTACAAAAGGCCCCAGCATAAAACATGGCCGCCAGCTCCCTGTAGGAAGGAGACTCGGGAATTGGCACGCGACCCGGGGAGACTGCATTGTCATTACCCCGCCTGGCACATACTTGCTGAGAACTTTTAGCGCTCTTCCCCCTCTGCCTACCTCTGTGGTTTGCAATTGACTGGAACTGCGGAGCTGGTGTACTGGGGGCAGAGGTTTGATTTTCGAATGACGCACGGAGGAAAGTGTGGAGGCTAGAACAGAACCTTGTTGTCTGTATCTGCCGGCGAGAATCTTGACGCCCGAGTGGCGGTGGACTTACGGCCCTGGAATGCCTTGGCAGGTGCCGGTCTCCTGGGACTAAAGACTGCGCTCACGGCCCTGCTACTGTGGTCTCTGTGAGCAGGGAATGTTGCTCGCTCCAGTTGCTTAACGTGAGGTTGGGCGGTCGGCCTCATTTATTGATCTCTGAGACAGCGGGACACTGCAGAGTGGTGAAGCTGCCCGCACTCGTGGGAATCCTGGTGGCAGCGATAACCCCTGTGCGCTAGCTGCTGTGCACCCTATACCCTCAGTAGTTATGGGCAAGCCGGAAAAAAACCAACCACGGCTAAACTTTGATTTGCGTAAGAGTGGCAGACCCACACAAAATGCGGCATCGGACTCAGAGCTGGAATCGACTGCGCAGGCACCCACCGCACTTGAAAAGACGCTAGCGGCGATACAAGCCAGCCTGCAATCTATAGATGGCAAGATTGAGGCGCTGAATGGCCGCATGGACACTGTCGGCCAAGCTTGACAAGCAAGCAGCACGGCTGGGGGAGGCAGAGCAGCGGATATCAGATGCCGAAGACTGCCTACAGCAAGTTGCAACCAAGACCTCGGACATTGAAAAGATCCTAGCGCTCATTAGAAGTAAGAATGAGGACATCGAAGCGCGATCACGGCGCAATAATGTGCGCATTTTAGGGCTACCAGAATCCACGAATGTGGGGCGGCTGGAAGAATATGTTGAGGCTCTCTTTCAGGACATCTGCGGCCCAGAGAACCTATCCAATATGCTGGTAGTGGAACGGGCGCACAGGTCTCTTGCCCCCCGGCCTCCACCGGGAGCCCCCCCTAGGCCTATCATTGCACGCCTGCTCAACTTTAGAGATCGTGACACGGTACTACGCATAGCCCGTCAGAAGGGCACCGTACAACATCAAGGGAATACCCTTTCTTTTTACCCGGATTTTACAGCCCCGGTCCAGACTGCGAGGAAGGAATTTCAAGGGGTCAAGAAAATATTGCAGCAAGAACAAGTACCTTATGCCATGCTGTATCCCGCTCGTCTTCGGATTGGGGTGGACAATGCGGCAAAAATCTTCAATAATCCAAAACAGGCCATGGATTACGCCCAGTCGCTTCGGCGCAACAGGCAGACAGCTGCGCACACATCTGACATTGATGACTGACAATATGTGTCTCTGCTCTCCTTCTGTTCTGGGATAACAGGGCTGGGAGGACCTGCCAGATGCGGGTCTGGCTGTATAGTAGGGGATGTATCGATGTGCTGATGATGTATCCCAGTCCTCCATGTTCCTTGGCTGCATGATGCTGTTCACCCTGTTTACGTATTTTTCCTGACAGGTTTACTCTGTATTGGGATAGACATCCACGTTTGGGTTGTTGCGGCCCTGCCGCGGTGTTCTTCGTGACGCGCACAGTTGCTGGATATGTATTTACACATCCTCATATTGTTATATACTGGTATAAGGCAGACTCTGAGAACCTGCTGATGCGGCCTCTCTTACAGATGACTGTGAGCAGGTGGACTTGGCTTGAAATATGCGTCCGGCAAGCATTGGGAGGGTTTTGATCACTTAACCGCTCTGGTTGCACTCACGTTTTGCAATATCCAAATGTGGAAAGCGGACCGCGGGTGGGTCAGAGGCTTCACTCCATACACTTGCAGGCGGCCTCCTCCCTACTACACCGGGGAGAAGTAGGCGCCACTACGTTCCCCCCTATGGGAATACCCCATCAGGCTTCGAAGGGGCTGCCCTCTGTGTTTCTGTTGGGGTCCTTTCTGGGCAATGGGTATGTCTTTGGCATGATTGGGTTGCTGAAGGGGGAGGGGGATTATGTTTTGATAAGTTGCAGTTTGTTTCATGTGATTATATCGGTACCTCTTCTGTGCAAGAAATTCTCCTATTAAAGTGTATGCTCAGTTGGCGATTCCGCATTATGCTAGAATGTACACCTCCAGGCACCTATGGGTGAACAATACAGATGTTTGACATGGAATGTCCGTGGGTTGAATAACCCCAAAAAGATTCGTCAAGTGTTTGGGTATTTGGTTAGACACGGCGTACATGTGGCTCTCATGCAAGAGTAGCACCTTACCAAGGAGACCGAGGCCAGAATTGCACGAAAATGGGCAGGGTTCAAATTGGCGTCCTCCTATTCCTCTTATGCTAGAGGTGTCATTTTTCTGGTCAAGAGGGGCGTCCCTTTTCTTCCAATTAATACTCATATAGATGCGGAAGGCAGGTGCGCCATGTTTCATGGGAAACTTGGAAACACACTGGTTACGTTTGTTAATATGTATGGGCCTATTGTTGACGAACCAGAGGCATTTCAGCGCATGGTCGGAATACTTAGAGACTGGCCAGAGGTAGTCACACTGTGGGACGGAGACCTCAATACGCACCTGGACCCTGAGCTGGATAAATCATGCCCACAGGGTGCCCGTTCACCGAAAGTAGCCCGATGTGTGAACGATGCTATATTGGAATTCGGGTTGGTGGACATCTGGAGATTGCACAATAGGTCAGTGAAAGAAGGCACACACGCCACACCTGCGCACAATAGTTGGTCCAGATTGGACTACTGGCTTATTAGTGCTGAGATACTGGGTGGAACACGGAGGTTATCACGCTACCCCGCACACTCTCTGACCATAACCCAGTACAACTAACCTACACTGTCCCAGATACACGGCGCCGCCCCTTCACATGGCGTTTCAGATCCGAGGCGTTACTTGACCCCATTTACACTGACACCATAAGAACGGCCATAGAGCAATATTTTGAACTCAATGTCGGTACGGTCGCTAGTACGGCCACACTATGGGAGGCCTTCAAGGTCACAATCCGGGGTGTATGTAGGAGTACTACGGCCGGCATATTAAAGGACATTAGACACCAGCTAGCAAAACTTGAAACCACACTTGCCGGTCTGGAAGCGGCATATACAGCACACCCGGACCAAGAAACACTCCACCGTATTCACGAACTGATTCTTGAGTACGACACACTGGCGGAGTCTGAAATGCGCTATCTCTCTCGCAGGCATGTGACCAGGGCATATGGAGAGGGCGGGAGGCCAGGCAGAAACCTTGCTACAAAACTAAGGATACGTGCCGAGAAGACGCGCATTGACAAAATAACCGACACTCGGGGAGTAGAGCATTATGCAACACTGGAACAGGTGGAGCAATTCCGCGCCTTCTATGCTGAAATGTACCAATCGTGCGGGAATACGACCGAAGCCAATATAGCGGAATATTTGGCAGATATTGCGTGCGCGTGGCTCGCAGATGGCCATAGAGAATATCTATCCCAACCTATTGGACTATCCGATATCAAAGCGGCCATACGTGACCTTCCTAATGGAAAAGCACCAGGGCCAGACTGCCTTACAGCTGAGTTTTATAAGGAATTTGCGGACATCTTAGCACCGCACTTGTTAGCTGTATACGCGGAGGCCCACGAAGTGGGCATCTTGCCACCTTCCCTTCGGCAGGCACTGATCATAACGCTACTTAAAAAAGACAAACCTGCTGACCGCTGCGAATCGTATCGGCCGCTATCATTGATTAACTTAGACGCCAAAGTACTGGCAAAAATTCTGGCGGTGAGGCTACAACCCCTGATGCCTTTGCTGGTTCTCCCGGACCAATCCGGCTTTATTCCGGAGAGATCCACCTCACACAATCTTAGAACTATATTTGCGATGATGCACATTCTCGATCCAACCTTACATGCCGCGGCAGTCATGCTGGACGCTTCGAAAGCCTTCGATTCTATAGAATGGAGCTATATGTTCGTTATCCTACAGAGAATGGGATTCCCCCCGATGTACCTGGGCTGGGTGCGGCTGCTTTACAACGACCCGACGGCGCGGGTGAGGGTGGAGGGTCTGACGTCAGAGCCATTCTCGATAGGACGGGGTACCAGACAGGGGTGCCCCTTATCCCCCTTACTATTTGCGCTAGCACTTGAGCCCCTGGCTTGTGTGATACGTCAAAGACATCGGGAAACAGCCCTTAATTTTCTTCATCGCCCGGTAAGCATATCCCTCTATGCGGACGATATGGTCCTATTCGTGCGGGAGCCTGATCGTAACTTGGCGCCTCTGCTGAGAGAATACACTAGATTTGGCCTATTCTCCGGTCTAACTATTAACTGGGACAAATCTGTCATTATACCTCTGACAGCCATTACTTCCCCACCGCCAAGAGACTACCCTTTAGTGTGGACCTCAGATCCAGTTAAATACCTGGGGTCTGGATACATCGAGATCCGGCGCTTGTCCGGCAAGAAAACTATGGACGCGCTTGTGCCACCCTCGATCAGCAAATCGATCGATGGGCTACTCTACCGCTCTCCCTAGCTGATCGCATAGCCATTGTAAAGATGGTTGTCCTCCCGAGATTTTTATATCTTTTTTCTACGATTCCAATAACTCTGCCGCAGCACTTTTTTAAAACCCTGCGTACGGCTTTGCTCCGATTGATCTGGGGAGGCAAACAGGCGCGAGTGGGCTGGGCGACCCTGATACTTGACTACGCCCAGGGCGGGTTTGGTGCCCCGGACCTGTACACGTACTACCTGAGTGCTCAAGCGCAATATGCATTTTATTGGTTCAACCCACATGCTTACACTCCACATGTTGCCGTGGAGGATGGAGACGCCAATCCGACCCCCCTGTCGGGTATCATTACACATACATCTAGAAACACCCCGAAAGATGAAATTAATCCCATAGACGCCACTATTACAGCATGGCAAGACATTGGCAGGCTCACCTCCAAACTACCCATATACGCCCCGGCATTGCCCATTGCGCACCATGCCGCCATCTCGGTACTGCAGGAGAAGGGCCCGTTGAAGGCGCTGAGAGAAGCTGGTCTGGACGCCATGCAGGATCTATACCCGAATGGTAAACTCCTCACGGCGGCAGACCTTCAATACATTACTAACCCCACGCCCATTTTTACATTCACGATACACAGGCTTAGGCATGCTATAAAGTCGTATTATTCGAAATATCCAGACGAACCGTCTACTCTACAGTCTTTGCAAGTATTATTGACTACACCTACGCGGAAAAGTTGGTCACCAAGCTCTACAGAGCAATACGAGCCGACATCCCTAGAGCCCCAGACAAGAGTCTAGCCCGGTGGAATGACAAGCTTCCCAACCCCTAACGCTCTCAGAATGGGAAAGTGTATGTAACCTAACCAGCCAACTTACACCCAATGGCAACCTTCGTATTATACACTTTAAGTACATTCATCAATTGTATTACACGCCGTCTAAGCTATACAAGTATGGCCTCCGGGACTCTAGTCGTTGTACGCGCTGTCGCCATTTAGAGGCAGACTTTTGGCATTTGGCGTGGGAGTGTGAACGTGTTGCGGATTTCTGGGTGCAGGTTGTGCAACACCTACGCCAAATGACTGGGATAGAGTTACAATGTACGCCAGAAATGTGCTTGCTGGGTTTGCTGCCACAAGTGAAGGGCACTGTTGGTAAATTTACACGAGTATCACTGTTAATGGCCAAAAGGCGGGTTGCCATAACATGGGGAGGTAAACATGCACCGAAAGACACTCACTGGCTCAAAGACCTAGTATATTGTAAAGAAAGATTGGAGTTATATGCAGAGGAACTGCCGTCGACATCAAAACCCAGGGACATTTGGGAGCCATTGCGCCAATTTCTTCACCAGCGTGCCATAACTAATTCACCTATCCAAGATGCTTAATGGTATTCCAATGTGGAGGATGCACGGAAGATTACAGAGGACTCATTAACTTGCACTATGTAAAATGTTTACGTACTCTACCGATGGATCACGAGTTATGACAGTTGTTTGCAATGTTGCACTGTATTGCATGATACCTATATTGGTGAGCTTTGTCTTTGAAATGCAATAAACCAAGTTTAAAAAAAAAAAAAAAAGTTACCCTCATACCACCTACAGAGTCCTCACAGCCGCCCGGAAACCCCTATTGGTGAAAAATACTAGGCTTGGGAGAAATCTAATTTTGTTGGCTTAACTTCCGAAATTACACCTTTTGCCACTTTGAGTAATTACCAACCATTCGCTGTAAAAAAAATATATATATATTAAAGCAAACAAGAGCAACAGAATGCAAGCAGCTGTTGTTCAGGGGGCTTTGTTTAAATGTATCCTATTGCCAAAAATTGATCCAAAGGCACATTTTGTGCTGAAATATAGCGCAAAATGATGGATTTACATTTTGCGTAATTCTGCCTTATTTCACACTATTTTGCTTAGTTGCGCCAAAGCAAATTGCACAAACTTCACACACCCCTAACAAATACCATAGTCTAGGCATTCTTCATTTTGCAATTCTGTGTTAAAATTGTGACTTCTACAAATAAGTCCCCCATATATTTCTTTCACTCTAACAGAGTGGTTCTGCTGAAGGAATACTCTGCAGAAAACAGTATTTTCTCCTCTCCAATAGAAAAGCTTTGCAGACGGTAAGCTTGAATAAAGCTCTGCATGCATTTTCCAGCATATTTGGCTTAACTGAAGTGAAAACTGCTGTAATGCAATAAATAATTATCTTGCAATACGGAAACAAACGTTGCACAAGCAAAGGTAACCGTGGGATCTTTATGAAAGGTGAAGATCATGAACAGACCAAAATATCTCCTGAGAAAAGCTTGCAAATTTGTCAACCCCCATTTAATTGTCTGGTGGTAAGGTGATTTTTTTTTTCCCCATTCTGTGATGCTCATTGGAGCTATCCCAGAAGGCCCAGTTTGCCTGTCTAGAATTGGACCATATGGCCTGCAAGTCATTTGAGCATCAAATTGGTATTCAGACCACTGTTATGTTGCAAATCAGTTTTATTTTTATTCTAAAAAAAACAGAAGTAATTGTATTTGGTGTTTTTGCTTGTTTTACATCTTCAGTGGTGTGCCATCGTTTAGGGGTGGCAAAAATGTCCAACTTGGTAAGCAGAGGGCAGCCATTTTTCTCTGCTTCATCAAAACAAAGTGCAGAGTTGTCCCTTCATAAAGGCAGGGTTGTTTGATTTGAATGTATGATGATACAACGAGTACCATCACAACGCGGTATGTCACATCGCGGTCTTGACAACGCAAGTCGTTACATCGACTTGCGCTGGAGGGTGCTGGACTTAGGAATAGTGTGAATTACTATTCCAACTCCAGTCTACGTACAGTAGGGAAGGTGTTGGAATAGTAATTCACACTATTCCTTAGTCTAGAGCGCCCTCCAGTGCAAGTCGATGTAACGACTTGCGTTGTGAAAACCACGATGAAACCATACCGCGTTGTAATGGTTTCGTGGTAAAGAATGTTTCCCGTTTGATTTGCATTCGAGCTCTAGGCAAATCACTGATTTCCTATAAGGTATCGCTGTTTGTTCTGCTGTTTCTGCAGTGAGGGCAGCCCAGAGTGTGATGTTGGTGCAGTTAAGGTTGGTCTTAGTAATTCTACTTTACTAATTCTTGCTGTGATGTCACACAATATCCGTTAAGGCTGACCCTGCTGTCACGTTTCTGCAGGTAGTGACTCAGTCGGCGGTCTCCAGCCTTTTCTGTAATAAAAGCTGCTTATGTTCAATGAAAGTCATCCTAAGCCACAAATATTATCAGTGTTGTAATAGTGTAGGAAGCTGGCTCTGTATATACTATACCAAAGTGAGATATAGTGTGCACAGAGTCCAGTGGATCCCCAGAGGTAGGCAGAGGTAAAGTTAGATAGCACCTCACTCTCTATTTGTGGTAGTGTGGTCGAGCAGTAAGGCTTTATCAGAGGACAGTGTTAAGCATTTGTTGTACACACTCAGTCAGCAAATGAATTCACACACTCAGACTGAACTTCAGACCAATTGTTTTTGTATAAAAATATTCTTTTAGTCATTTTATTTCCTAGAACCAAGCAAGCCTGGCACAGGTAAGTGATAAGTACTTTGCAGTAAATGTACAGATTGTAACACAGTTTGGTTTGCAATTGTAAATGCACTTTGTTTTGACTTAGTATTGTTTTTGAGAAATGCAAGGCTTTGTACATACAGTACATATACTTCGTATAGGATTTTCAGTAAGATTACAGGTAAGTTACTTTTGAGATTACTTTTCTTACACAGTGTAGTACACCTGGATACTACACTGGGACATTTCCTGTAAACGGGTAAGTAAAATCTTTTTTGTTAGTACAATTTTAAAGAATTTCTTTAGGTTTTCAAACTCCACACTTAGAAACTTTTCCAAGAAAAACAGTCAATGTTATCCTATGGAGGAAAATAGTGTTATCAGTTTTGAGGTAAGTATTTGGTAGTGGGAGTTTAGGTTCTGGGGGTAGACTCAGGGGTCCCCCAGGGTCAGGGATGCACTCTTGTTACACCCTCAGCAGCACTAGGGCGGCCGGGTGCTGAGGCCCAATGTTATCCAATGGGGGATAGGGGGCCTCCGGTTGGTGGCTGCTGACGAGCAGGCCACTTGGTTGTGGGAGCAAACTTTAGCTCAGGGCAAATGGGGAAACAAAGTAGCACCAAAGGTGCACCCTCAGCGGCACTAGGGCGGCCGGGTGCAGGGTGCTGTTTCGACGTCGGGTGCCCTGTTTGCAATGGGGAACCTCCGGTTTGCAAAGGCACTGCAGGCTTGGGGACGAAGGTCTTCCGGGTGCGACCACCACTTCGAGAGGCATGTTGGGGGTTGGTTAGGCACTGTCGGTTTGGCCACCCAAGGCCATGGGGCGTCAGGTGCAGGGGTGTCTTTTAGGGTCAGATCTTCTTACCAGCCCCTGGTCGCGGTTGGGGGGACGTTCCGGATTTAGGCTGCAGGCGTCGGCTTGAGGCAAGTCAGGGGTTGCCGGATCTCGGGTCAGGATCGCCGGGGTGACCACCTCGTGGGGTTTGCCCACTCAAGCTCGGGCCATGGACGGCGGGTGCAGAGTGGTGCGGATTCGCGGTGTCCGGCCGGGGCCAGAGGTTGGAGATGAACAAATCCGGTGTTCACGGGAGACAGTCTTTGGGGTTGAAGACAGGCAGGTCTTCCGGGGTTTTTCGAGGTTGCTGGCTGCAGGACACACTGGGGTTTCGCAGGAGCAAGTTCGAGGTGGAGACAGGCCAGTAGGGCTGGGGCCAGGTCAGTGGGCGTCTTCCTCTTGTTAGCTTCAGCACGGCTGTTCGGTCCTTCTTCTTTTCTTGTAGTTTCTTCTGGTCTGAGGAAGCAAGGTTCAGGGGTGCCCCTAAATACTAGATTTAGGGGCGTTACAGGTAGGTAAAAGGTTGGGACCAATGGGTCCCTTCCCTGGGGTGGGTACACCCCCTATTATGCCATCCTCCAGTGGGAGGGGGCATAAGCCTTTCCTTGGTAGGCTGGGTCCCCCCATCTGCAAGATGGCAGGGACTCAGAGTTGTGCTTCACCTCGCCTCCCCCACCTGAGGGGTGGAGTTGGCAGAGGTGGGCACACCTCTCTTCCTCACTTGTTTTCCCCGCCGGTTCTCCCGCCCTAAGTGGGGGTCAGAACCAGTGGGGACCAGTTGTGGAAAGCCGCAAGTGGCCTGGAGAAGCTCACATACTCTTAATGGCAGCACTGCACTTACAATGTCTAAGAATGGACTTAGACACTGTAGGGGTACAGGGCTCATGCACCTGTACCCTCACCACTGGTATAGTGCACCCAGCTAGAGGGGTGACTGACCTATGCCTGGGCAGTGGGCTGTAGGCATGGCACACACCCCTGTGTGCCATTTCGACTCTTCACTTTGTTCTGCACCAAAACACGCAGCATGCAAGGCAGTGTGTGAGAGTGAAGGTACAGGACCTCTAAGGGTGGCACAATAAGTGCTGCAGCCCTTAAAGGCCTTCTCTGGTCACAGTGCCCTGGGTACCTGAGGTACCATTTACCAGGGGCTGACCTGTGGCCAGAGATGCCAATTGGGTTTAGGCTTCAATGAGGTTTCAGGGAAAGAACATAGGCCCTAGTTAGCAGGAGCCCAGGGCACACTCGGTCAAAGCACATAAGCAATTCAGCAAAACATGGGGGAAACCATGCAGAAAGAGGGCACTTTCTCACAAATAGTTACCACATCTGACATGATTGCATTAGTGGCCTTCCTATGCACATTTACCAGCAGTGATCACTTTAGAGCATCAGGCAGGGTTGTCAGCAGTAATGTAAAAAAAGGTTTTATCACTTTGTCAAATATCTTTGCATAGTTAATATATAACAGCCATAGGTGCGATGCTCATGGCACAAAGGTAATCATAATAAGCCACTCGTCATATCATTTATCACTCGAATATCCGATTTAAAAAATATTTTGAAAAGTCAATCATTTTTCTCCAAACATCTAGCTATGAATTCTAAAAATACACGTTTCGTCTCAAATACACACTTTTTAAGTTTGGTATAAATATATTAATTCAGCTGAGCAAAAGGTTATAATTTAGTAGGCTGGGCTGCACACAGGAGAGCTTCTCACAGGCAGCTGGAGAGTTACCAGGATCTCATGAGCTACTCGTTGGAGAAGCGTGCTCTAAGTGTCTGCAGATACTGGAACACCAATGTGATGTGATTGCAGGTGGTGGTCTTCTCTGTGATACCATTACATGTTCTGAAGCTCTGTGTGTTACGCCTCTGCAGCAAGTGAAGCTCTGTGTAACGTTACTGAGGAAAGTGTAACCCCCAATGAGAAGTTCAGTGTGATGTCACTGCACGAAGAGATGCTCTTAGTGTTGCATCACTGCAGCAAATGAAGCTCTCAGTATGCCATGTAGCCTGAAGCAAAGCAATTCTTTCCTAATGCTGAGAATCTTTATGCAGCTTCTGGCTTCCTGTTACTGTAGGAAGTATCTGACTGCCAAATAGCTGGGGCTGTGGATTTGCTGGCTCCTATGACTCTGAAGCAGTTTCAGCAACAGAGAAAATTAGCAACCGGATTCAGAGCCCAAGTTACAGCTAAGAAAGTCTTACTGAAAGCTTAGAGAGAAGATGTTAGCACGAAGAATGCATCTGGAAATGTGACGAGTAAAGCATCCCAATTTTCATTCAAATAAAAATCTATGATACCGTGGTTTGTACTAGTCTGATCTCCCAGAAGCATTCTTTCGATCCTCCGGGGTATGGACTCGCCCCATGGAGTGAAGAATCCCATTTCAATGTTGTTGTTCATCCATGTCTCCAGTATTAAAGTTTCCATAAAGACCTTCACTCTGGTTTGGGTCCTGGGATCTAAAGAAAGCATTCTTCTGGATGCTTCCAAAACAGCACGGATTGAGGTGGTAGGTACCACCAAGCATCTGTAAAGATGGGTAACCATGGAGCTGGGACAGCACCATTAATCAACAAGGTCCCTTGCCTTGCACCACATTCACCTGATACTTAACAATGCCACCTTGATGGATCTACTGACGAAACAGTTGTGACAGGTGACTGTGCTGTCTTGGTTTCATTCCTTTATTAAGAATTAAACTACGCTTCTCCTCTCATTAATGACTCCTGTGGCTATTTGTTCCCCAGCACTACTCATCATAAAGGATTTAATTACAACATTCATCCTCTCACTCTATTTACTCTTCAGGCTTTTGTTCTATCCAAAAGTAGATGATGCCATATCCTGCTCTGGTCATCATAGTTCGAAGGATGTTCTTAAGAATGTGTACGCATTGTCTAGTGAGGGTAGATAACTGGTTTGCTTTAATTTAATATGGATAAGACTGTGTAATCAGTGCTGCAGGAGCTGGCAAGGTAAGTGCCAAGGCTTTATTCAACATCAACTTCATCCACGACTGGCAGCGACCGGTCGGCTCAGATCCTAGAAGAAACTAACAGCTGGACTCTTCGCCTACCATTCCCTGCCAGCAAAGGCCTTATAATTACAATACAAGTTTGAATAACAACAATAACTAACATATACATGCCGTAGTGTGGCTTGGCCCGCGAGCACACCGACGCAGGACATGCCGCAAGTTATCTGCTAATCACCCTACACTACATCACCTTCCCCCTCAAAAATAAAAATATAATAATGTCAAAGAAAGGGGAATAAAGTAAACCCGATGAGATGGACGGAGTGCTGAAACCTTTCGGACACTCACCCCCCCTCCCCCCCGACACAGATCTGGGTTGAATCCATCATCGTTTTTTAGCTCACTTCGCCACCCCAGTTCAGGCCGAGCTATATGCAAATCAGTCTTGACCCTGTGCCTCATGGGTACAGTCCAACCGGAACTGCCAAGCCAGGTCTTCCCTGAACTGGAAACTAGCATCCTGGGACCGGTTTCGGGGTAACACCCCTCATCAGCCAGGCTAGCTTGAATCCAATGGCAAAGTGAGAAAGGGACCCACGTCTGGGCATACCCTGCCAACTTAGGGCGAACAAAGTAAACACAAGGAGATGATGGACGGAGCGCTGAAACTTTTCAGACACTCGCCCCCAGTCACAGATCTGAGTTGAATCCATCATCGTTCTTTAGCTCACTTCGCCACCCCAGTTCAGACTCCGCTATATGCAAATCAGTCTTGACCCTGTGCCTCATGGGTACAGTCTAGTTGTTCCCATGAGGCACAGGGCCAAGACTGATTTGCATATGGCTGGGTGTGAACTGGGGTGGTGAAGTGAGCTAAAGAACGATGATGGATTCAACCCAGATCTAATAGTGACTGGGGGTGAGTGTCTGAAAAGTTTCAGTGCTCTGTCCATCATCTTTGTGTTTGCAAAGAAAGGGAAATGACCGAAAACAAAAAGGAAGGAACAACATTATTGCATCACATAGTCCTTAAATTTGCCAGGTTTCTTAACCTCATGAGACCTCCAGTATGTCCCCTTCCCACCCCCCCCTCCCCATTTGTTTATTTCATCTGCATACAACGCAAGGCACCCAACCGCACACCACCAACCATATTTACATTAGAGTGGAAGTACAAGTTTACAAAATTTTAAATAGTTCAGTGTCGAGTCGCACCCATTGTTTGGTCATCCAGCACTGAGCAGGGGATATTAGTCGGATGTCAGCCATGCACTATTTGGATTGCCTTGGGTGGGGCTTCGCCTTATCCCCTTCCATATCTATACCATAATAGTTCTTCAAGTGACCCCATATTTTATGGAACCTCTGAGGGCACCAACGGATCCTATATGTAACCACCTCAGCCGCCGTATAGAGATCCATGCCTGTTATCCATTCCCTGAGAGTTGGCTGTGTTGGGGGCCCCCCAGTATTTGCCCACAACTCTTTTGCCACAATAAGGCCCAAATTACTAAATAGAAGTTTGCTTGGGGGCTATCTACTTCTGTAGGTATACCTAAGAGAACGTATTTGGGGTCTAAGGGCATAACTTCTCACTGGACTTAACTCTTATAGTATCGCTGACCAGTAGGTTTGTATCCTGGGGGCAGCCCCATAATATATGGAAAAATGACCCCCTCCCTGCCCCGCATCTTAGACAGCAGGGGGACTCTGCTCTGCCAAAACTATGTAGGCGGGCCCTGACGTAGTATGTCCTTTGAAGGATCTTGAATTGGACCAGTCGTTATCTGGATTTAATTGCGACGTCCATAGGGTGCATCAAGGCCGCCTCCCAATCCGTGTCATCCAAGTTGCCCACTTCGGTCTCCCATCTGTTTCCCAATTGATGTAGTCGATCATTCATGTTATTAATTGTCTTGTATGTCCGGGAGACTGCTTTTGCCTCCAGGTCTCTTTGTAGCAGTTATGTGGATTTGCCCCCCCCCCTCTTAGGGACCACCCAAAGGTGCAGAGCCACCCTTCGTCCTCGGGTCCAGAAACAAAGTGAGACCAACACTGGAGCACCGAGAGAGAGGATATTTATTATAGTCTCATGAGAGAGAGAGAGAGAGTCAGCAGCAGACACCCGTAGCTATCTGAGGAGGCAATCTGAACACAGCAGAGCCTTCATAGTTCTTATAACCTTAACCCCCCCCCCCCCCCCCTTCCCTCTGCGCACGAGCTGACAAAGTCAGGAGAGGTGTACGTGAAAAAACATTTCAGCAGTTGTTCCATGTGACGGTTGAATGATCGCCACAGGCATACGGAGAAGAACGTAGCTTTCTGCAAAATCTAAGAAACTTCTCGTTTCGGGAAGTCACATAGGAGTCAGATGACTCGTGAGGCACAGAAAGGGCAAACAGGGGCGAACATTCCTAAACACAAGCTGTTGTATGCAGAGACAAGATGGGGAAAAGAGTACAAAATGGCTGAGCGAGTGTCAAGGTAAAGAATACATTTTCCACAGTTGCCCTCTAAATGTGTAAACTCTGGAATGTTTGCTGTATCTATGCTTTCCACCCTCCATGCATGTGTATGTTGTAGGTATTGAAAATATTGTGGTGAGCTGGTATTCACGTTGGAGAGTATTAAATGAAACGAGGGCCCCGTCTTCTAGGAGATCACCTAGTGTGGAAATCCCAATTGCATCCCATGTGCTGTACCCCTTCAGTTTCCCGATTTTCTTTAAGACTCATTCCAACCCACAGGGGAGTTGCTTGGGTAAGTTTCATGTCCCATTCCGTGCTCTTCCCTGCCCTCTTCCTCGCTTCAACCACAACCCAATGGCTCCAGTGTGAGGGCAAAGGGGACAGGGGGCAACCCTGTCTCGTACCTCTCCTAATTGGTAAATCCCCATTTACCCTGGGTCTGGGTCTCTGTAAAGCAGTTCAATCCAGGCCTTAATTGTTCTTTGCTATCACCAGCCAATTATGAAGCCTGCGTAAATTCAATCTAGTTGATCGCTTTGGTATAAAGCCTGATTGGTCCATGTGAATCAGTGGGGTTGTTGCCGCTAATAATCATGTGGCGAGAATCGTGGCCAGAACTTTGGTCTCAATGTTTAGAAGCGAGATTGGGCAATATGAACTGCATTTTGTGGCAGGCTTCCCTGGTTTGTGGATCTCCACTGTAGTGGCGTGTCAGAGGTCAGGTGGAAGGACTCCCTCATCCCACGCCTCTATGAACATGTTAAGTAAGTTTGTATCTAGAGTCCCGGGGTTTCTTTTAAAGCATTACGCTGGTATTTCATTAGGGCCCAGTGTCTTCCCTGTTCTAAGTTTGCCAATGGCAGCCACTACCTCAGAAAGAGAGACCCCTCTTCTTCCAATGCCAGACAGTCCCAATTGCTAATCTTGGAACCGTTACCTCTGCCAAATATTCCCATATCTGCTCTGGGCCAGCCAACAGACGGACCTTATAGAAGTCTGCATAATACCACGCAAACTCATCGGCACCCTCCCGAGAGGTGAAGTATTTCTCATTCTTTTCTCCATCTATAACATGGACCCAACGCGCCTCTGCCCCCCTCGCCCCCAACCATGCCAGCAGTTGACCTGCTTTATCACCTTCATCATACAGATGATGCTGCGTGGCGAGCATCGGAGTCCTTGCAGCATTGTGGGCCAGAGAGCGATATTCCATACGTAGGATTGCTATCTGTCGTAGGACGGATGGATCCGTCACCGCCCCTGGTCATCCCTCTAGTTGCAGTTGTCTCAGTTCCATCGATTCGATATCTCTCTATTCTTTCTTTCGTTTATGTGCCGTATCCCGCAACATTGCCTTGTGCGCCTCCCATAGTGTGACTGCCGATGCCACTGAGTCCTTGTTCTCTGTAAAGTATAGTTCTGTATATAGTCTAAGTTCGCTGGAGAATAGTTCGTCCCTTAGTTCCCATGCATTCAACTTCCATCCCGTTCCCGTCTCTTGAGGATGCTCTCCAATCCTCAGCCAGACGGGCGAATGATCTGAGAGTCCTCTAGCCAGGTATTCTACCTTCTCGATCACCCTCACCTCCCCGGCGGGTGCAAAAATATAATCAAGCCTGGAGAACACTCTATGGGTACACGAGAAGTAGGAGTATCTGCGATCCTTGAGGTGGCAGCGGCGCCATAGATCTGATCATCCCAGGGTTCTCACGAACTCTGCTAGGGGTGTCTCTCTCAGGGTGGGGCCTGAATGGTCCATTGTTTAATCAATCAAGTCATTAAAATCTCCCCTTAGTATGTGAATTGCCAGAGCCTGTCTCCAGTAGTATCTCGATGATTGCTACAATAGGTTCTGTCGGGTATAACAATTGCTTTGTGTTACAAGAGAGCTGATCACTTTAGTACCTTCAAAGTTCAGAAATAATTAGATTACCCTGATCATTCTGGGACACACCAAACACAGTAAATAGGTTTAAGACTTTATATATCCATTGATTGCTGCATGGAATATAAGGCTGTTGTACATTGTTTTTAAAGGACAAAAAATAATAACAAAGTAACACAACATATAATGTGGCAGTTCAACGTGTGTGTGTGTGTGTGTGTGTGTGTGTTTGTGTATATATATAACGCCTAACTGTTACCAAAATCAAAGAATAATAACAGACGTTGCTGAAACTATCCGTCCAATCGTATACGTTTCAACTAAACCCTGTTATTATTCACAACGATTTCAAGGGTGTAGTGGCTCCTGACGTGACATTATTGAGCATCAACGTTTCGACCCAGGATGTATGTTATTGGAGAAAAATCACAGGGGTCTTCCTCAGGACTGTGTGGTGTCCTGTCAACGGCCTAAGTGGGTACAAGAATGGGCGCACGCCAGAAAGGTGTGTCATTGGAATGGTGGTTGATAAGGAGGAACCAATAATTGAACTCACCGTGGCTGATAGAAGCAAGCGATTGAGTTAATTCTGGTTGTCGAGGAATCATGAAGGTCAAAGCTGCGTAAAGTCGTGTCCTGAAAGGTGAGTAAATCGTGAGGATTACAACTGGGCTAATCAAGTCTGATTAGTGTCCAGGTTATCGACTAATACAACTCCGAATTATTGAAAGAAAAGAAGACAAGCGGGACTGACCCTGGAGTGTTCCAGAAGGGGAACACTATTCTTTGTGGGGTTCGCTTGGTTAGCCGTTTTCGAGTTGGAAAGTTATCTGTGTTAAATATAGTGCAATCAGTAATTGAAACTATACAAAATTCGTGAATCATTTATTCGAGTTCAGGCGGCCTTTAAGAAAACTCACCCTTGTCAATTTCAGTGCAGTCCTGGCTCTTATTGCCGAGTGACCTGAAAAAAGGAATAAAATGGGACTTAAATTAATAAGATGATCCAAAAACCGCTCATTTTGGTGGAATTGGCGGGGAATCAGGACAATTCTGTCCATGGCTCAGCTTGTCACCAGGTGGCAGCTAATGCAGCGAACGCTGCTCTGCGATTGAAGACCGCGCGCAGACAGCCGGCTCCTTAAGCCAGGAAGGACGGCCGCTGCGTCAGCGTGCACGTACAGTTGGTATGCCTGGAATGCGTGACTCCTCACGTTTCATGGCGTTACTCGGAGGTGTGGAGATGAGATACAGCATTGAAATCACCCCCAATGTGTATAGGTGCCCTACAGTTTAGTTTGCTTTTCTCTTCCTGAGGTTATTCGTAACATGTTTTAGTGTGACAGTCCTCATTCTGCTACTCAGTCTCTTGTTCTCACACAGTTCACAATCCCTGCGGTTACCTTCATCTGGCAGTTGTAGTCCAGGTGGGTGCGGACAGACTTATGCAAGAATCAGCCCTGCTCTGTGCCTAATAGTACAGACTAGAGGTCCAACTGCCATCCTAAATAGTATCTGGGCAAACTGGTGCACCCCAGTGATGTTCCCTGGAAATGGCACTTTGCTGTGACATCACACAGTTTCCCAGGCTATGGGATCAGCATTCAGTAGTAAAATCCAGCTAATGAAGTGCTCCGCAGCCCATCCATTAGAGCATAGCAAACAGGTAGGGAAGACCATTTCAGGGAGTCAAAGGCCTTTTCAGGGTCAGTAAAAATCACTGCCACTGCTGAGAGCTGGAGATTCATCTTGTGCATCAAAGTAGATATAGCACAGACATTATGTAGATCACTCAAGGATCAAACCTACTTCATCATAAGGATGCAGCGCAGCATAAGTAGATGTCTGGTTGTGATAAGCTTAGCTAAAGTTCTGATGTCGACATAAATGTCAACAGTCTCTGAAAATGCATATTGGGCGGCTTCCTTCCCGATTTCAGTAACACAATTATTGCCTTTTTTAACGTCTAGGGAAGGGACAGCCTCTGTCTGCGCCTTTTCAAACATGACTAAAAGTTGAGGTGCCAGAATACCACGTTTAGTGTGGCCGCAGATGTTTGCCATCTTGAAAATGCCCAAAGTGGGTAGGGTTGGCCCGGGAACGTTTACCCCATTGGTTGGAGCATGCCCAGGAGTCCTACCTGCCCAGTAGCTCATGCAGTTATAAACGTGGCCTCTCCAGGCACCCACTTCAGATCACTCCTGGGCCTGAGGAAGAATAGAAGAGGACAAGATCTGCTGCATGTGACCTCAGCAGAGCCCTTAAGGACTGGACCTGCTCCTTCTACCCAGGACAAAGGAGTGAACTCCAAGAGTCATAAATAAGGCTGGCCTGTTAAAGCTACAGGGATATACACCAGATACAAGAGGCCTTTTCCTTCAACTGGCCAGTGGCAATCAGATCTTCAGGCTACAAGAAGCTTCAGCATCTCTTCCTGTCAAGTACAGCGTCTTCACTGCATTCTCTGCACTGTGGGCCTTCCTTCTTGGTGAGCTGCTCGAGGTCCTTTTGCTACTCCTGTGCCTTCAGCCTGTGGGTCCTCTTGAGTATCTTCTACTGCTCCGGTGGGCTCCCCTGCTTGCTTGGGGCCTGCTCCAACTCTCCTGCTCTTTATGAGTCTCTTGGACCTTGCTGGTCCCAACTTTGCCCCTTCTTTGCTCTCCACACCAGTTGCAGCTGCCAAGGCTTGTTGGTGCTCCTGCTGGACACCGACCCCATGGTTCTCGACTTCCATTGTGGGACAGCTTGGAACGGCTCCTGGTCTTCCTCAGCTTCGCTTGGTCCTCACAGCTGCGGTGACAAGGTCACCGTCATCACTTCTGAACCGTCCGACATTGTGGGCATTGCTTTTCCGTGCCTTCTGTTCACCTCTGAGTGGCATAGACTCTGTCCCCTCTGCTTACAGGTTCTCCTCTTCAAGAATCCACCCTTGGATTCCACCGGACTCTTGCACATTTTTCTCCAGCGGCATCTTTTCTGAAGTCCTCCATTGTGGTCTACGGCAGAACCCGGCGTCACTTCGCACTTATGCCGCTGGCTTCCGTGGTGTAGGTATCCTGGTTCATGGGGTATCCTCGTGTGGGGTGACTCGCCAACCTTCTGTCTTCCCCAGGGTTTCTTCAGGGTCCACTGGAAAGGGTCCTTCTTGAAAACTGCAACCGCGACTTCCCTGTTGACTTATTGTGTACACATGGCTGTGTTTCCACTGTGCACAACCTCCATGGGTTTCCTGGGTACTTACCTTGGGTGGTTCCTTGTGTCCCCGGCTCCTCTGAGTCTCCTGGTCCAAGTCGCGACATAGGTCGCAGTTCGCATTCCGCTTTCTTAATATATGGTTTGCTCTCCCCCTGTACACCATTGTATTTTATGCCATTTACTTTATTGCAATTGAAGTATTATTGTGTATTTGTGTTTATATCTCCAGGTAGGAGATATACCAATGTCTTAGTGAGTCTTGTGTAATAAAAAGAATCGGATCCGGGGGCTGGAGATTAATACATCAAAGACCAAATATATGGTCTTCAACCCTGCCAACAAGTCTCGCTCCAACCCATCTTTACACGGTACACCACTGGAAAGAGTGCCGGTCTTTGATTACCTGGGTGTTACTCTTACAGAGCTTCTGGAATGGGGGCCCCAGATGACCAAGGCAAGCCATAAGCTAGTGCAGACAGTGGGAGGGCTTATGAAACTTTATAGAACCTCTACATTTAAACCTGCAGGGCCAGTGGTTGAAATCTACAAAACCCAAGCTAGGGGTGCTACAATGTATGGGGCGGAATTGTGGGGTCATTGCTCTACTATCAGCTTGAACAAAGTTGAGAACAATTTTGAGACAGTTGTTAGGTCTTCCCCCACCCCCAGCACACCCCTCATTCCCCTACGCTAGGACTTGGGCATTAGGCCTATTTGTGAAGAGATGGCCCTTAGACCCCTAACCTACTGGCGGCTATGGGTGACCCCGAAACTGGCCACATATCGAGCTGAGCTTAAAGAGATATTGAACAACCCGGGCTCTGCAAAGTTACCCTGGTTCAAACATATTAGGGTTCTTTGTAGTAACCTGGGAAAAGCAGAATTTTGGAAATCGCCAGAAGAATCATGCCCATCAACTTCACAGCTGGAACTGATAAGATCTTATAGAACGCATAAAGTATCAGTCATCCAAAGTTCGTCCTGTGGCCGTTTGACGGCCGATTTTATCCAAATTAAAGACGATTATACAATGGAGTCCTCATCCAACCTAGTTTGGCTAGAAAACTGTATATGCAGTTTAGAATGGGAATTCGGCCGCTTCGCGGTTTTACTAATAAATGGTCCAAATTTGATTCTGATGGATGCCCTGCCTGCAGTCACAAGGAGGAGACAGACTTGCATGTCCCCTTCTTCTGCCCCGCCTACAGATCAATACGCCAGCGCTGGCTTATCCAACTATGCAAGAATCTAGGTTTTACACAATGGGCTGTGGCATACAGAGTTCTAAAATATGATACCCACGCCCCCAGTGTTTGCTGTTTTCCGCTTTTTAAATTCCATGTGGCACGCTCGGCGGACCTTCTTAAACTAGTAATTATGTCTCTATTATTTTGCACATATTTTTACTGTTTTAACTTGGGTTAGTTGCCCAATTTTATTTGTTTTAATTGTTAATGGACTTTTCTTGCACCTGCACTTTGATAACGAATCATGTCTGGGTTGGTGGAGAATTCAAACATGTATTTCAAATCAGGTTCATTCGTCTTCAAATCTACAGTTTTCTTTCTATACATTGGTATACGTAGTAGTTCTATGATGGTGTACTATCCATGATTTAAATGTATATATTGTCTTTTTATATTGCTATGAACTGTACTTTTATAGTCCTCGAGGCCGATATAAAGTTATTGAATGAATGAATAAATAGGAGTATTTTTATGTAAACACTGTGGTTCTTTTTTGTTTAACCTACACTACATGATTAACCTGGTAAAACAAGCTGCTTAAGACTCCTTCAAGATCAGCCTGAAGGCTGCTCTCCACAGCTTCCACTTAGAGCTTTCTATGGTTGTCTAAGACCACTAATATCCCCATAAGGGCTGTCTGGATTAGTGCAAGGTGCTTCACTTAAATAAGTGTGCACCATTTACAAAGACAGCCTCCTACAGCAATTTTTCCACACATAGTTCCATCTTGCCAATTCATCGGACTTTGCAACACCCACTATTCTCAAGTTGTTCCAACACGACTTAGAATTCAAGTCTTCGTTCTTATATCTGACCGTAGCAAGAACCTTTTCCATTTAGAGTAGCCTTGCATTCTGGGGGCTGGCATCATCTTCGACAGAGATCTGGTGTTCATCCATATCAAGCAGAATGACCTGCCTGTCCAGCTGCTCCTTCATGTGATCAATGCGAGTGGTCGGTGCACCAGTCTTACCATCTTTGGAGAGCGCAGGCTCTGCACAATGTCTAGAACATGTTTTGTTTTTGTAATTTTATTATTACATCCACTTCGTCCATAGCAATCGCCGATTCCGGTTGCTCTTCCAGTCGCTGATCGCAAAAGACAGTTTTGTTAGCTTCTGAGCTGCAATATTGTGAGGCTGTTCTGTTTATGAAGCCAAGCAGTGCAGATAATCACTGATAGTATCTCTAGCCGCACTATGATGGTACAAAATAATGTGGACGTTGGCTGTGCTGGGGGTAGCTTCACCCTACCAAGGTGGAAGACAGAGCAATTTGTAGTGGGGCAAGCGGCAGCAGCTGACATGCAGCCTGTCTTCGGACACCCAGCACAGCAGAGACCAGTGTTACAGAAGTGTCACCACGTAAGAAATCATAGACCTCTTTAAAGCCTTCGGGGTTGCCTTCCACCCAGTGCGAGCATCCACAACCAGCACAAAGGGGGGAGGGCTGGCCAGCACACTGCTCCTAAGGAGCAGTGTATCACCAGGTGGAAGAGGCCAACAAAGCCAGTACTGCCACATACATTTGAATCGTCCTACCAGGCCTTCATCCACCAGGAAAGTCAAGAAGTCCTCCCACTAGAAGTATGTATTGGAGGTGATTAGGCTGTCCCCAGAGGGAGCACTCTCATCTGGGAATGTTGTCCCTCCTAAGGGCCCGGGTCAACAGTGGGTACAACGACCACTGGGTGGGAAACCAGACGATCAGGTGTGTCATAAGAACTTCAGGAACTTCTGCTATTTAAGATTTACTGCAAGATCTCCCCACCTCCCCTTATTTTATCTTTTGAAACTCACCATGCTGAATTTACGCGCTCATTGGCTTTGCATTCATGATAGACTACATAAGAGTATCTCAAAAGCACTTCTTAATTCATTTTTAGGTCCCGCAGACCTGCGCTCTGCGAGGCTTTTTGTAATAGAGGAGATTTCAGAAGTGGGCTTGAAGCCCCGCCCCTATTTTTCATTGGCTGGCGTCATCCTTTTTGTTAAACGCTGGCCTCCGATTGAAAATGAGGCTTCGTTGTTACCGCCCTGTCTCCTTTTGGGACGGCCCATCCGGACTGGATGTTTTGCTTGCGGCGTTACACTGTCTCCTTAATTAGTCAGTAGGCACTATTTTTTTTTTTTTCACAATGGTGACAGCTTGTTTACAGACCCCAGGCGGCGCTGGGTCCTCCTGTCGCCATCTCCCTCGGGCACCGCCGGGGCCGTCCAACGTGTCAATAACGCAACTGGTGCTCATATAAAGCACTCCGATACCTTCAGGTGTAGTTCGCTCTATATAAAACCAGTTTCTCGCTTACCCGCTGCTGCTCATTCCCTTTATAAATATCATTAATGTGCTCCGTGCGCGAGCAGTATCCGTCCGTCTTACCTTTTGCTCCCTCCTCTCTCCCTTTCAGCATGCTCCGCAGTATGCCATTATTTGCACTTCTAGTCAAGTGTGCCCCTTGCCTTTGCACTCAATGGCTGAGAGCTATTCCCCAAGAGTCCTGTGTGGGCCCCCAAACTTAAGCACAGCTGTGAACACACGGGGAAAGGAGATACCGTGACGCGGCTTCCTGGGGCGATGCTGCGGCTCATGATTACGCGGTCAGCAAAAGCAAAGCCGGAAACGCACTCCACTGTTTGTTTGTTTCAGATTACAGTCCATGTTTTGCTGCTTCTCACCAGTAGGGTAAGGAGAGACCTGGGTAGGAAGCTCAGTGTGCGAGTGCACCTACTGCTGAGAGCTGCGGCAGACTCAGCCAGCCGCTCATCAATCCGTGGTATAAAAACACGGAAAGAGTGCCGCGGAGCTGGGAAGCGCCTCGCGCAGAACACTATTTAATGCAGGCGTCTAAATCAAAGTATGGGAATTTCCGCAAGCAGGCTGCCGACTGACAAACCTACAAAATATGCTTAAGTGGAAACAGTAACTTTTGAGAGAAACAGCACGACCGCCATCAGATGCATATCGCAGTCTGCCCTTAAGGCGAGGCTGAGCTCCCGGACAGTCCTTTCTCTCTTGCCTCTTAAAACAAGCATTTGCAATGCAATAGGTCTCGCATTTACGCGAGTTTAAGCTATTGGCATTGTCAATGACCATGCCTTTTATTTATGTTTTAAAAACGAAAACAAAAATAAAAGGCATTGTTATTTGCAATATCAATAGCTCAAACTCGCGTAAATGCGAGACCTATTGCATTGCAAATGCTTGTTAAATTCAGCAAATATTGGAAAGACAGGAAAACATATGGTTTTACACAAGTGTAAAAATTAGGACATTTCGATATCTTAATTATGATAATCCTATAGGACCTTTGGTATCGCCATGAACTGCTATTCTGCTGTTACTCCATGTAGTTACTTATTTTGGAGTGTTTTAGTGTGTGCGTGTAACATTTTTATTTCTCAGTGCCTGATGACGAATGCACAACGAGTTTGGAGATAAGAAAATAGGCGAGCAGGAGAATGTGGCTGACCAGGTAGAGTGCGTGGCCCTAGCAGATGTCTTCAATCACAGCCCCTCATACCGGAGTATGAAACCTGCTTTTCACCCTCTAGTAGTAAACCAGCAGGCCAGTATTCCCCGTGCCCTTCGTTGGCACGTGCCCTCGCAGTAGAGCTCTCCCCCTTCCTTGCCTCCTTGGCACGGTCCTGCTTGTGTGGAGCTGCCCGTCTGAGGAGCGCTGCCGTTGTCCGTCCTTTGTGTTGACTACCGCCGGCCGCCTGCTTTCGTTTCTCTGCCGCCGCCTCCTTTCGTTTCACTCCCGCCTGCTGGACTCTGCCGCCGGCCGCCTGCTGGACTCGGCCGCCTGCTTTCGTTTCTCTGCCGCCGCTCACTTTCGTTTCCATGCCGGCGGCTTGTTTCGTTTCTTCTCATGCTTGGCCTCTGTTCATTAGGTCTGGCCTGACAACGCATTCTTTTATTATCAAGAGAAAAGGAGCTCTAAGAAGGGGGACGGAGCAAGGAGGCTTAGACTTCGCTCACTTGCTGAGCATCTTAAACAGCGTTTGATTGGGCGGAAGGTGTGTGCTTCCACTGGAAAAAGGCCTCTGTTGCCCTTTGAGGAATTTTATGCTCCGTACAGTAAGCCTGAATTGGGTACAGTGATAAGCCACTGATGTCATATGCCTGAGTGGTTAATTCGGAAACGATGTACCAAAGGCAATAGGTTTAACTTATTTACTGTGAAAAGCCTATGTCAAAGCCAGCTGGCCTTTGAGCGAAGATTATTATTACTACACTGCATTAAACCTTCTAAACGGGTATGTTGTAATATGGAATCTTGCGGATTACTATAGTGGGGAAGGGTTTGTCTGTGGGTTACCTTTCTCTGACACGCTGCGAATAGAAGATTTGCACTGGAAAAATCCTTGTTAGGCTTTTGAAGAGGGGGGTGTACATTAATTTTCCAACTGTAATTGTGTACATATATTTGTAATTTTATGACTGTATACCTGATAGTTGCCTGGTGGAAAATCGTATGCTGAATACAGTGTGCTTGAAATGGTCATGGTGAAATGCTACAACTAAGGATACATACCCGATTGGTTCATCGAGAAAAGCCATGTTAGCTTGCATTGCTATGATCTGTTTACTATGAAAACTTACAACAAAGGAAGTAGGTCTGATTTATGGATTGTGTTGTACTGTACGCATACCACAGCTAGGTGTTGAGAAACATGTATGGGAAAGTCACTACGCCTTTAATGGAGCATTATTGTTAGACGATGTTAAAACCTCTAAGCCGGTATTTTGTTCACAGGGTTTTTACTTAGGGTTGGACTTGATAAACACTGGTTTTACTGTCGATTACCCTCTTCTGACGCACTTTGTAGAACATTCAGCTATAGGTCAGCCCACTTCAGCCTGTCTCTCCGACTGATCTCACATCCACCCAGTGCTTGAAATGGAAAAATAAAAGTGCAGGTACTCTGTAGCAGAGTACCCGCTTGTTTCTGAGAAGTGCCGGTACTCTCCTCAAAATAAAAAAGTGCCGGTACCGTACCGGACAGTACCGGCCCATTTAAAGCACTGCATCCACCTAAAAATTAGTTTGCGTTAGTGCTAGGGCTGGTGGGCCAGTCTTTTATGTTTAGACTTTTTCTTTTATAGGTACCTGCTTCCTTCTGGGGGGTTTTTCTTCTATATTTTGGAGAATTCTGAAGCTCTCCAGACAGTGCTTCCGGGCTGCTCATTTGCTAATTAATCATCTTTATCACAGAATTGTATTGTCCAAAGTGGATCTGTGTTTTCACATTCCAACATGGCTGCTATGCTTAGAAGAAGCATGTCTTGGATCAGTACAGCAATGATATTGTATACACAGTACCATTCCATGATTGCCACCTATTGAGATGATTGCTGTGCAGCCATCCTGTAATAGTATTATGCGTAGTGCATTATTGTTTCACCATTTCAAGGTGGGGTCAGCACAGTGTTTCTAAACAGGCCAGCTATGTTGGAACTTTAAAGCAATGACACACAATGCACAATACTTATCCAAGATGGCTTTCCTCTGCAGTTTAATTTTTACTTCATTTTTTGTTAAAGCTTATGGCCACCATTTTTGGACATCAACAGTTTTCCATTTTTAGGTCTAGTCTAAACAGCGCATGCACTGTCACTTCGAGACCTTTTGTTTGATAACAGTGGGCTTAGTGGCTGTCCATTGCTCACCATTGGTTGGTTTAATTCTTACACTCATTTGCTTGCTTATTGGTCAGCTTCTGTAGGCTTCCTTTCTCTCCATGTGTTTGTCCCTCATCTGCTGCATAGATTCATTACTTGTATACTTCCACTGCACATTTTTTAGGCGCTACTTCTTCCTTTGTGTTTAAGCACGCTACCAGAATGTCTATTTCAGCTTGCTCCCTTGTGTACTTATCGTCCCTCCGTGTTCCTGTTTTCCTCATCCATGTTGATTGCCCACAACCCCTCTCTTGCCCTCCCTCCTGTTGGAGCAGGGTCACAACTGATTTGCATATGGCTGGGTACAAACTGAGGTGTCCTGGTGGGCAAAAGAATGATGGGTTGGAATGATACCCAGAGCGATTGCCAGTGGTAAGACTTATTGCAAGCATTCCTCCCATCACCTTTTGTGTGTTTTATGTCTGTGTGTAGCCCAGCCTGATGTTCGACTGTATCATACCCACTGTTAAATGGGCCGGTGCTGTCCAGTACTGAGTACCTCCGCTTCTTAGTGAGGAGAGTACCCGCACTTCTCAGCAGAGGTGCAGTACTTTTAATGGGAGAGTACCAGCGCTTCTAAGAAGTAGGTACTCTTTTATATGGCACCTGCACTGATCCTACCCTGCACTTAATATTTTTGCATAGCTTTCGTTCTCTGTGTGTATCCAAGCATTTTTGTCACGGTTTCCACCAAAGTTCTTTGTCTGTGAGTAATTGTAGCGTAGTTTGTTTGCGTCCCAGGTTTTCCATCTGTGAGTGATTGTAGTGTAGTTTGTGTTTGCGTCCCAGGTTTTCCGTCTGTGTAGTGATTGTAGTGTAGTGTGTTTTGCGTCCCAGGTTTTCCATCTGTGAGTGATTGTAGTGTAGTTTGTGTGTGCACGTCCCATGTTTTCCGTCTGTGAGTGATTGTAGTGTAGTTTGTTTGCTTCCCAGGTTTTCTCAGTCTTTCATACCTTGCATTTGTTTGCAGTTTGTATCCAGTGAGCAGTCTGCCAGTATCCGTGTTAAAGATTTCTGTCTGCTAGTGTTTAGATCCTAGATGCGTTGTTTCTGACGGGCTATCGGTACTTGTATCACTGTTGGTGTACTAGCATGTTGTCTGCCGCTGTTCGTATCTCGCCTTGCTGTGTTTGATATTACCACCGACAGGCAGTAAACTGGAATCCAAAGGTTGCTGTCGGTGTTTGAATCCTAGACTTCCTTCTGTGTCATGACTTGCTGTCTGTCATTGCTCCTGTCCTGTCTTGTGAGTGCTTTTATATGAACAGCCTGTCTGTCAGTGTTTGGATATTAACTTGCAGGCTGTATCCTAGCTTTCGTTTTTTCGGCGCACACGAGGTTTGTGTCCTCGCGTGCTGCTGTCACTGTGTCGTAGCCTTTTGTCGGGGATCTGTATGAATGGGTGTCGGTGTGTGTATATTAATTTGCCATCGGTATCCTTACTTGCTGCCTGCCAGTGTTTGTGTTCTAAACTTTATGCATGCCAGGGTCTGTGTCTATCGGTCTGGATGTGAGGGTTTGTGTCTAGGTTATTGGCTGTCATAGAGCCCGGACCCCCCCAGGTAGTCCCCCGCCCCAACCTCATGCAGTCCCACAAACACTTTGCCAGTCCAAGCGTGTGGGTAAAACGGCCATGTTTAATCAACTTCAAACCTTCATAAACATGACAAAACATTTATACAATTCATCCTTAAAAAATCACTCTTTACACTTTTATTATTTACAAGCCTTATCACTGATCATAACCACCGGTTATGCACTATCTACTTACTCCAGCACCAAGGGGCCCTCTGGCTCGCCTCTCCCTAACTGAGAACCACGCAAGGCGCAACCCACCTGCGTCCTTGAGCGGTGAGCCCCCAGCCCTTGGTCCTTGTCCGTCCTTCGAGGGGCCCACCCCTCTACCACCAGGCTGCCAAGGAGGCACGTGTGACCTGGCGCCCTTGCCTCCCCAGCCGGTGTCCCCATTCTCCCTGCGGAGAGCTTACCGTCTCTCCCCTCAGTGCTGGCCTCGGGAGTATGTAAGCGGGCCTCCCGTTAACCCTGAAAATCACTGTTCTGTGGTCTCTTTTCCGCCGACCCTCACTCCTATTCTAACCCAAACCCCTAATCTAAGGGACGGGTGGGTGGGAGATTCCGGAACTCTGCTGCTCCCGGGGGTCAAGTACAGGCAAAGAGGATGTCCTCAAGGGGACCCGGGGCCTAAATAGCCACCCCCTGGCTCCCCCCCTTCCGCTCCTCGGGCAGGCCGGACACACGTCACGGCCGACCCGGAAGTGCTTCATTCGGCCAGTAGCCAATAGGGCTACTGGTCCGGGCTATGGGCGGGGTGGGACCGGTGGGGCCGGGCCCTAAGGGCGCGCTCACTAAGGCCTCGCGCTTTTCAATGTCTGTGTCTAGTTTTCTGCAGGTTAGTCTTTGTGCCTAGGCTACTGGCTCCGTCTTTGTGCCTAGCTTACTGGCTGTCGGTGTTTGTGCCTAGCTTTGCTCTGGTGAGTGTGTGTGTGTGTGTGTGTGTTACACACACTCCGTGTCGTTGTTTGTATCCGTGTCCGAGGACGCTTTGTCGGTATCCTAGACTGCTCTGCCCTGCCCCTCCAGGGCTCACTCCACGAGAGACGCTCTATCGGAGCCTCCAGCCGGCGGGCCTGGTCTCTCTTCTAAATTTAGCTGCACTGTGCTCGTGTTTCTGGCCGGGCCCCCCTCCCTGCCTATTTTTGGATGTCTTCTTCCCCAGTTGAGTTTGTTGATCCAGACAGGCTGGTGTAACCCGGAGCCAGAGGGGCGTTTCATGCTCTCTCAAGGGCGGGGGCAGTGCTGTGTGGGGAGCCTGGAGTCCCAGGGTAGGAGGAAAGGTGTTCTCTGAGAGGCGGGGCAGTCCTGTGGGAGTGAGCTCAGAGCCTGGAAGGGGTGCCTGCTCCATGCTTCCTCACAGAGAGTCCTAAGGTTTGGATGGGCGAGGGGGGTGTGCCTGCTCCATGCTCCCTCCTAGAGGCGGGGGCAATGCTGTGTGGGGAGCCTGGACTCCCAGGGTAGGAGGCAAAGTGTTCTCTGAGGCGGGGCAGACAGTCCTGTGGGAGTGAGCTCAGAGCCTGGAGGGGGTGCCTGCTCCGTGATCCATCCCATGGAGTCCTAAGGTTTGCGGGGGGGCGGGGCGGCGGCGGGGGGGGAGGGCTTAAGACCCGTTGTGGGGTTGAGTGTCTGCTACTCGCTCCCTCCCAGAGGCGGGGAGGGATCCTGGAGTCCCACGGTGGGGTAGGGGGGCGTTGCCTGCTCCGTGCTCCCTCCCAGAGGTGCCTAAGGTGTGGGGGCGGGGGAGGGGGTGTGCCTGCTCTATGCTCCCTCTTAGAGGCAGGGGGGGGGGGAAGCCTGGAGCCTCGGGAGGTGGGGTTAGTCTGCTCAGCCGGTGACAGCTACACTCGTGGACAGCGCTGTGGAAGGAAGCTGAGAACCACGGGAGAGCGTCCCTTATCGGCACTGCTGAGAGGGCAGGCTGGGCAGCATGTCTCTCCCCGGCAGCCACTGTTACTATGGGGCCGTCATATCCGGTCGCTCCAGCTTAGGGTGCTCCCGCAGGTGAGGTGCAGTGGAAGAGCCCCGTGAGCCGGGGTCAGTGTGGTGTGCAGTGCAGGAGCTGTGAGTCTCCGTGACTGCCGGATGAGGTGCATTGGAAGAGGCCCTGGGTCATAGTGCAGTATGTACCCTGTGTGCTGGGGTCGGTGTGGTGTGCAGTGCAAGAGCTGTGAGTCTCCGTGATTGCCGGATGAGGTGCATTGGAAGAGCCCCTGGGTCATAGTGCAGTATGTACCCTGTGTGCTGGGGTCGGTGTGGTGTGCAGTGCAAGAGCTGTGAGTCTCCGTGACACCCGGATGAGGTGCATTGGAAGAGCCCCTGGGTCATAGTGCAGTATGTACCCTGTGTGCCGGGGTCAGTGTGGTGTGCAGTGCAGGAGTTGTGAGTCTACGTGACACACGGGTGAGGTGCATTCGAAGAGCCTCGGGGTCGTAGACTACGACTCGTAGTGCAGTATGTACCCTGTGTGCCGGGGGTCCGTGTGGTGTGCAGTGCAAGAGCTGTGAGTCTCAGTGACCCCCTGGTTGAGGTGCATTGGAAGAGCCTCGGGGGTCATAGTGCAGTATTGAGTGTGGGCAGAATGAGGTGTTTGGAGGCCAGGAGTAGGGGGGGGGTGTCTCTGAAGGCCAGGAGTAGGGGGGTCTCTGAAGGCCAGGAGTAGGGGGTCTCTCTGAAGGCCAGGAGTAGGGGGGGTCTCTGGAGGCCAGGAGTAGGAGGGGGCGTCTCTGAAGGCCAGGAGTAGGAGGGGGGCGTCTCTGAAGGCCAGGAGTAGGAGGGGGGCGTCTCTGAAGGCCAGGAGTAGGAGGGGGGTTGTCTCTGAAGGCCAGGAGTAGGAGGGGGGTGGTCTCTGGAGGTCAGGAGTAGGAGGGGGGTGGTCTCTGGAGGTCAGGAGTAGGAGGGGGGTGGTCTCTGGAGGTCAGGAGTAGGAGGGGGTGGTCTCTGGAGGCCAGGAGTAGGAGGGGGGTGGTCTCTGGAGGCCAGGAGTAGGAGGGGGGTGGTCTCTGGAGGCCAGGAGTAGGAGGGGGGTCTCTCTGGAGGCCAGGAGTAGGAGAGGGGTCGCTGGAGGCTAGATGGGGGGGGTCTCAGGAAGCTAGGGGGGGTCTCTGGAGGCCAGGAGTAGGAGGGGGGGTGGTCTCTGGAGGCCAGGAGTAGGAGGGGGGGGTGGTCTCTGGAGGCCAGGAGTAGGAGGGGGGTGGTCTCTCTGGAGGCCAGGAGTAGGAGGGGGGTCTATCTGGAGGCCAGGAGTAGGAGGGGGGGGTCTCTCTGGAGCCAGGAGTAGGAGAGGGGGTCTCTGGAGGCTAGGAGGGGGGGTCTCAGGAGGCTAGGGGGGGTCTCTGGAGGCCAGGAGTAGGAGGGGGGGTGTCTCTGGAGGCCAGGAGTAGGAGGGGGGGTCTCTGGAGGCCAGGAGTAGGAGGGTCTCGGGGGGGGGCCTGGAGTAGGGGGGGTCTCTGGAGGCCAGGAGTAGGAGGTGGTTGGGGGGGTCTCTGGAGGCCAGGAGGTGGGGGGGGTCTCTGGAGGCCAGGAGTAGGAGAGGGAGTCTCTGGAGGCTAGGAGGGGGGTCTCAGGAGGCTAGGGGGGTCTCTGGAGGCCAGGAGTAGGAGGGGGTGTCTCTGGAGGCCAGGAGTAGGAGGGGGTGTCTCTGGAGGCCAGGAGTAGGAGGGGGTCTCTGGAGGCTAGGAGTAGGAGGGTCTCTGGGGGCCTGGAGTAGGGGGGTCTCTGGGGGCCTGGAGTAGGGGGGTCTCTGGAGGCCAGGAGTAGGAGGTGGGTGGGGGGGGTCTCTGGAGGCCAGGAGTAGGAGGGGGGTCTCTGGAGGCCAGGAGTAGGAGGGGGGTCTCGAGGCCAAGAGTAGGAGGGGGTCTCGAGGCCAAGAGTAGGAGGGGGGTCTCTGGAGGCCAGGAGTATGGGGGGGTCTCTGGAGGCCAGGAGTATGAGGGGGTCTCTGGAGGCCAGGAGTATGGGGGGGGTCTCTGGAGGCCAGGAGTAGGGGGGGTCTCTGGAGGCCAGGAGTAGGAGGGGGGTCTCTGGAGGCCAGGAGTAGGAGGGGGGGTCTCTGGAGGCCAGGAGTAGGAGGGGGGGTCTCTGGAGGCCAGGAGTAGGGGGGGTCTCTGGAGGCCAGGAGTAGGGGGGGTCTCTGGAGGCCAGGAGTAGGAGGGGGGGTCTCTGGAGGCCAGGAGTAGGAGGGGGTCTCTGGAGGCCAGGATTAGGAGGGAGAGGGTATCTGGAGGCTAGGAGTAGGGGTGTCTCTGGTGGCCAGGAGTAGGCGGTGGGGGGTCTCTGGAGGCCAGGAGTAAGAGGGGGGTCCTCTGCAAGCCAAGAGTGGTGGAGAGAGGGGGGGCATTGGAGGCCAGGAGTAGGCTCTCTGGAGGCCAGGAGTTCCAAGGGGGGCTCTCTGGAGGCCAGGAGTAGGGGGGTCTCTGGAGGCCAGGAGCTCAGTGTGGGGGGAGGGGTGGGTCTCTGGAGGCCAGAAGCTCCAGGGGAGGGGGGATCTCTGGAGGCCAGGAGTTCCAGTGGGGGGGGGGGGGTCACTGGAGGCCAGGAGTTGCAGGAGGAGGGGTGGCTACTGGAGGCCAGGAGTTGCAGGAGGGGGGGGTTGGTTACTGGAGGCCAGGAGTTGCAGGGGAGAGGGGGTCTCTGGAGGCCAAGAGTAGGGGGGTCTCTGGAGGCCAAGAGTAGGGGGTCTCTGGAGGCCAAGAGTAGGGGGTCTCTGGAGGCCAAGAGTAGGGGGGTCTCTGGAGGCCAAGAGTGGGGGGTCTCTGGAGGCCAAGAGTAGGGGGGTCTCTGGAGGCCAAGAGTAGGGGGGTCTCTGGAGGCCAAGAGTAGGGGGGTCTCTGGAGGCCAAGAGTAGGGGGGTCTCTGGAGGCCAAGAGTAGGAGGGGGGGTCTCTGGAGGCCAGGAGTAGGGGGGGTCTCTGGAGGCCAAGAGTAGGAGGGGGGTCTCTGGAGGCCAGGAGTAGGAGGGGGGTCTCTGGAGGCCAGGAGTAGGAGGGGGTCTCTGGAGGCCAGGAGTAGGAGGGGGGGTCTCTGGAGGCCAGGAGTAGGAGGGGGGGTCTCTGGAGGCCAGGAGTAGGAGGGGGGTCTCTGGAGGCCAGGAGTAGTGGGGTATCTGGGGGCCTGGAGTAGGAGGTGGGGGGTCTCTGGAGGCCAGGAGTAGGATCTCTGGAGGCCAGGAGGTGGGGGGTGGGTCCTCTGCAAGCCAAGAGTGGTGGAGGGAGGGGGGCATTGGAGGCCAGGAGTAGGCTCTCTGGAGGCCAGGAGTTCCAAGGGGGCTCTCTGGAGGCCAGGAGTTCCAAGGGGGCTCTCTGGAGGCCAGGAGTTCCAAGGGGGCTCTCTGGAGGCCAGGAGTAGGAGGGGGTGGTCTCTGGAGGTCAGGAGTAGGAGGGGGGTGGTCTCTGGAGGTCAGGAGTAGGAGGGGGGTGGTCTCTGGAGGTCAGGAGTAGGAGGGGGGTGGTCTCTGGAGGCCAGGAGTAGGAGGGGGTGGTCTCTGGAGGCCAGGAGTAGGAGGGGGGTGGTCTCTGGAGGCCAGGAGTAGGAGGGGGTCTCTCTGGAGGCCAGGAGTAGGAGGGGGGTCTCTCTGGAGGCCAGGAGTAGGAGGGGGTCTCTCTGGAGGCCAGGAGTAGGAGGGGGTCTCTCTGGAGGTCAGGAGTAGGAGAGGGGTCGCTGGAGGCTAGATGGGGGGGTCTCAGGAAGCTAGGGGGTCTCTGGAGGCCAGGAGTAGGAGGGGGGTGGTCTCTGGAGTCCAGGAGTAGGAGGGGGGTGGTCTCTGGAGGCCAGGAGTAGGAGGGGGTGGTCTCTCTGGAGGCCAGGAGTAGGAGGGGGTCTATCTGGAGGCCAGGAGTAGGAGGGGGGTCTCTCTGGAGCCAGGAGTAGGAGAGGGGGTCTCTGGAGGCTAGGAGGGGGGTCTCAGGAGGCTAGGGGGTCTCTGGAGGCCAGGAGTAGGAGGGGGGTGTCTCTGGAGGCCAGGAGTAGGAGGGGGGTCTCTGGAGGCCAGGAGTAGGAGGGTCTCGGGGGGCCTGGAGTAGGGGGGTCTCTGGAGGCCAGGAGTAGGAGGTGGGTGGGGGGGTCTCTGGAGGCCAGGAGTAGGAGAGGGAGTCTCTGGAGGCTAGGAGGGGGGGTCTCAGGAGGCTAGGGGGGGGTCTCTGGAGGCCAGGAGTAGGAGGGGGGTGTCTCTGGAGGCCAGGAGTAGGAGGGGGTGTCTCTGGAGGCCAGGAGTAGGAGGGGGGTGTCTCTGGAGGCCAGGAGTAGGAGGGGGGTCTTGGCCAGGAGTAGGAGGGGGGTCTCTGGAGGCTAGGAGTAGGAGGGTCTCTGGGGGCCTGGAGTAGGGGGGTCTCTGGGGGCCTGGAGTAGGGGGGTTTCTGGATGCCAGGAGTAGGAGGTGGGTGGGGGGTCTCTGGAGGCCAGGAGTAGGAGGGGGGTCTCGAGGCCAAGAGTAGGAGGGGGGTCTCGAGGCCAAGAGTAGGAGGGGGTCTCTGGAGGCCAGGAGTATGGGGGGTCTCTGGAGGCCAGGAGTATGGGGGGGTCTCTGGAGGTCAGGAGTATGGGGGGGTCTCTGGAGGCCAGGAGTAGGAGGGGGTGGTCTCTCTGGAGGCCAGGAGTAGGAGGGGGGTCTCTGGAGGCCAGGAGTAGGAGGGGGGTCTCTGGAGGCCAGGAGTAGGAGGGGGGTCTCTGGAGGCCAGGAGTAGGAGGGGGGGTCTCTGGAGGCCAGGAGTAGGATGGGGGGGTCTCTGGAGGCCAGGAGTAGGAGGGGGTCTCTGGAGGCCAGGATTAGGAGGGAGAGGGTATCTGGAGGCTAGGAGTAGGGGTGTCTCTGGTGGCCAGGAGTAGGCGGTGGGGGGGGGTCTCTGGAGGCCAGGAGTAAGAGGGGGGTCCTCTGCAAGCCAAGAGTGGTGGAGAGAGGGGGGCATTGGAGGCCAGGAGTAGGCTCTCTGGAGGCCAGGAGTTCCAAGGGGGCTCTCTGGAGGCCAGGAGTAGGGGGTCTCTGGAGGCCAGGAGCTCAGTGTGGGGGAGGGGTGGGTCTCTGGAGGCCAGAAGCTCCAGGGAGGGGGATCTCTGGAGGCCAGGAGTTCCAGTGGGGGGGGGTCACTGGAGGCCAGGAGTTGCAGGAGGAGGGGTGGCTACTGGAGGCCAGGAGTTGCAGGAGGGGGGGTTGGTTACTGGAGGCCAGGAGTTGCAGGGGAGAGGGGGTCTCTGGAGGCCAAGAGTAGGGGGGTCTCTGGAGGCCAAGAGTAGGGGGGTCTCTGGAGGCCAAGAGTGGGGGGTCTCTGGAGGCCAAGAGTGGGGGGTCTCTGGAGGCCAAGAGTAGGGGGGTCTCTGGAGGCCAAGAGTAGGGGGTCTCTGGACGCCAAGAGTAGGGGGGTCTCTGGAGGCCAAGAGTAGGGGGGTCTCTGGAGGCCAAGAGTAGGAGGGGGGGGTCTCTGGAGGCCAGGAGTAGGAGGGGGGGTCTCTGGAGGCCAGGAGTAGGAGGGGGGGGTCTCTGGAGGCCAGGAGTAGGAGGGGGGGTCTCTGGAGGCCAGGAGTAGGAGGGGGGTCTCTGGAGGCCAGGAGTAGGAGGGGGTCTCTGGAGGCCAGGAGTAGGGGGGGTCTCTGGAGGCCAGGAGTAGTGGGGTATCTGGGGGCCTGGAGTAGGAGGTGGGGGGTCTCTGGAGGCCAGGAGTAGGATCTCTGGAGGCCAGGAGGTGGGGGTGGGTCCTCTGCAAGCCAAGAGTGGTGGAGGGAGGGGGGCATTGGAGGCCAGGAGTAGGCTCTCTGGAGGCCAGGAGTTCCAAGGGGGCTCTCTGGAGGCCAGGAGTTCCAAGGGGGCTCTCTGGAGGCCAGGAGTTCCAAGGGGGGCTCTCTGGAGGCCAGGAGTAGGAGGGGGGTTGTCTCTGAAGGCCAGGAGTAGGAGGGGGGGTGGTCTCTGGAGGCCAGGAGTAGGAGGGGGGTGGTCTCTCTGGAGGCCAGGAGTAGGAGGGGGTCTATCTGGAGGCCAGGAGTAGGAGGGGGGTCTCTCTGGAGCCAGGAGTAGGAGAGGGGTCTCTGGAGGCTAGGAGGGGGGTCTCAGGAGGCTAGGGGGGTCTCTGGAGGCCAGGAGTAGGAGGGGGGTGTCTCTGGAGGCCAGGAGTAGGAGGGGGGTCTCTGGAGGCCAGGAGTAGGAGGGTCTCGGGGGGGCCTGGAGTAGGGGGGTCTCTGGAGGCCAGGAGTAGGAGGTGGGTGGGGGGGTCTCTGGAGGCCAGGAGTAGGAGAGGGAGTCTCTGGAGGCTAGGAGGGGGGTCTCAGGAGGCTAGGGGGGTCTCTGGAGGCCAGGAGTAGGAGGGGGTGTCTCTGGAGGCCAGGAGTAGGAGGGGGGTGTCTCTGGAGGCCAGGAGTAGGAGGGGGGTGTCTCTGGAGGCCAGGAGTAGGAGGGGGGTCTCTGGAGGCTAGGAGTAGGAGGGTCTCTGGGGGCCTGGAGTAGGGGGGTCTCTGGGGGCCTGGAGTAGGGGGTTTCTGGATGCCAGGAGTAGGAGGTGGGTGGGGGGTCTCTGGAGGCCAGGAGTAGGAGGGGGGTCTCGAGGCCAAGAGTAGGAGGGGGGTCTCGAGGCCAAGAGTAGGAGGGGGGTCTCTGGAGGCCAGGAGTATGGGGGGTCTCTGGAGGCCAGGAGTATGGGGGGGTCTCTGGAGGCCAGGAGTATGGGGGGGTCTCTGGAGGCCAGGAGTAGGAGGGGGGTCTCTGGAGGCCAGGAGTAGGAGGGGGGTCTCTGGAGGCCAGGAGTAGGAGGGGGGTCTCTGGAGGCCAGGAGTAGGAGGGGGTCTCTGGAGGCCAGGAGTAGGAGGGGGGTCTCTGGAGGCCAGGAGTAGGAGGGGGGTCTCTGGAGGCCAGGAGTAGGATGGGGGGGTCTCTGGAGGCCAGGAGTAGGAGGGGGTCTCTGGAGGCCAGGATTAGGAGGGAGAGGGTATCTGGAGGCTAGGAGTAGGGGTGTCTCTGGTGGCCAGGAGTAGGCGGTGGGGGGGTCTCTGGAGGCCAGGAGTAAGAGGGGGTCCTCTGCAAGCCAAGAGTGGTGGAGAGAGGGGGCATTGGAGGCCAGGAGTAGGCTCTCTGGAGGCCAGGAGTTCCAAGGGGGCTCTCTGGAGGCCAGGAGTAGGGGGTCTCTGGAGGCCAGGAGCTCAGTGTGGGGGGAGGGGTGGGTCTCTGGAGGCCAGAAGCTCCAGGGGAGGGGGATCTCTGGAGGCCAGGAGTTCCAGTGGGGGGGGGTCACTGGAGGCCAGGAGTTGCAGGAGGAGGGGTGGCTACTGGAGGCCAGGAGTTGCAGGAGGGGGGGTTGGTTACTGGAGGCCAGGAGTTGCAGGGGAGAGGGGGGTCTCTGGAGGCCAAGAGTAGGGGGGTCTCTGGAGGCCAAGAGTAGGGGGGTCTCTGGAGGCCAAGAGTGGGGGGTCTCTGGAGGCCAAGAGTGGGGGGGTCTCTGGAGGCCAAGAGTAGGGGGGTCTCTGGAGGCCAAGAGTAGGGGGGTCTCTGGAGGCCAAGAGTAGGAGGGGGGGTCTCTGGAGGCCAGGAGTAGGAGGGGGTCTCTGGAGGCCAGGAGTAGGAGGGGGGTCTCTGGAGGCCAGGAGTAGGAGGGGGGTCTCTGGAGGCCAGGAGTAGGAGGGGGTCTCTGGAGGCCAGGAGTAGGGGGGTCTCTGGAGGCCAGGAGTAGTGGGGTATCTGGGGGCCTGGAGTAGGAGGTGGGGGGTCTCTGGAGGCCAGGAGTAGGATCTCTGGAGGCCAGGAGGTGGGGGGTGGGTCCTCTGCAAGCCAAGAGTGGTGGAGGGAGGGGGCATTGGAGGCCAGGAGTAGGCTCTCTGGAGGCCAGGAGTTCCAAGGGGGCTCTCTGGAGGCCAGGAGTTCCAAGGGGGCACTCTGGAGGCCAGGAGCAGGGGGTCTCTGGAGGCCAGGAGCTCGGTGTGGGGGGAGGGGTGGGTCTTTGGAGACCAGGATCTCCAGGGGAGGGGGAGGGGGGGTCTCTGGAGGCCAGGAGTTCCACGGGAGGGGGGGTCTCTGGAGGCCAGGAGTTCCAGTGGAGGTGGGGGGAGGGAGGGGGGTCACTGGAGGCTAGGAGTTGCAGGAGGAGGGGTGGCTACTGGAGGCCAGGAGTTGCAGGAGGGGGGGTGGGTTGGTTACTGGAGGCCAGCAGTTGCAGGGGAGAGGGGGTCTCTGGAGGCCAAGAGTAGGGGGGTCTCTGGAGGCCAGGAGTAGGAGGGGGGTCTCTGGAGGCCAGGAGTAGGAGGGGGGTCTCTGGAGGCCAGGAGTAGGAGGGGGGGTCTCTGGAGGCCAGGAGTAGGAGGGGGGTCTCTGGAGGCCAGGAGTAGGAGGGGGGTCTCTGGAGGCCAGGAGTAGGAGGGGGGTCTCTGGAGGCCAGGAGTAGGAGGGGGGGGTCTCTGGAGGCCAGGAGTAGGAGGGGGGGTCTCTGGAGGCCAGGAGTAGTGGGGTATCTGGGGGCCTGGAGTAGGAGGTGGGGGGGGGTCTCTGCAGGCCAGGAGTAGGAGGGGGTCTCTGGAGGCCAGGAGTAGGGGGGGTCTCTGGAGGCCAGGAGTAGGGGGGGTCTCTGGAGGCCAGGAGTAGTGGGGTATCTGGGGGCCTGGAGTAGGAGGTGGGGAGGTCTCTGGAGGCCAGGAGTAGGAGGTGGGGGGGTCTCTGGAGGCCAAGAGTAGGGGGGTCTCTGGAGGGCAGGAGTAGGATCTCTGGAGGCCAGGAGGTGGGCGGGTGGGTCCTCTGCAAGCCAAGAGTGGTGGAGAGAGGGGGGGCATTGGAGGCCAGGAGTAGGCTCTCTGGAGGCCAGGAATTCCAAGGGGGGCTGTTATGTTATTCATTGCTATGTCTCGCTCCTGTTCTTCCTACTCTCGCTCCATTACTCCACGTCAGCAGGGATTCTAGAATGTGGAGATGTGGACGGAGAGATAGAGAAGAGAGCGGAGGTGTTTTCTCTGCTGTGCCTGAGTTCATATAATAAATACTCCAACTACAATTCACCGCGTCTGCCCATCTTTACAATTGGCGACGAGTGAAACAAACGGATTGACGGACGTCGGTATCTGGGGTCGGATTACCCTTAGATGACTTCATAAAGAAACTCCTTCTCCAACCATTGAGAAGTGGGAGTCAACGCGCCCAATTTTCCTGCCTACGAGGTTATCCTGAACAACGCATTACAGGTCGTATCAACCTGTTAATTAACTTTTAAACCATTTCTCTCTTCTCTGCGTTTAATTTTCAAACCCTCTCCCAACTGTTACTCACGAGCGCCTCTCCCTCGTGCCTCGTCGAATACAGGACACAGCAGAGTTCGCCTCCTTTGCGCATCTCCATTCTTCATTCTGACGTCAGCTTGGAATCTCACGCTGCTACGCTTCAGGTCCCGTTCGGTGACCTTTACGTGCCGCCATTTTGTCAGGCACCAACGCGCTTCACTTTTATCGGTGATGCGCACACCTAATCAATTTCACAGCTGCTTCCACTGATGTACGCGGGGATGCGCACACCTATCAATCGGTAGTCCAATTGTGTGCACACCTGTGCTTTACGTGCCGCTATTTTGTCAGGCACCAACGCGCTTCACTCTTATCGGTGATGCGCACACCTAAACAATTTCACAGCTGCTTCCACTGATGTACGCGGTGATGCGCACACCTATCTAATCGGTAGTCCATCTGTGTGCACACCTTATTATTAGACACCATCACCAACTTATTGTTATTTAGACTCTCACAGCTGATATATATATTTTTTTTCTTTTCTTCAAGAACTCTTCATCTGAGAGCCACTACCCTAACTTCTTCAATGCGTACATTAATTCAATAGATTACTCATACCCAGCTGTTTGATTTCCGTTGTGTGGTGCACTACAAGTCAATTGCTCAATCGCGTACACCTTATTCCAGCCTCTAATTTTTGCATTTCCTTATCTTCACTATGACCAGCCAAAACTATTCAATCCAGCCTCCTCAAGCGTTCTGGCCTGCTGGATCTGATCCATGTATGAAGTGGTCAGAATGGAAAGCCTATTTTCTCAACTTTATAGACACTATCGATGAAGATGGGAAAATGACAAACGACAGAAAAAAGAAACTCCTTTTGCATTCTGTTGGGCCAGGAGGGTTAAGGGCTTACGAAGGAATGACCAAGGTTGTAGGGGGTGGCGATGTTAATGTATTTGATGCTATTATGAGTGATTTTGACACCTACTTTGCTCCCAAAGTTTGTATTGGGATTGTGAGGTTTCGTTTTTTCCATAGGAAACAAGAAGTTAATGAAACAGTGGATGAATACGTTTCTGCTTTAAGAAAACTGGCTGCTGATTGTAAGTTTGATCATTTAGTTGATCAGTTCATCAGAGAGCAAGTAGTAATGCACAATAAGGACCCAGCTGTACAAGATAGGTTATGGATAAATGGAGATGCTGAGTTAAAAGATGTTTTGAGTATTGTTAGAAAAGCCGAAATGTCTAGTCGCAGCGCCAAGTTGCTTAAACAAGATGCCGCTATTGCAGAAACTTCTGCAGAGGTAGTCAGCAAAATTAAAGACAGAATGTCTACATCCAAAATGAATAATCAAGTCAAACACAAAAATGAAGTGACCAAAAAGAGAGTATTTTCGTAATACCAAATTTAAATGTTACCGTTGTGATAGTCCCACACATCTAGCGTCCAGTAGAACATGTCCTGCTTTAAGACAACGATGTTCTAATTGTGGGTTAGTGGGTCACTTCACCAAAGCTTGTAAAAGAAAGAGTAGTGGTAAAATCAAATGTTTGGATGAAGCTGATTTTGACTCCAGTGATTGTGAGAATAGTATTAAGAAACTCAATATTAATGATTCTAGCAGTGATTCTCAAAATTTAAATCCAAAAGAATTATTCATCTGGAATATAAATGACTACAATAATAGATCTATTAAGAAACCGTTGTGTACCATGATTATTGGGGGCATTCCAGTACAAATGTATGCGGATTCTGGCTCACCATATACTATTGTAGATGAGGAAACGTGGAAATCCCTTTTTGTTGCACGTTTAGGTGACAAACTTTTGGAATCTGATATTCATCCTGAAGGGTTCTCTGGTGAGAAAATAGATATGGTTGGGTACAGATGTTTAGTTTTAAGTTTAAGAATAGACAGACTACCAGCAATCTTTATGTTGCCAAGAAAGGACCTGCAGTTTTAGGCTGGAGGGACCAGGGTAAATTGGATATCATTCTCAACCCCAACAGTTTGGATCCTGTCATGGTGCTCAATGAGGGTGATTTTCTTTCCAAGGAATTGCTAGTGAAATTTCCTAAGGTTTTTGATGGGAGTATAGGGAATCTTAACGATTTTGAACACCGCATCGTACTGAAGTCTAGTGCTTGCCCAAAGATTCACAAGGTCAGACAAATTCCCGTTCTTCTCAGGGAGGATGTTGAAAAAGAGCTAGAAAAATTAGTTAAAGCTGACATAATAGAACCCATTGAATCTGCGGAGTGGATTTCTCCGGTCGTTGTTGCTAGACGCAGTAATGGGAAATTGAGATTGTGTATTGATCTCAGACATCTAAACAATAATATTGTAGTTGATAAATTTCCCCTTCCAAAAATATCTGAAATGTTATCTCTGGTGAAAAATGCTGAGTGGTTTTCTTCAATAGATCTTTCTGCTGCTTACCATCAGATCTCCCTTGCGGATGAGAGTAAACAGTTGACAGCTTTTATCACTCCATTTGGATGTTTCCAGTATAAGAGACTTCCTTTTGGCTTAGCCTCTGCGGCCGCTATTTTTCAGAGGTTAATGTACCACTTATTTGGTCAAATCAAAAACGTCAGGTGTTTCCAAGACGATATCCTTATTTTTGGTGCTGATAGGACTGAGCACGACAAAATTTTGGACGACGTCCTTACCATCTTGGAGTCCAAGGGATTAACGGTTGAACATTCTAAGTGTAAGTTTGCCGTTAAATCCATCACATATCTTGGTCATACTCTCAGTAGTGAAGGTATTTCCCCTAAACCTTGTTTGATAGAGGCTATTCGTGATGCACCCAACCCAAAAAACAAGGAAGAGGTACGGTCCTTTTTAGGTCTTGCTGAATTTTATTCCAGATTTGTAAAAATTTCTCGTCTAAAATGTTCAACATTAGACAGCTTCTCAAGAATAGGGTCAAGTTTTTGTGGAACGATGAGTGTCAATCAGAGTTTGACAACATCAAACTTGCCATTGTAGAAGCCCCTGCTCTAAAGGGTTTTGATCCTGATTTAGACAACGTTGTCACTGTGGACGCTAGCAACAAGGGATTGGGTGGTGTTTTATCCCAAATAAGGGCTGATGGCAAGGAGAATATTGTTGGTTATGCCTCCCGTGCCTTATCCCCTTCTGAAGAAAAATTTTCGGTAATTGAAAAGGAGACTCTAGCATGTGCATGGGCTATGGACCATTTCCGATCTTTTGTTTGGGGAAGTCCTGTATTTTACGCACCGATCACAAGCCGTTGGTCAAGTTACTCACTTCAGAAGGAATCTTGAATGCTTCGGCCAGAATTGCAAGATTGTCCTTGCGGTTACAGGATTATGTTTATCAGATTGAGTATGTCCCTGGCAAGAAGAACGTAATTGCGGATTTTCTGTCTAGATTGCCTATTGAGATGCGTGAGTGTGACCATTCCGAATTAGACACTGAACAAGTTGCTTTGGTTTACAATCAAGGTTTGTCCAGCTTTGATGTGAATGAATGGTCAAATAGTTATAAATCTGATTCCATTTTACAGCAAGTGATTGTGTTCGTTAATAATGGTTGGCCTTGCAAAAGTAAACCTCCAGACGCTTTTAGAGCCTTTTGGGAAATTCGACATGAACTGTCTGTTATCAATGGATACATTTTCAGAGGAGATAAGGTTATTCCTCCTTTTTCATGGAGATTGAAAATTGTCGGACTTTGTCATGAGGAGCACAGTGGCATTGTTAAAACCAAACAAAGGGTCAAGCAATGGTTTTGGTGGCCAGGTGTGGATGTTCTTATCGAAAGGGTCGTGCGTGATTGTTTATCTTGCTGCAATTCTGATAAATCCCTAGTTACTTTAAGACCCAATTTAGGTGAGTCTTTTGTTCCTACCAAACCCTGGCACACTATTGCTATTGACATTATGGGCCCAATTGGTCTGGAAAAGAAATACATCATTGCTGTCATGGACGTTTTCTCAAGATGGCCTGTCCTCAAAATTACTTCTGATGAAGTTTTGAGGTTTCTTGACAGGACATTTATTGAGGAAGGGTTACCTGCACAGGTAATTTCAGACAATGGAGTACAATTCATGTCTAATATTACTCAAGAATATTTTAAAAGAGCTGGTATAAAACACAGGACCACATCTCTTTACAATCCTTCTGGTAATGGCATGATAGAGAGATTTAATAGAGTTTTAAAGAATTCGATTCAAATGGCTGTCCAGAACGGTTGTGATTGGGAAGTACAAATTTTCAAAACTGTGTGGATGTATAGGACCACTCCTCATGATTCTTTGGGAGTTTCTCCTTTCGAAGTCATGAGGGGTCGGGGTGCTAGAACTAAATGTAATCCTGAGTGGTTATTAGAAGCCATTTCCAGTACCACCCCTGTAGAAGTCATTAGGTCAAGGATCGTCAACAAAAGTAACAAGGATCATGAAATGTATAATCTAAAACATCACACCAGTAATGTCTGTATCAAGGTTGGTTCCTGGGTTAGAGTCAAGAAACCTTGGAGAACAAGTAAAGGCGATAGTCAATATTTCAAACCATTAAGAGTTGACAAGGTTTTAAAAATGCTGTACATCTATCTGATGGCAAGGTTTGGAACCTTAAAAGGGTAGCCATTTTTCGACCCGCTTCTAGTTGGTCTACTAACACACACTTCTCTGATACTACCTGCTCCTATGATGCACACTCTGAGTGGGAAGTTATCACTAAGGATTGCGCTCATACTAATTCTAATGACAATGGTGATAACACTCATGATTCTGTTATTAATGATTCTGCTTCTTCAAATGTAAACAATGGTTTAGTTGTTTCCACCGGTGGGGAACAAAGCAACACTAATGTTGATTTACCATGTCGTGAAATGAATTTACCACCTGGTGGGGAACAAAGTAACACTGAGATTGATTTACCACTTTGTGACAAACGTATTCGCTCTAAGCCCAAGTGGATGTCGGATTATGTTTGTGATGTTGAATCTTAATCCATCATTTTTCTCCTTTGTATCTTACCTTTTTTTCTTCCTAAATTTTTTTTTTTTTCCGTGTGTTTTTATAAGGAGGAAGATGTGTTATGTTATTCATTGCTATGTCTCGCTCCTGTTCTTCCTACTCTCGCTCCATTACTCCACGTCAGCAGGGATTCTAGAATGTGGAGATGTGGACGGAGAGATAGAGAAGAGAGCGGAGGTGTTTTCTCTGCTGTGCCTGAGTTCATATAATAAATACTCCAACTACAATTCACCGCGTCTGCCTATCTTTACAGGGGCTCTCTGGAGGCCAGGAGCAGGGGGGTCTCTGGAGGCTAGGAGGAGCTCGGTGTGGGGGGAGGGGTGGGTCTCTGGAGGCCAGGAGTTCCAGTGGGGGGGGGGGGGCGAATCACTGGAGGCCAGGAGTTCCAGGGGAGGTGGGGGTCACTGGAGGCCAGGAGTTGCAGGAGGAGGGGTGGCTACTGGAGGCCAGGAGTTCCAGGGGAGGTGGGGGGAGGGGAGGGGGTCACTGGAGGCCAGGAGTTGCAGGAGGAGGGTTGGTTACTGGAGGCCAGCAGTTGCAGGGGAGAGGGGGTCTCTGGAGGCCAAGAGTAGGGGGAGGGGGTCTCTGGAGGCCAAGAGTAGGGGGGTCTCTGGAGGCCAAGAGTAGGGGGGTCTCTGGAGGCCAAGAGTAGGGGGGTCTCTGGAGGCCAAGAGTAGGGGGGTCTCTGGAGGCCAAGAGTAGGGGGGTCTCTGGAGGCCAAGAGTAGGGGGGTCTCTGGAGGCCAAGAGTAGGGGGGTCTCTGGAGGCCAAGAGTAGGGGAGTGTCGTAGGAGTAGGGGAGTGCCGTCTCTGGAGGCTAGGAGTAGAGTAGGGGAGTGCCGTCTCTGGAGGCTAGGAGTAGAGTAGGGGAGTGCCGTCTCTGGAGGCTAGGAGTAGGGGAGTGCCGTCTCTGGAGGCTAGGAGTTCGGGGGGAAGGGGCTCTGGCGTCTAGGAGTTCGGGGGGAAGGGGCTTTGGAGGCTAGGAGTTCGGGGGGGGCTCTGGAAGCCAGGAGTGGGGGGCGGGGTGGTTTCTGGGAGCGCGGGGGGGGTGTTCTGTGAGCCAGGAGTGGGCCTCTCTGGGCTGAGCACCGAGCGCTGGCAGTCACAATGCCAGCATCGGTCTCTGCTGCTGTCTCTCAGACCTAGACTACTGAGACAGCTCCGTCCTTGACCATTGCTGCTGCCGCCCCGTCTTTACAGGACAGGTGACGCGCTATCTCTTCCGTTGTTCAAACACTGAAGGGCTCTGGAACCTCATTGAACCGGATCCCCCTGCAAAGCTGGCTCTCATAATTGAGGTGCTTTGCTTGCTGTGGCCCGTCACGTGCCACTGTAAGGTCACGTGATCAGAGGGACAGATATTGGGGCTGAGGTGCACTTTTTTATTGCTAGCATATTCAACAAAACGGCGAATAAATGCTGCAACCCCTGCGTGGCCGCCATATGCATGCAGTAAAACATTGAGAAATGTTCATCGATGTGGCTTTTTACTTGTAATTTCTATAAAATAATTCTTTTTGTTTTACTGTGCGTTTTGTTATTTCTTATATTGCAGATCCCGAAAGTGTCACTCACACACTTTATAACTGCAGAATTAATAATTAATAGCAAATGCCAGTGCCGAGCTGTTGGCTTTGCTAGTGTTTGTAAAGTATTGTTTAAAAAAGTGAAAAAAATAATCAAAATACTGTAGGCATAGCAAACTCATCTTATGAACTCTCCAAACTGGTCATTGTTTTACATTTTTGTAAATGGCAAGGTTTATTTTTCAAATATTTTTGACTCGTCAAACTGAATTGTTCTTTTAAAAGAATAAGGACGTGTCAAAATGTAATACAAAAGTTTTGTGAAGGACCAATATGCTTTCCACAGGATTCAGACACTTGGTCATCTGTAGTAGCCTAGAGAAGATTTATGGACCTCCAGGAGAAGTGTCATGCCATGTACACCTTCTACCTTAGATGTCAGCTAAGTGAGTGCAGCAGATGGTCCTCTACCCAACATCATAAAAGCCTTTGTGTGCCAAATCTTATGCTTTCATGCAGTATGTGGAATGCAGGAGCTAAAACAGAAACAGCCCTTAAAATCTGCTCTTTAGCCATGCTCCTGCAAAAATATCCCTTTTGTTGTGCTTTTACAGACAGGCTGGGAGGGGTGGGGGACAAACAAACAGGCACAGGGATGGTATTTGAGCGGTGGGGAGCAGCACACAAGCGAAAACGTGCACTATCATGAGTTTTGAATCGATCAATCAGGGGAATTGTAAGCGCTCTACTCACCGTGAGGGTCTCCAGGCGCTGGGGGGTGTTGTGCAGCTCCGTTCAGTCGAAGAGCCAGGACTTGAGCGTCTTCCTGAAGATGTTCAGGGAGGTGGCGCGCCTGATGTTGGTCGGGAGCTCGTTCCAGGTCTTGCCCGCGATGTAGGAGAAGGCTCTTCCGCCTGTTCTGGCTCTGCGGATGCGAGGGGTTTCGGCGAGGGAGAGGTCAGCGGATCGGAGGTTTCTCTTGGGTACGTGGAATGAGATGCTCTCGTTGAGGTATTGGGTGGCGGTGTTGTGGAGGCATTTGTAGGCGTGGGTGAGTATCTTGAAAGTAATTCTCTTCTCAACGGGGAGCCAGTGTAGGTTCTGCAGATGTTGGGTGATGTGTTCGTGTCGAGGGATGCCGAGGACGAGTCTGGCTGCGGTGTTCTGTATGGTCTGGAGCTTGCGGAGCAGAGATTTATTGATCCCGGCGTAGAGGGCGTTTCTGTAGTCTAGTCTGCTGGTTAGGAATGCATGGGTAACTGCCTCATAATAAACAAGCATTTGCAATGCAATAGGTCTCGCATTTACGCAAGTTTGAGCTATTGGCATTGTAAATGACAATGTCTTTTATGTTTTTAAAACATAAATAAAAGACATTGTCATTTACAATGTCAATAGCTTCAACTTGTGTAAATGAGAGACCTATTGCTTTGCAAATGCTTGTTTCATCCCAGCTACTTGGCGCTGCCCTGCATGGGAATTCCTACCTGGAGAATGACAATGCTGTCCAGAACTGCCCAGTCCTTCCTGACTTCAGTGCCCTTGCATGGCCTCCACTTTTACCCTTACTTTATCAGTGCCACAGAATCAGTACTTCAAGGTTATTTTTTGCCCAAATATTCTTCTGGGAGACAGTTCCATTTATTTACAACACAGTCAGTAAATCAAGGCCATTACACTACAAGTCTTTGCTCATAGGCAGGACCACTGGAATAACGTAATATTGTGGCCGCCGCGTTCTCGGAGAATTTACATATTTTCCACACTTGCCGCATGATTCAGATCTTCTGTATCAGTTGCAAACATTGGTTCTAGCTCAGATGGATCAAAAGAGGCTTTAAAAAGCCTCAGCCATGGTGCCCCGGGGGGACAGACGCTTTGCAAAGATTAACTGTCACTATTTCGTTGCTGACAGCTGTATTCGGGTGTTAGAGTGCTGCTAATGAGGAGAAACGTACTGTGTTGTAAAATGAAAAAATAGCAAAATACTGCGACAGAATGTGCCCTATTACGCTGCATTATTGCACCTCTTCTGTGTCTGGTTAAGTTTGTACCTCTCCAGTCCCTGCAGCACCTGTTCTGACCTGGGTCTCAGGCTCTACAACAGCTCTGCTGACCTGGTTCTCTGGCTCTAGAGCGGCTCTGCTGACCTGGTTCTCTGGCTCTAGAGCGGCTCTGCTGACCTGGTTCTCTGGCTCTTGAGCGGCTCTGCTGACCTGGTTCTCTGGCTCTTGAGCGGCTCTGCTGACCTGTTTCTCTGGCTCTTGAGCGGCTCTGCTGACCCGGTTCTCTGGCTCTAGAGCGGCTCTGCTGACCTGGTTCTCTGGCTCTACAACAGCTCTGCTGACCTGGTTCTCTGGCTCTACAGCAGGACTGCTGACCTGGTTCTCTGGCTCTACAGCAGGACTGCTGACCTGGTTCTCTGGCTCTACAGCAGGACTGCTGACCTGGTTCTCTGGCTCTACAGCGGCTCTGCTGACCTGGTTCTCTGGCTCTACAGCGGCTCTGCTGACCTGGTTCTCTGGCTCTACAGCTGGTTCCCTGGCTCTACAGCGGCTCTGCTGACCTGGTTCCCTGGCTCTACAGCGGCTCTGCTGACCTGGTTCCCTGGCTCTACAGCGGCTCTGCTGACCTGGTTCCCTGGCTCTACAGCGGCTCTGCTGACCTGGTTCCCTGGCTCTACAGCGGCTCTGCTGACCTGGTTCCCTGGCTCTAGAGCGGCTCTGCTGACCTGGTTCCCTGGCTCTAGAGCGGCTCTGCTGACCTGGTTCTCTGGCTCTAGAGCGGCTCTGCTGACCTGGTTCTCTGGCTCTAGAGCTGCTCTGCTGACCTGGTTCTCTGGCTCTAGAGCGGCTCTGCTGACCTGGTTCTCTGGCTCTAGAGCGGCTCTGCTGACCTGGTTCTCTGGCTCTAGAGCAGCTCTGCTGACCTGGTTCTCTGGCTCTAGAGCAGCTCTGCTGACCTGGTTCTCTGGCTCTAGAGCAGCTCTGCTGACCTGGTTCTCTGGCTCTAGAGCAGGACTGCTGACCTGGTTCTCTGGCTCTACAGCGGCTCTGCTGACCTGGTTCTCTGGCTCTACAGCGGCTCTGCTGACCTGGTTCTCTGGCTCTACAGCTGGTTCCCTGGCTCTACAGCGGCTCTGCTGACCTGGTTCCCTGGCTCTACAGCGGCTCTGCTGACCTGGTTCCCTGGCTCTACAGCGGCTCTGCTGACCTGGTTCCCTGGCTCTACAGCGGCTCTGCTGACCTGGTTCCCTGGCTCTACAGCGGCTCTGCTGACCTGGTTCCCTGGCTCTAGAGCGGCTCTGCTGACCTGGTTCCCTGGCTCTAGAGCGGCTCTGCTGACCTGGTTCTCTGGCTCTAGAGCGGCTCTGCTGACCTGGTTCTCTGGCTCTAGAGCTGCTCTGCTGACCTGGTTCTCTGGCTCTAGAGCGGCTCTGCTGACCTGGTTCTCTGGCTCTAGAGCGGCTCTGCTGACCTGGTTCTCTGGCTCTAGAGCAGCTCTGCTGACCTGGTTCTCTGGCTCTAGAGCAGCTCTGCTGACCTGGTTCTCTGGCTCTAGAGCAGCTCTGCTGACCTGGTTCTCTGGCTCTAGAGCAGCTCTGCTGACCTGGTTCTCTGGCTCTAGAGCAGCTCTGCTCACCTGGTTCTCTGGCTCTAGAGCAGCTCTGCTCACCTGGTTCTCTGGCTCTAGAGCAGCTCTGCTCACCTGGTTCTCTGGCTCTAGAGCAGCTCTGCTCACCTGGTTCTCTGGCTCTAGAGCAGCTCTGCTCACCTGGTTCTCTGGCTCTGCTGACCTGTTTCTCTGGCTCTGCTGACCTGTTTCTCTGGCTCTGCTGACCTGTTTCTCTGGCTCTGCTGACCTGTTTCTCTGGCTCTGCTGACCTGTTTCTCTGGCTCTGCTGACCTGTTTCTCTGGCTCTGCTGACCTGTTTCTCTGGCTCTGCTGACCTGTTTCTCTGGCTCTGCTGACCTGGTTCTCTGGCTCTGCTGACCTGGTTCTCTGGCTCTAGAGCGGCTCTGCTGACCTGGTTCTCTGGCTCTAGAGCGGCTCTGCTGACCTGGTTCTCTGGCTCTAGAGCGGCTCTGCTGACCTGGTTCTCTGGCTCTAGAGCGGCTCTGCTGACCTGGTTCTCTGGCTCTACAGCGGCTCTGCTGACCTGGTTCTCTGGCTCTACAGCGGCTCTGCTGACCTGGTTCTCTGGCTCTACAGCGGCTCTGCTGACCTGGTTCTCTGGCTCTACAGCGGCTCTGCTGACCTGGTTCTCTGGCTCTACAGCGGCTCTGCTGACCTGGTTCTCTGGCTCTACAGCGGCTCTGCTGACCTGGTTCTCTGGCTCTACAGCGGCTCTGCTGACCTGGTTCTCGGTCACAGCGGCTCTGCTGACCTGGGTTCTCTGGCTCTACAGCGGCTCTGCTAGACCTGGTTCTCTGGCTCTACAGCTGGTTCCCTGGCTCTACAGCGGCTCTGCTGACCTGGTTCCCTGGCTCTACAGCGGCTCTGCTGACCTGGTTCCCTGGCTCTACAGCGGCTCTGCTGACCTGGTTCCCTGGCTCTACAGCGGCTCTGCTGACCTGGTTCTCTGGCTCGACAGCGTCTCTGCTGACCTGGTTCTACAGCGGCTCTGCTGACCTGGTTCTCTGGCTCTACAACGGCTTGCTGACCTGGTTCTCTGGCTACACAACACCTCTGCTGACCTGGTTCACTGACCTGGTTCTCTGGCCCAGTTCTCTGGCCATAGAGCGGCTCTGCTGACCTGGTTCTCTGGTTCTACATCGGCTCTGCTGACCTGGTTCTCTGGTTCTACAGGGGCTCTGCTGACCTGGTTCTCTGGCTCGACAGCGGCTCTGCTGACCTGGTTCTCTGGCTCTACAGCGTCTCTGCTGACCTGGTTCTACAGCGGCTCTGCTGACCTGGTTCTCTGGCTCTACAACGGCTTGCTGACCTGGTTCTCTGGCTACACAACACCTCTGCTGACCTGGTTCACTGACCTGGTTCTCTGGCCCAGTTCTCTGGCCATAGAGCGGCTCTGCTGACCTGGTTCTCTGGCTCTACAGCGGCTCTGCTGACCTGGTTCTCTGGCTCTACAGCGGCTCTGCTGACCTGGTTCTCTGGCTCTACAGCGGCTCTGCTGACCTGGTTCTCTGGCTCTACAGCGGCTCTGCTGACCTGGTTCTCTGGCTCTACAGCGGCTCTGCTGACCTGGTTCTCTGGCTCTACAGCGGCTCTGCTGACCTGGTTCTCTGGCTCTAGAGCGGCTCTGCTGACCTGGTTCTCTGGCTCTACAGCGGCTCTGCTGACCTGGTTCTCTGGCTCTACAGCGGCTCTGCTGACCTGGTTCTCTGGCTCTACAGCGGCTCTGCTGACCTGGTTCTCTGGCTCTACAGCGGCTCTGCTGACCTGGTTCTCTGGCTCTACAGCGGCTCTGCTGACCTGGTTCTCTGGCTCTACAGCGGCTCTGCTGACCTGGTTCTCTGGCTCTACAGCGGCTCTGCTGACCTGGTTCTCTGGCTCTACAGCGGCTCTGCTGACCTGGTTCTCTGGCCATAGAGCGGCTCTGCTGACCTGGTTCTCTGGTTCTACATCGGCTCTGCTGACCTGGTTCTCTGGTTCTACAGGGGCTCTGCTGACCTGGTTCTCTGGTTCTACAGGGGCTCTGCTGACCTGGTTCTCTGGCTCTACAGCGGCTCTGCTGACCTGGTTCTCTGGCTCTACAGCGGCTCTGCTGACCTGGTTCTCTGGCTCTACAGCGGCTCTGCTGACCTGGTTCTCTGGCTCGACAGCGGCTCTGCTGACCTGGTTCTCTGGCTCTACAGCGTCTCTGCTGACCTGGTTCTCTGGCTCTACAACGGCTTGCTGACCTGGTTCTCTGGCTACACAACACCTCTGCTGACCTGGTTCACTGACCTGGTTCTCTGGCCCAGTTCTCTGGCCATAGAGCGGCTCTGCTGACCTGGTTCTCTGGTTCTACATCGGCTCTGCTGACCTGGTTCTCTGGTTCTACAGGGGCTCTGCTGACCTGGTTCTCTGGCTCTACAGCGGCTCTGCTGGCCTGGTTCTCTGGCTCTACAGCGGCTCTGCTGGCCTGGTTCTCTGGCTCTACACCGGCTCTGCTGACCTGGTTCTCTGGCTCTAGAGCAGCTCTGCTGAGCTGGTTCTCTGGCTCTGGAGCAGCTCTGCTGAGCTGGTTCTCTGGCTCTGGAGCAGCTCTGCTGAGCTGGTTCTCTGGCTCTGGAGCAGCTCTGCTGACCTGGTTCTCTGGCTCTTGAGCAGCTCTGCTGACCTGGTTCTCTGGCTCTAGAGCAGCTCTGCTGACCTGGTTCTCTGGCTTTACAATAGCTCTGCTGTCTCGGTTCTCTGGCTCTAGGGTGGCTCTGCTGGCCTGGTTTCAGGCTCTACACCGGCTCTGCTGGCCTGGTTCTCTGGCTCTAGAGCGGCTCTGCTGACCCGGTTCTCAGGCTCTAGAGCGGCTCTGCTGACCCGGTTCTCAGGCTCTAGAGCGGCTCTGCTGACCCGGTTCTCTGGCTCTAGAGCGGCTCTGCTGACCCGGTTCTCTGGCTCTAGAGCGGCTCTGCTGACCCGGTTCTCAGGCTCTAGAGCGGCTCTACTGACCCGGTTCTCAGGCTCTAGAGCGGCTCTGCTGAACTGGTTCTCTGGCTCTAGAGCGTGTCTGCCCACCTGGTTCTATGGCTCTACAACGGCTCTGCCCACCTGGTTCTCTGGCTCTACGGCAGCTCTGCTGATCTGGCTCTACGGCAGCTCTGCTGACCTGGTTCTCTGGCTCTACGGCGGCTCTGCTGACCTGGTTCTCTGGCTCTACGGCGGCTCTGCTGACCTGGTTCTCTGGCTCTACGGCGGCTCTGCTGGCCTGGTTCTCTGGCTCTACGGCGGCTCTGCTGACCTGGTTCTCTGGCTCTACAGCGGCTCTGCTGACCTGGTTCTCTGGCTCTACAGCGGCTCTGCTGACCTGGTTCTCTGGCCATAGAGCGGCTCTGCTGACCTGGTTCTCTGGTTCTACATCGGCTCTGCTGACCTGGTTCTCTGGTTCTACAGGGGCTCTGCTGACCTGGTTCTCTGGCTCTACAGCGGCTCTGCTGACCTGGTTCTCTGGCTCTACAGCGGCTCTGCTGACCTGGTTCTCTGGCTCGACAGCGGCTCTGCTGACCTGGTTCTATGGCTCTACAGCGGCTCTGCTGACCTGGTTCTCTGGCTCGACAGCGGCTCTGCTGACCTGGTTCTCTGGCTCTACAGCGTCTCTGCTGACCTGGTTCTACAGCGGCTCTGCTGACCTGGTTCTCTGGCTCTACAACGGCTTGCTGACCTGGTTCTCTGGCTACACAACACCTCTGCTGACCTGGTTCACTGACCTGGTTCTCTGGCCCAGTTCTCTGGCCATAGAGCGGCTCTGCTGACCTGGTTCTCTGGTTCTACAGGGGCTCTGCTGACCTGGTTCTCTGGCTCTACAGCGGCTCTGCTGGCCTGGTTCTCTGGCTCTACAGCGGCTCTGCTGGCCTGGTTCTCTGGCTCTACAGCGGCTCTGCTGGCCTGGTTCTCTGGCTCTACAGCGGCTCTGCTGACCTGGTTCTCTGGCTCTGGAGCAGCTCTGCTGAGCTGGTTCTCTGGCTCTGGAGCAGCTCTGCTGAGCTGGTTCTCTGGCTCTGGAGCAGCTCTGCTGACCTGGTTCTCTGGCTCTAGAGCAGCTCTGCTGACCTGGTTCTCTGGCTCTAGAGCAGCTCTGCTGACCTGGTTCTCTGGCTTTACAATAGCTCTGCTGTCTCGGTTCTCTGGCTCTAGGGTGGCTCTGCTGGCCTGGTTTCAGGCTCTACACCGGCTCTGCTGGCCTGGTTCTCTGGCTCTAGAGCGGCTCTGCTGACCCGGTTCTCAGGCTCTAGAGCGGCTCTGCTGACCCGGTTCTCAGGCTCTAGAGCGGCTCTGCTGACCCGGTTCTCTGGCTCTAGAGCGGCTCTGCTGACCCGGTTCTCAGGCTCTAGAGCGGCTCTGCTGACCCGGTTCTCAGGCTCTAGAGCGGCTCTGCTGACCCGGTTCTCAGGCTCTAGAGCGGCTCTGCTGAACTGGTTCTCTGGCTCTAGAGCGTGTCTGCCCACCTGGTTCTATGGCTCTACAACGGCTCTGCCCACCTGGTTCTCTGGCTCTACGGCAGCTCTGCTGATCTGGCTCTACGGCAGCTCTGCTGACCTGGTTCTCTGGCTCTACGGCGGCTCTGCTGACCTGGTTCTCTGGCTCTACGGCGGCTCTGCTGACCTGGTTCTCTGGCTCTACGGCGGCTCTGCTGGCCTGGTTCTCTGGCTCTACGGCGGCTCTGCTGGCCTGGTTCTCTGGCTCTACGGCGGCTCTGCTGGCCTGGTTCTCTGGCTCTACGGCGGCTCTGCTGGCCTGGTTCTCTGGCTCTACGGCGGCTCTGCTGGCCTGGTTCTCTGGCTCTAGGGCGGCTCTGCTGGCCTGGTTCTCTGGCTCTAGGGCGGCTCTGCTGACCTGGTTCTCTGGCTCTAGGGCGGCTCTGCTGACCCGGCTCTAGAGCGGCTCTGCTGACCCGGCTCTAGAGCGGCTCTGCTGACCCGGCTCTAGAGCGGCTCTGCTGACCCGGCTCTAGAGCGGCTCTGCTGACCCTGCTCTAGAGCGGCTCTGCTGACCCGGTTCTCAGGCTCTAGAGTGTGTCTGCCCACCTGGTTCTATGGCTCTACAACGGCTCTGCCCACCTGGTTCTATGGCTCTACGGCAGCTCTGCTGACCTGGTTCTCTGGCTCTACGGCGGCTCTGCTGGCCTGGTTCTCTGGCTCTAGGGCGGCTCTGCTGGCCTGGTTCTCTGGCTCTAGGGCGGCTCTGCTGGCCTGGTTCTCTGGCTCTAGGGCGGCTCTGCTGGCCTGGTTCTCTGGCTCCAGGGCGGCTCTGCTGGCCTGGTTCTCTGGCTCTAGGGCGGCTCTGCTGACCTGGTTCTCTGGCTCTACAAGGCTCTGCTGACCTGGTTCTCTGGCTCTACAAGGCTCTGCTGACCTGGTTCTCAGGCTCTACAGCCGCACGCTAAAACCCAGAATACAAATACCAGACAAGCTGTCGCCATTGTGAAAAAATATAGTGCTTACCGACTAATGAAGGAGACCAAGTAACGCTGCAAGTAAAAGATCCAGTCCTGATGGGCGATCCCAAAAGGAGACAGGGCGGTAACAAGGAGGGACTAAGAAGCCTCATTATCAATCGGAAGCCAGCCTTTACCATGGACGATGACGCCAGCCAATGACAAATATGGGGCTTCCACACCACTTCTAAAATATACCCTAATACAGCATGCCTCGCAAAGCGAGCAGCGCATGCGCTGCAAAGCTAGGCTCGACCTAAAAAATAGTTTCCTAAATATGAGCAGTGGAAGGATACCTGTCGACCAATCTAAAGGATCTTAAACAGGGGTGTGGAATTCCTATAGTCCGACACCCAGGATATATTGTTTGTGGTCAAGGACAACAAGTTTTCATGTTTATTTTGTCCTTTGGCTAAGTAGGCCCAACCCCCTGCAGCCCAACCCCTTTGGCTGCCAGTTTACAGCACCACATTATGGATCATGAAAGGGCATTGTCTGCAGTGTAATATTTGTGTCCATATGTTAATGCTGTGCAAACTTGTATTTATGGTTCATTAATACAAAGCCTTTATTATTGGGGTGAGCGCTCTAAGGAAATGTAAGTTCAGACTGCACTACTGACAGTGGTTCTAGTATAAAAATGTGTACACTCGTTTGAAATGTTTAACAATATGATGCTTCTTCGTATAATGCTTCCAGGATGCTCTCTGATTAGTTGCAAACGCATGAAAAAAGATTGTGTCATGTCTGTGGCTCCCACAAGCCTCGTGTGGCCCAAAACCAGAGTTTTTCCCTAGCTGTTTGCCCCGGCAGCTGCACAGTCAAAGCCTCTTTAGTTTGCTCTTAACCCAGCAGGGACGCCCAGTTGGCGGCAGAATCAACACCATCTGCACCAGTTGTGGGAGATTACATCAGACAAATGGGTTGATCCAGATTGTCCAACAGTGTCACTCCCACCCGTTCCATCCCACCCTGCCGCCACTTCCTCCGTCTCCAGATCGGCTGACGTAGGACCACCTTGCACTCTTACGATAGGAAGTACTGGCTTTTCTGGCCAAAGGAGCCATTGAGAGGGTGCCAGTGTCAGAAGTAGGTAGTGTTTGGTATTCCCACTTTCTTTAGGTGCCAAAGAAGGTTGGGAGGCCTCCATCTTACATTAGATCTGCGTCTTCTCAATTACTTCTTGAAAAACGAAAAATTCAAGATGCTCACCATGGGATGGCTCAGTTCTCATTTGCGTTCTACACTGCATTGGCCTTGCAGGACAACTATTTCCACATTCCCATCCTGCCTGCCCACAGATGCTACTAGCGTTTCACAGTGGGCCTGGAGCATTATTAGTTAACTATGCTCCCTTTTGGTCTTACCAGTGCCCCTCGAGTGTTTGCTAAGGTGATGGCGGTGGTTGCAGCACATCCGTGGAGGTCTGTGGTTCCAGTCTTTCCCCCTACGTCGATGATTGTTTGTTGACTGCAGGCTGGCCCTAGGCAGTTGTATCTCACCTCAAGGCTACAGCAGGCCTCCAGTGTACGCTGGGGTTCGCTACCAACATGACCTCCTCTCAGACTCTCACTTTAATCATAGCTGTTATGGACACAATGCAGTTTCATGCTTATCCTCCGGACCAGCGAGTCCAGGATATTCGGGCTAAGATTCCGATGTTTCTGCCTCCAACATGGATTTCGGTGAGACTGACTCTGAGGCTGCTGGGTTCCATTGCCTCCTGCATCCTGTTGGTCAAGCATACCCGTTGGCATATGTGGGCTCTGTAATTGGACTTGATGACCTATTGGGCACAACATATCCAGGAAATCTCTCCGACCTGGTCCAGATGTCAGAGGAAGCGTATACATTCTGCAGTGGTTCCTCATGGACCGCGATAGGGTCAGTGACAGACTACTCTCTTCCCCACTCAGAGTGCGCAGTGGTGACAGATGTGTCACTTCTGGGTTGGGACAGCCACTTGGGAGAGAGGGAGATCAGAGGCCTTTGGTCTCCGCTCCACATCGAAAGGTTCGAACTGAGAGGGATCCAACTGGCATTGAAAGCTGTTCTTCATTCTGTCAAGGGAAGGCTAGTTCAGGTGTTCATGAGCAACACCACTGCCATGTGGTATTGCAACAAGCAGGGCGGTGTGGGGTTGTTGGCTCTAGGTCAAGAGGTTCTGCCCTCTGGACAAGGCTGGAACATCAGGACATATTTTTGGTAGTTCAGCATCTGGCAGTCTCTCTGACCGTCAGAGCAGACCAACACAGCTGTCGATGCCTAGCGGATTCCGAATGGTGTCTTCATCCGGAGGTGGTGCAAGGTCTCTTCTGAGATTGGTGTGACCCTTGGTTAGATCTATTTGCCACCTCAGTGTCCGCACTCCTGTGCTCTGAAGTTTCCAACATGGCTCTCGATCGGAGGGGCATTTTGTCTCAAGTGGAGCTCCGTACTCTTGCACGCCTTTCTGCCAATACCACTCCTGTCTAGGAAGATCAAGAATGACCGGGACAAAGTCATCTTAGTGGCTCCGGACTGGGACGGAGAGTATGGTATCCCGAACTCCTGAACATGAGCATCTGTTCTCCAGTAAGACTGCCCATTCAGGAGGATCTTCTGTCGCAGCAACAGGGCAGGGTACTGCACCCAGACCTGGCCACTCTCCACCTTCATGCGTGGAGATTGAGCGGCGACAGTTAAGTGTTTGATCTCCCTCCCGAAGTGTGTGATGTCATTCTGGCAGCCAGGCTTTATTGTACCAAAACCATCTACGCTTGCCAATGGGATAAGTTTGTGGCTTGGTGTACCTCCAAATCAGTTGATCCTCTGTCTCCACCCTTGTCTGTAGTTATCCTTTTTTGTTGTTTTCCCTGGCCCAGCAGGGCATTGCACTTGGCACTGTAAAAGGATATCTGCCCACCAGTTCCGCTTTCCTACAGTTGCCGTACCAACCTTCTTTGTTTAAGTCATCTGTTGTGACTAGATTCCTGAAAGTTTACCGCACATTTATCCTGCCACGCCCTTCATTATGACCCAGTGGTACTTGAATTTATTTTTCACCTTCCTCATGTGTGCCCCTTTTGAGCCGATGCACAGTTGCCCTCTACAGTTCCTAACAATCAACTGTCTTCCTTGTGGTGATAACATCTGCCAGAAGGGTTAGCGAATTGCAGGCACTTTCGATTAATCCTCCCTACACTTCCTTCTTCCCATCTAACTTGTTTCTTAGAACCAAGGCATCCTTTTTGCCAAAGCTGGTCACACCATTTCATGTTTGGCAAAACATCATCCTGCCTACCTTGCCCCCCCTATCCTTCTAAGGAAGAGGCAAGACTCCACCAAACAGTGTTTTGTTCTTTTATTGATTGCACCAAAGAATTCCGGGTGGACGATCCACTCTTTGTTGGATTTGCAGGGGCACAGAAAGGGGAGGCAATTCAAAAGAACCATCTCTCAATGGATCATCCTTTCCATTAAGATCTACTTTACAGTGGGCAAGAAACAGCCCCCTGTGGGCTGAAGAGCTCATTCCACGAGAGCTAGTGTATTTGAAAGGGAAAGTTAATACTATACTTTGGGTGCATATATCGGTCTGACGTACTGATCAGTATTCTCCAGCTGAGATGCCTCTGTAATTTTACGCTAATGTTGATGAGAATTGTAACAATGAGTGAAGCAGGGTCGGTTACTTGTTCCCTGTACTAATCACTCACAGCACAGTGGTGAGTTCTAGATGAACTGGTTCGTACTATTGTTGCTAGGTCTAGTGAGTCCTCGATATTAGAGAGCAGTATAAAGCTCTTACTTTGGTAGGTGTGTATGTGGTTGGCTTGTGAAGTTTCTGCATGTTCATGTCGCGTTATTGCTGGTTGTATCCATGCCATGCACTACACCAGCTAGTGTACATGTGAAGATTTCGCAGTGTTCAAGTTGCATGTTCTCTGAAGTAGATGCACACGCTATACTCTATTCCTGACGGTTTACATGTGATGGTTGGGTACCATGTGTTCTCAGTCATGTGAACTGTTGCATGGTACTAAAGGGCAGTGCTTTCCTAGATGGCATTGTCAGACATACTGGTTGGAGGGTGGTTCAGTTACATTTCCTGCATTGTGTATTAGTGTGCATTTGTGTACCGTGCTCCGGTTGGTGGCTGTGCTCTGTTCTGTCTCCTGTTGGTCAGAGTTCTTTGCTTTGTTAGTGGGTATCCGCGTGTCGAATCAGTAATGCATCTAGTGTTCCGCGTGGGATTCTTCGGTGAGTGGTGGTCGGAAGAGCACTGAGCAGGAAAGCCACCAATGTTCCTTGTGTGCATCATACGTACGTAACCTGAAACAGCAAGAGAAAGTTTACATTAAAGATATCCATGGATTCCATTACTTGTGTGCAGTCGTGAAACATTGTCAGTGATTTTGTCCATGATTGGAAGTTGGCACAAAGCGTTAGTTTTAATATTGCTGAACATTTTGTTGAGTTTCAAATACCTATTTTTGGAAAGCAAGTATGGCAGATTTCTATATTCCGGTCTAAAAAGCTTGGGGGGGAGGGGGGGGGGAGGGGAGGCGGGGTTTCAAGCCCACTAGACACACGAAACAGTGCTCTAGTCCCTGGCGGGGAAGAAACGCAAGGATTCCGGAGACTATGGAATCGTCGGCTCGTTAGAACACCAGGATTCGTTTCCTTTTGGAGCGCTGCTCCTGAGGGTGCCATTATTGCTGAGCATGGTCGGCGATTTTGTGCGGAAATATCGTAGTTAATTCTGCCATGATTGGAGACCCGTGGACATAAAATGGCGGATCCTGAGTAGTTCGCACTCGGAGGTCCCTACAGTCTATTCTAAGATCCGGGTTGCCTAACTACACATCGGAGCCATGAGGATTCATCAGCTTACACCATCCGATGAGGTATTTAATTTGTTATAACCAAAATATGGACTTTTGCGGCGAACTTCTAATTCCGTGGCCTGACCCTAAAATGGCGGCTACGTGAGTATTGTGGGTCTGACTTGCCGGCTTCTTTGATGCGTTTACGTACGCGAGGAGCTGGTATGCTCGATGGGGCCAATGATCGGGAAGACTGTGGAGTATTTTGAAGCATTTCGGAGCGGGGCCGTTCTCAGCATCCAGACGACTTTCTGATGTAAGCGCCTGACTCTAATATGGCAGCCATGAGATGACGATGTGAATCGGTTTATGCCTTCTGGGGGTGCCGAGCGCTGTGTTGCAGACGTGAGAGCAGAGCCTGAGATACTGCGCCTGCTCTTCCTGAGGAGCGCTTCATAGCAAGACCAATTTCTGTCGGGTCACAGCATCTCCATTTGGCTACGCTCTCGATTGATTCTGCCATAAGGTAGTGCCCGGTTCATCCCATCCCCGAGAGCACCGGGAGGCCCGAGGGTGACCCCGGGAGGCTGGGGGCTCCTGTCCATGCCCTCATCTAGATCTTTTGGGCAAAGAGGTTTGTATGAAGTGCCTCTTAAGAAATGCGCCTGGTTCCAAAATGGCGCCTGCAGTAGATTGGCGTCTGGGGTCTTAGCAACACCATAAAGGAATCCCCCCGTTTTGCATCTACGGCGTAAATGCCACATAATAGAACGGAAAATTGTATCTACTGTCCAGACCTATAAGGATGACCCAGATTTGCTCCCTGACTATGCGAGAATGACTCTGGAGGCATCACTCACCCCCTCTGAAGACATGCGGACACTGGCCCTGTCCTCCTGCCGCCTCACTGCATTGATTGCACCCCTATGCTTCTGAGTCATTGAGAATTTTGGGGACTGACTGAACTTAACACCAAGGTCAAAACCCCCTGCCTGACCTCAAGATGGCCGCCTCAGTTGGTCTCTCCACGATGCTCCACCACTCCTGGACAATAGAACTGGTCATCGACCTGATCTTAACCACATCCCTCACCTGACCTTGATCCTGCTCTCCTGCTAGGACATGTACTCTTCGAACTTTCCCTCGACCGTGGAGACCCTGCCATTTGACCAATGCCCGGTGGAGCTACCTGTTAGCTGAAGAGGAGATGGGCTGTGGATCCCAACTCGGCCGTCACCTACCCAGCCGGACTTTGGGCAGACGTTCCTTCGTCTCTGTCATATCTCCCTCCTACCCCTTCACCCTACCCCCTTCCCCCTCTACGCTCCCTTCTTCTTGCCTTCTATCCCTTTAATGTTTTTCTGTTGAGACCTAGCTATTTGACCGATGCCCGGTGGAGCTACCTGATAGCTGAAGAGGAGATGGGCTGCGGATTCCCCCTTGGCCGTCACCTACCCAGCCGGACCTTGAGCAGACTTTCCCTTCGTCTCTCTGTCGTATCTATACCCTACCCCTTTTTCCCCTTACCCTTCTCACTCCACTTTCCTTTTCTTCTTTGCTCCTTAAATGTTTTTAGTGGTATCATTGGTAACTTGTAACTGATGTAAGTTTGCAACTATGTGGAACCTTATGTAAAGCGCTCTGATACCTTCGGGTCTAGCCAGCGCTATATAAAACTCTTTAAATAAATAAAGGCTGCTGTCCCCTTCATAACCGTTTTAAGCAGAGATGTTTGACCTCTAATGTCTGAGGTCTGACTACGAAGGATTCACTTATCCGTTGGGGCGAGATGTGTTGGCACAGTGTGCTTAAGCTCAACCTATGGCTAACTTTTGCTTAGGTCAGTATCTACTTGTGGTGGTTGCATGGTGCATTAGGAATGGAATAACTGGTGCTTTTAGACTCGTACACTTGAAGATCTGTTCATTATCCATTCTGTCTTCTCTCAACAGCGACAGTGGTGATGACTCCTTAGATTCTTTGCTCACCCGCCTTCCGCTAACCCCATCTCTGTCTCCACGGAAACGGACCACAAGCCAGACCAAAACCGAGCCTCCACTTTTGAGGACCAGCAAGCGCACGATCTACACGGCAGGCAGGCCACCATGGTACAATGAGACTGGGACTCCCTTCAAGGAGGCTTTTGTGATTGGTAAGTTCCTTTGGGTTGGATGCCATGCGTCGCCAGGAGTTGGACCGGTCTGTTGACATAACACAAAAGAATAACACCCGCTCTGGGTCTGCTCCCACCTTGCTTTTTGTAAACTGATATTCTATTCCTATTTCCTGGTTGACTCATTAAAGCTTCACATGTGATTGGCTGTAGCTAGTCATTGTATTTTGTATCAGTTTTCTGATCCTATTGGATGTTAGGTTTTAATACATTGTATTAAAATCTATTCATGTTTGTTCATAAACAGTCATCTGTTCTAACTATTTACTGATATGTGCGCTGTGTCTACGCAGGATTCTTCTCTCTTGTTTGTGTCACGTGTTTGTGTTAATTGGGTGTTTCACAACCCAGTTTGCTTGTGTATTGCCAGGTGCTACACAGTGCTTTCTTAATTTCATCCATCAGTGCCATCTTTGCCCTTTGTCTTTCTGCCATGACAGAAAACCGTCTCCTAAGGGGTGCCATTGGAAGGGATCCAGAATCTGCCTATTATCACTGCCCCGGAATCTGCCAATACCACTACCCAGAATCTGAGCAATACCCGTGGTCCAGGATCTGCCTAATATCACTATCCCGGAACGTGACCAGTACCCTTCGTCCAGGACATGCCTAATATCACTAGCCCGGAACCTGACCAATACCCTTGGTCCAGGATCTGCCTAATATCACTAGCCCGGAACCTGAGCAATACCCTCGGTCCAGGATCTACCTACTATCACTAGCCCGGAACCTAACCAATTCCCTTGGTCCAGGATCTGCCTACTATCACTAGCCCGGAACCTGAGCAATACCCTTGGTCCAGGATCTGCCTAATCTCACTAGCCCGGAACCTGAGCAATACCCTAATCCAGGATCTGCCTAATATCACTATCCCGGAACGTGACCAATAAATACCCTGGGTCCAGGATCTGCTTAATATCACTAGCCCGGAACGTGACCGATACCCTCGGTCCAGGATCTGCCTAATATCACTAGCCTAGAACCTGAGCAGTACCCTAATCCAGGATCTGTCTAATATCACTAGCCCGGAACCTGACCGATACCCTCGGTCCAGGATCTGCCTAATATCACTATCCCGGAACGTGACCAGTACCCTTGGTCCAGATCTGCCTAATATCACTAGCCCGGAACCTGAGCAATACCCTTGGTCCAGGATCTGCCTAATATCACTATCCCGGAACGTGACCAGTACCCTTGGTCCAGGACCTGCCTAATATCACTAGCCGGAACCTGACCAGTACCCTTGGTCCAGCACCTGCCTAATATCACTATCCCGGAACCTGAAGAATACCCTTGGTCCAGGATCTGCCTAATATCACTAGCCCGGAACCTGAGCAATACCCTTGGTCCAGGATCTGCCTAATATCACTAGCCCGGAACCTGAGCAATACCCTAATCCAGGATCTGCCTAATATCACTAGCCCGGAACCTGACCAATACCCTAATCCAGGATCTGCCTAATATCACTATCCCGGAACGTGACCAATAAATACCCTCGGTCCAGGATCTGCCTAATATCACTAGCCTAGAACCTGAGCAGTACCCTAATCCAGGATCTGCCTAATATCACTAGCCCGGAACGTGACCGATACCCTTGGTCCAGGATCTGCATAATATCACTAGCCCGGAACGTGACCAATACCCTTGGTCCAGGATCTCCCCAATATCACTAGCCTAGAATGCTATCATCGCCCCCAGGCTG